>JAKOGI010000050.1:69566-344566 GCA_029747015.1 Carnegiea gigantea | reverse complement strand
ATTGTAAAGATGCTTTCCAGAGATAGCACTCGGACATAAAGTAAAGATGTAACCAGAAATAGAATGCCTACGGTTAAGATCACCATCACAATCAGAATCAATGTAACGAATTACATCAAGAGTTGTAAAATGGAGTTATCAAATATCAAACACTTATCAAGATAACCCTTCACAAACAAAGAATTTAGTTCACAATTATGCACAAAACGACTCGTAACACTAACCATATAGGACAAATCAGGTCTAGTGCACATCATAGCATTCATGAGACCGCTAACTGCACTACAATATGGAACATAAGACATCTTCTCAATTTTCCCTTCAGCTTTAGGACAAGAATCAGATGACAACTTGAAAAGAGAAACAGACTTACAATCGCTCATATTAAACCTATCAAGTACTTCTTCTAGATACTTTTTTTGAGATAGTTAGAGCTCACAGGCCTTGTGATCCCTATTTATCTCTATACCAAGGATCTTCTTAGCCACACCAACGTCCTTTATTTTAAACTTATTACCAATTAAGATTTCAGCTTATTGATCCAGGAGTTGTCCTTAGAAGCAATGAGCATGTCATCAATGTACAATAGTAAAGAAATGAAGGAACCTTTAAATTGTTGAAAATAAACACAATTATCATAATGACATCATGTATAACCTTGTTTAATCATAAAGGCATCAAACCTCATATATCATTGCCATGGAGCTTATTTAAGGCCATATAATGGCTTCTTTAAGCGGCACAAAAGATTCTCCTTCCCAGGAACAATAAATCCCTTTGGTTGCTTCGAGTGGATTTCTTCCTCAAACTTACCATGGATGAAAGCTGTTTTAACATCTAGCTTTCAACATCTAGTTATCCAACTCTAAATCAAATAAGGAAACTAAAGCAAGTAGCACTCTAATGGAAGTATGACGAACAACTGGAGAGAATACTTCATTAAAGTCAATATTTTCGATTTGGTTGCAACCACGAATAACTAAATATGCTTTCTACCTTGCATCTTCAACCTGAGGGATGCCTTCTTTGTGATTATAGATCCACTTAGAAGTAAAGGCACAATGACCTTTAGGAAGTTCACATAAGTCCTAAGTCCCATTTTTATGCAAACCCTCCATCTCTTCTTGCATTGCCATGAACTAATTTGAGGAGTTAGGATAAGAGATAGCTTCTGAACAAGTTGAAGGTTCAACACCTTCGGGAGTCTGTTTTGCAATGGCTAGAGCATATGCAATCATCATTGGTGGCATAATGAGCGGGCTTTCTAATTGTTCTTCACGGTCTATCATGAGTAATGGAATATGTATCCTCCACCTGAGGCAATCCACCTTGAGTTAGAACCTCTAACTCCACCTTAGCACCAATGTCATGTTGATCACATGCAGCAGTAAAAGAAATAGTAGACTCTTTCCCAGGAAAAAGCATAGCAGACACATTGAATGTAACATCCCGACTTTGAATGACTTTCTTAGGACCAGGACACCATAAATGATATCCTTTGAACTCGAATGCATAACTAAGAAACATGCATTTAATAGCCCTAGGAGCTAGCTTGCCATCATTGACATGAGCGTATGCAGGACATCTAAATATTCTCAAAATAGAATAGTTAATAGGATTACTTTACCAAACGTCTTTTAGGATTTTGAAGTCAATTGAGGAGTGTGGAGGGCGATTCACAAGATAACAGGCTGTTGAAACAGCCTTGAGCCAAAAATCATAATGGTGCCATAAACCAGTATTGGAGAGCACATAAAAGCTCTCTCTAGAAGGGTCCAGTTAATACATCCAACAACACCATTTTGTTGAGGCTTCCCAACTAAAGTTGTCTCTAGAAATGCTATGAAAAGCACAGAATTCATTGAAATCTGACTCATAAAACTCTAGACCATTATCAGTTCTGCGCTTTTTTTATTTTCCTCCCAGTCTGGTTCTCGATAAGGGACTTAAATTTCTAAATTATAGGGAATGCTTTATTTTTATCTCGCAAGAAATACACCCGGACCTTATAAGAAATCATCCACGAAAGTCAACATGTAGTGTTTTCGTCCAAAAGAAGGAACCCTAAAGGGACCCTACAAATCAAAATGAATATAATCTAGGATATGCTTGGTACAATTTTCAGCAATAGAAAACACAATGATCACAAAAGTTAAGTTTACCCACACCTTCATTACCAAGAAAACCTCTCTCGCTTAGGATAGTTATGCATTTCTCATGCATGTGGCCCAAACAAGCATACCACAATCTTGTCAAATAAGCATTTGATAAGGAGGTATTGACAGCTACAAAACATGTCACTGTAAAGCCCTATAGAATATAGAGACCACTACATCTCATACCCTTTATAAGGATAATTACACCCTTAGAGATTTTTAATACTCCACCTTCAACTAAATACCTGTAACCATTAGACTCAGGAATAGCAAGTGAAATAAGGTTGCGCTTTAAATCTGGAATGTGATGAATATTTATTAAGGTCTGCACAATACCATCATGGGTTTTGATTTGAACAGTACTAATACTAACCACATTACATTAAGCATCACTGATGATGCATACCAAGTCCCAAGCCAACTCTTGGATACACCGTCATCCTCACCAAAGTCCACACTAACGTTTCTCGATCAAAATAGTCACCACTCCAGCACTTTCATTAGTTTCGATTTGGCCGATCGCCATCTAAACAAAGTGTGGTTGGGGAGATCTATGCTTCATTGGGAAGCCTAGAGAGTCCACTTTAGGATTTTGCAATAAAATTCTACATTAGTATGTGTTTTGATTCCCTAAAGTGATTAAAACCCCAACCCATGAAGTGCAGGTTTTTGTCAGTTGGGTCAAATTAAAATTCTACATAATGAAACCTAAACGAAGCAAACCAAAGTTCTTCTACCTTCCTAAGATGTCTATTTTAGCCCCAGAGCTAAAACGTGGGCATTGGATTCAAATATTAGGAGAAATGGCCCAAATAAGTGGAGTGTGCACAAAATTTTAGTATTGGAGCAATTTGGAATTTAGCATTAATTTAGGAGGGTACAACTATTATCTTTGAGATTAATTAGCATAGGATAATTCTTCACATTCCGAAAAAGATTTGCTAAGTGACAGAACATCCATTAGTGAATAAGAACTTTCTAAAAGCATTGTAGAAGATGGAGGATAAATCCTGAAAAATATAGCCAACCTTGGTTGGAATTATCTTAGTAATTTAGTTTATTTTCCTAAGACAATTTGTAATTCCCCTATCGATACACTTGCCCCACTATTGTAACAGCTAATCCCTCCCCCCATTGTGGTATTTATGGACCCCATTTCCTCCTTGTAAACTTAGCTTGAAGTTAAATTATGAATGAAAAGACATACGATCATTTTCTCTCATTAAAATCTCAACATTTATATCTCTCTCATTAAGAGTGTTGAATAGAGACTCTCCTTTAAAATTCTCCTTTGGTGACTAAGAGCCTTTAAGACAAGAATTTAATGGAAACTAATTATCTATCATTCGTATCTTACATTGGGCGTAAACCTTACAATCTATTGATTGACTGAGATTGAATTCAAAAGAACCATCCTTTCTGTGATTACTGTCCTAGTTATTTTTTATCTTAGGAGCTTGAGGATTCTCTTCCTTATCAATTACCCATAAGAACGACACCCGAATCTAGTGGCTCATATGTTGAAAACCAGTCCTTATGGGGACATATATGATATGTGCAACCATAATCTAAAACCTATGTAATTGTGCACCTATTATTAGTGGTGGTCACACAAAATACATCACCATCTAATTCAAATTCAACAATGGAAGCTTCAGTGAATTTTTGAGGTTGTTTGCTCTTTTCCTCTTTCTCCTTTTTGTTTTTCAGGATATAACACTCATCAACTAAGTGCCCTCGCTTCTTACAATACTTGCAAAATTTATTGGATTTACATCCCCTAGACTTTGAAAGGGAGTTTCTTCTAGTGGTGCCCTCTTTTTCAAAAGGGCCCACCTGTAACGCCCCCAATACACATGTCTCACTGTTTGTATCCTCTCTTATGTTAATCCCTTCATTAGAACTAATAAACCTGATGGTTGGGGCATTACCATCGTCCAGAACGACAAGGCTTTCAGTAAGTGCACTAGACATGACATAGTTAAGTATGTATTACAATCATACACATTCAAACACTACAAAACCATGTACAAACGACCACTGCCTACCATAAGGTTTATACACCATGATAGAGTAATTCTTCATAAAGCTTACAACTTGATCAAATAAAGATCTCACAATATAATTCCCAAAATATTCTTGAACCAATATCATTACTGATCCATCCACGTTTCTTTCTGCACTTACATTCTTCAACTAGTTTGCTAGCATGAGGGCGATTCACTAAGCATTTGCCTAAAACAAAACATGGCAAATATTTTAAAATGTAAGCTGAAGCTCAATATATGCATCCTTATATGATTAAATGATCATAGAAAAAATTTGGTTGGGTGCCCGCTTTGCAATTCATTTTACTTTAAACAGCAAATGAGATGAATGTAAAACTGTATTGCGAAATTTTATTGTTGTGAATTTCCACAAGCGTACAGTTTATCATTGTACGAATTACGGGTATCGTCCTCAGGGATGTGTATGAAATTAGATTACTAATTATCTATGTTAATAAAATACAACTCAAATAAACTAAACCGACAATAGCCATAGACTAATCACTATAACAATTAAACTAATCCTGAAAATAGCAATTGAGGCAAGTATCAGAGCACAGAAAAGGAGAGCGTGATAATTGCAACAAGCCATGAAAATTCTATGCCAAAGCCCAAATGTCTGACTTTAATTGAGCAACAACTAGAACAAACTACAATTTTCAGAAGTAGGAGGATTGAATCTGAAGCTAAAAAAATGAGAGCAAAATAAGAGAACAAGCCCTAACATCTTCACCATTCATTCATTGCATCAGCATTACTAAACTTAAGCCAACAAAGCAGAGAAAAATCAGAACAGCAGAGCAGCAGCATCACTAACACAGTAACAACAAATTCACACAAATCAACCTTAATGGAACTGAAACGAAGCAGAGCAGTAGGGACGGGGGAAACCACGAAATCGAAATAGAGCAAAACCAGAGGAAAGAAATCAGAACCACAATTGTTGCTCAAGCCAACGATCCACAATTCATTGATATGAATTACAAGCCAAACAAACAAATCTGACAATCGAAAATCAAAATTGATGAACAACTTCGAACCCTAAAACAATTCGAACAAAATCCCTAATTCTCTAGATAACTGGAATTTAATACTACCCTAAAATTGAACCCCTAAACTCGAACTCCCAGACTGAAATCATACCCCCAATTGCGTTTTATAGTTCGGACGTGGTTCATTCAACCGTTGATGGTGCCGGTAATTGGACCACCCCGCGTTGAATGCGCTAAGTGAATGCAGAAGAAGAGAGAACGACCATGCTCTGATTCGAAGCAATTGGACCGCCATGGCCGTTTGGATTCAGAGATGAAGAAGAAGCGAAGAAGCAGCTCAGGGGAGGGGGTTTCTGGTTTGGGGGAGTCGAAAGACCAGAGAGAGAGTGAAAGAGGAAGGGAGGAAATAAGGACCGGGTCATGCGATTAGCGCGTGACCGGGTTTTATTTAATTTTTTTGTGTTTTTTTCCTTCTCTTTTGGTTTGGGTTTGAATTCATTTGGCCCAGTTCTTCGATTTTCAGCATTCCTTCATCTTTTTCGCTTATTTTTACCTGAATTATTCAATACCTACAAAACAAAATACAATCAAATAAAAACCTAAAAATAACCATTATTTCGAGCATAAATTAGGTACAAAGGTACTGTAAAAAATAGCATATTTTTGGTATGAACAAATACCCCCACATCAAAGTTTTGCTTGTCCTCAAGGAAAACAAAACTAAACAATCTAGAATAGAAATTAAAAGCTTAATTCACTTTTGTAGGAATCACAGTTGCACTTAGCATGTGCAATAAGCCCTTTAAACCCCTAGGTTACCCCTAGTGGACGAGGAAGGTCTTGTGAGGATTTACAGAAGATATATCCACAAAATCTATAAAAGAAAATAGAAAACAGAAAATCGAAAAACTCTTTGTTATCAAAAATTAATATGTACAAAGTTGGGGAAAGATATATACATATTCTAAGCAATTAAATCACCCATGTAGTAAAGATATTGGCATGCATATAAACAAAATGTACTCGTCAAGGCTCTCTATCCCATGAATGACATCAAAGCACTATTGTTTCACCCCATTGTACATCAAGACTTAGAATCCAGTCCGGTACTTGTGTGCATGTGTATTATTATCCTGAGGCTTAGGTTCACCAAAATCAAACTCAATCCCACATGACTGACACAAAATACATTATTGATGTAACAACATAGGAAGCAAGCTTTCCCAGTAGCAATATTGCCTCCAAGGGTACCAGCCAATAACGCATGCCTCAAAGGGTTACTTGTCATTCCAAACTTCATTCATTTCCTTTTTTCAATTCTTTCTCTTTTTTTTTAATTTTTCTTTTCCATTTTTTTCATCATTTTTTTCCTTTTTTTTCCTTATGTTTTTCGAGACAACAATCAAAGTAATTGTATCCAAAACAACTAGGAGAGCCGATCATGAAAAACTAAAACCTTAAGACAATGAGAATAAAATAAATAGGGATTGGATCACACAGCGATAATGAACAACTGGGGTTAGAGTTAGGGCTAAGAATGACACACTAAGGATAGAAACCTATCAAGCACATCAGTTCATAAGCAAGCTTAAAATCAAAGCATAGGAGATTTAAGCTGATCAGAACAGTACTAAGCTTCCCCAAAACCAAAACAAAAATCTTTTTTGAATTTTCAAAAGTTTGTTTTTTGTCTTTTTCAAAAGTTTTTTTTTTTTTGGTTTTTTTGGTTTCCAAAATTTTTAAAAAATGTTCAAAAAATGGGCACCTCACCCCCACACCAAAACTCCACAATGTCCTTATTGTGAGAACTAAGGCACCAAAGACCAACACCGAAAATCGAAACAAAACACAAATATATACAAACTCACGGAACAAAACTAAAGAAAATCAAAGAACATCAAAAACTCACAAAACGAAGTACAAAACAATCTTAGATATCCGCAACTTACAAAGAGACACAAAACTGAATACAACCAGGAGTGATCACAGCCAACACAGCTCAACAAATCCCAAATTTCTCCTCAAGATTGATCACCCATCACAACCACAATCCTAAAAATCTACAACTAAGAAAAAGAAAAGAAACGAAAAAGAAGAGGGAAGAGAAGGGAACGATCATACCAGGTCAGGTGCTGAAGTACACCTAAACTATAGCCTCCTGAAATAACTAGAGGCTCATGGAGGGTCAGCTACTCCATCACAATGCATAAGTTGTTATTCAAATCAAAACCCATTAGCGCACATAGCAACTTATCATATAAACAAGACCAACTCTCAAGAAGATGGAAGCAGGAAAGAGCAACGAGTTAGAACAAGAAAGAGTACATCCACCATTGCAATGTAGCACATGTAAGGGCCCGTTTCAACTTATCAAATTGTTGGGCCCAAATAGGAAATAGGCAGACATACGTAAAAGTAGCCAGGGTTGAGGTCATCAGCCTAGAAATGTGATTATCCTAAACGAACAGTTTACGCAAATCAGAGGGCCCTAACTCCACAAGTCCCTTAAGTTCAATACGCATAGGAGGCTGGTCAAAATTGGCAACCATGGGTATAAAGGACTCAGACTCAACAACTTTAGACTTGTGAGATTCAAAAAGGAGGTTAGCTTGGATGGGGTCAAAAGAAAAGGATTCATAGTCAACACACATGTCTACATCCAAACCCACAAGGACATCAAAAGAGAATGAATCATATTCAACAAGGAATAAGTCATGAGGTATTAGAGGGTCAAAAGAGAATGATTCATATTCAATACAAAAACCCTCATCAAAACTTTCATTGACATCAAGCCCATATGAAAAAGATTCATACTCTACAAAAAGAATATCATTATTAAATTCTAAAGTAGTGGGCACAACATCCTCCTCACATGACTCCTGGACAGCAATATCATCTAACTCCTCATGATGCTCAACTACAGATGGGATGCTCATATCGAACTCACGAAGTCTCTCAGGTTCTTGACTCCCAGACTCAGAAGAGTCATCAAAGATGGTGGGTGGATCGGTAGAAACTAAGACATCATCAATGACATCCGTATGTGAGCTAGTGTGGGGTGCAAGGTTAGGGGATAGAGACATAGGAAGGTCACTCTCCCGTTCTAGGCTGGGCAAAGGCAGAACATCATGCAAGTTAGGCCTAGATTGATAAGAGGGCTCAAAGTCATCATAAAGACTAACTGCAGGTTTAGGAGATCCTAAACTAGAGTCAGACTCATCACAACGCTCCCTACTCTGATTAAAACAATGAGAACATTCAGGAATCCTCTTGTTCATTGTCTCTAACACTTTATTGGTCAAGGCATTTAACCTCTGTTCAGCACTTGCACAAGTAGTATCAACATAGTTACAATAAGGACAAGAATAAGTATCATGACAGGAAGACTCACAATAAGCACACAAAACAGGAGGCACAGAAGCATAAGAGGGATCATACGAATCTATAAAATGACCTCGGGAGTAAGGATTAACATAAAAAGTAGACTCAGCATGAGTTGGGTATTTGAAATTCATTTTAGCTTGTTCAAACTCATAAGTATCCCAAACTAATTTTTCAAATAAATCCCAAACCTCATCTTGAGTTTTAATTAATAATCCTAACAAAACTCCTGGACACATAGACTCAACAACACCCCTAAATTTAGCATTTAGATCCAAAACAATGATCTCACAAATTTTTCATCTCAAAATTGTGATTCAACTGAGCACGATAATCATTAAGTCTAGATAAATAACTCTAGAAAGGTTCATGCTCATATTGTGGGAAATCAAAAACTGGCATGCTTTTGTTTTCCCTTTTTTTGCAATTTTTTTTAAGATTTTTGTTTTTTGGGATCTTCTAAATTTTTTTTTTTGGACACTATGAACAAATTAGGCACTAAAACAAAAACAAGAGACTTAAATAATGAAAGAACCAAAATAAACTAATAAAAATAAAACTACGTTACCAAAAGAAAAGCAAAATACAAAAGACTCAATCAAGAAGTGTCCTAACACTAAAAGCCAAAGAGGAGCACAAACACAAAGCTTGTACACCATTTTTTTTTTTTGATCTTATTTTTGGGGGTTTTTTTTTGATTTTTGCTTTCAAAACAAAGGAGTGAATCAAAGCTAAAAATAATCCACAAATAGATTATGATCAAATCCAAAACAAAAAACACGATGATAAACAAACTAAACAAAAAAAAAGTAGAAAATAAATAATACCAAAACAACCCAATTTTAAATAAACTTAAAATAGAAAATAAGACTCCTAAAATCGGAACTAAATATATAGCAAATTCTACACAGTCATAAGGGACATACATATAATTTTTTCTGAATTTTGTCTATTCCCGAACAGTTCAAAAAAATGCAAATAGATTATTCAGTCCAAAATTCACAGAAAAATCATGACAGCTCAAAAATTTCAGAAAAATTCATACACACTCTAAAAATTATGCCGAATCTAGGAAAAATATGAAAACAAGCACAATCAAACGGGAACTATGCCAAAAAATTCGAACAGAAGTTGAAAATAATTAAAAAAAACTTGCACTGTTTTTTTTTCCTTTTTTTTTCCTTGTGTGTTTCCCACACAAACACCAAATGGATTAGTATCTATTTTTTTCCAGCAGGAAATAATAAATAGAACTCAAAATGAAACTAATCTAAACCAAAAATCAAAATACGAACCGAATTTGACAAGTGAAACTAATCTAAACTAATAAGGACTCAATTGAAACCAAAAAATAAAACTCCAAAATAAAACTCAAACTTCAAAACGAAAACAAATCAAACAAACTTGACTCAAAGGACTCGAATAAAGAGCAACCTAATTCCACAAACCCGTCGCCGGCAACGGCGCCAAAAACTTGTTGTGAATTTCCGCAAGCGTACGGTTTATCGTTGTATGAATTACAGGTATCGTCCTCAGGGATGTGTATTAAATTAGATTACTAATTATCTATGTTGATAAAATACAACTCAAATAAACTAAACCGACAATGGCCATAGACTAATCACTATAACAATTAAACTAATCCTGAAAATAGCAATTGAGGCAAGTATCAGAGCACAGAAAAGGAGAGCGTGATAATTGCAACAAGCCACGGAAATTCTATGCCAAAGCCCAAATGTCTGACTTTGATTGAGCGACAATGAGAACAAACTACAATTTTCAGAATTCAGAGGATTGAATCTGAAGCTAAAACAATGAGAGCAAAATAAGAGAACAAGCCCTAACATCTTCACCATTCATTCATTGCATCAGCATCACTAAACTCAAGCTAACGAAGCAGAGAAAAATCAGAACGGCAGAGCAGCAGCATCACTAACGCAGTAACAACAAATTCACACAAATCAACCTTAATGGAACTGAAACGAAGTAGAGCAGTAGGGACGGGGGAAACCACGAAACCGAAATAGAGCAAAACCAGAGGAAAGAAATCAGAACGACAATTGTTACTTAAGCCAATGATCCACAATTCACTGATACGAATTACAAGCCAAACAAACAAATTTGGCAACCGAAAATCAAAATTGATGAACAACTTTGAACCCTAAAATAATTCGAACAAAATCACAAATTTTCTAGAAAACTGGAATTTAATACTACCCTAAAATTGAACCCCTAAACTCGAACTCCCAGACCGAAATCCCAATTGCGTTTTGTAGTCCGGACGTTGTTCGTTTAACCGTTGAAGGTGCCGACAATTGGACCACCCCCCATTGAATACGTTGAGTGAATGCAGAAGAAGAGAGAATGGCCATGCTCTGATTCGAAGCAATTGGATCGCCATGGCCGTTTGGATTCGGAGATGAAGAAGAGGAGAAGAAGCAACTCAGGGGAGGGGGTTTCTGGTTTGGGGGAGTCGAAAGACCAAAGAGAGAGTGAAAGGGGAAGGGGGGAAATAAGGACCGGGTCATGCGATTAGCACGTGATCGGGTTTTATTTATTTTTTTGGTGTTTTTTTTCCTCTTTTGGTTTGGGTTTGAATTCATTTGGCCCAGTTCTTCGATTTTTAGCATTCCTTCATCTTTTTCGCTTATTTTTACCCGAATTATTCAATACCTACAAAATAAAATCAAATCAAATGAAAACCTAAAAATAACCATTATTTCGAGCATAAATTCGGTACAAAGGTACTATAAAAAATAGCATATTTTTGGTATGAACAATTATTTGGTGGTGAACCCATTGTAACTGTTACACTGTATAGATAGGAGTATATCTGCCAAGCCAATTGGGAGACTTGGCTTGAGGCCGGGTGGGTAATTGGAGGGCGAATGCCCTACAAATGGTGACTGACAGGTCGCTAATAAAGTGATAAATCGCTAAGTAAACTCATTCATTGCTATACTTGCCTAGACATTGTAACTTTGATAAATACATTCTGATTTCTAAAGATACAGGCAATAAACGTACATGGGGTATTTAAAATGTAATCTTACTTGATGATATTTATTCAGAATGAGGAATGATAGAGTAGGGGCCGACTGCACTTAAGAAATGTAATGGTAGGTATGTGTAGTTAGTAAACAACACTCACTTTTACAATTTATAACTTTAATAGAAATTCATTAATTAAATGACATTCATAACTCAGTATTTCAATATAGGATAGATTACAGTAAGTTGATTTGAAAATTAAATAAATTAAGGTACTTCAATTCGAGGCAAAACAAATTGGAGCAAAATAGACCAAAATAAAATAATTGAGGTTATAATGGAACGACTTTAATGGCCATAAATGGGATATGGGTTTTTTGATATTTTTGAGATAAATAACACGGGTTTAAGGCCAAGTGGGGTGTAATTGGGTTCGAAATTGCTTTGATCACATCGACTTGGCCTAACAAGCACTGTTCTTGAGTCATTACTCTCCTCACTACTCCAATTTCATTCACATGCCATTTAACTCAATGTGTTTTTTAACATAACTGAGTTTTTAACAACAATTAAAGTTTTTAAACTCTCTAACCTCTATATTTTCCTTGCAATATCCAAAATTATTTATAAACTTTTGATTAAGCTCCCAAAATTATAGTTCACAGTCTCACGATATTTTATTACTGCTTCAAGGTCCGCCTTAGAAATTTTGTATCTTTCACCTCCGACCTCAAATTAAGACATAAAACTCTAATATGAAAATCTTAGGAAGTCCTGTAATAGTTTCATTCATAGTACAAAACACAACTACCACAACACAACTTCTAAAATTGAGCTTAAACAAAACTATGCACAACTCTAGCTTATCATGCATAGTCTTTGTAAATCACCCATAACGTTTCCTACAAAACTCAGAATAAAGAGATTCAAGAGGAATTTGAAAGATAACTCATTGACTTGCCTAGAGACTATAGTTCACAATTTTTCGATTCACCAATAAATACCAGTTCATTTCCAAAAAGCCCTTATTTTTGGGTCTATTTTCAGCCGTACATGTTTTTTTTTCCCTCCACATAATCACTCAAAATGCTCCCATAAACTCATATACTTGCATCAATAAACCAAACAACCTTTTTAGATTGCTTATTTGGTTTTCCATAACCCACTAATTTTGGCAAAGCTCATATGACGTCATTCGTTTATGTCAATAACGCATCCAACCTCCAAATTTCACCTAATTTAATCCAAATAACATACTTACCTTAAAAATAAATTTAAATCATGTGTAATAATGAAATCCTAGATTATGGCACATTCAAGTTTCATCCAAATCACCATAAATGGATTTAATAAGATCACCAACAACGTTAAATCCATTTTTCTTGCCAAAGATCATAACATTGTATCAAAGAACTCAAAGTTCATCATTTTCACTTCACACTTGCATGATCATGTATGATCTCAATTCTTAGATGCTTTAAAACTTAACCAACCACAACAAAACATCAAAATAGTATTCATTTTCATCAATATATCGTGATCTATAGACAAATCCAACATAAAGAATCAAAAGTAAACATGATTCGGATAGGATTTTACCTCACTTGAGCTTGAATATAATAAAATGAAGGTGGTGTTTGGTGGTGGTAGGAGTTGGGATTAGTGGCTCGTGGTGTTGGGGGTAGGAGTTGATGAGTGGCACCCCTGGCTGGTGGCAGAAAATGACGGTAGGCACCAGAATTCAGCAACAACAACAGCAGCTCGTGGGGAAAGAAAGGAGGAAAGGAAGAAGAAAATGTGTGGCTTGGTTTGCTTGTAATTTTTTTTGATTTATCTCACTTAATTGGCTGATAGTTACCATGAAAAAGTATCCCTTATTAATGGTAATTAGACACAAATGATGGTGATTAGTTTACTCTTAATACACCAACTTTTTGAGCCTTAATTGGGCCCAAATGAATTGGGCTCGGAAGTAAAACACTCTGTTGTGATAAAATTTTTGTGTAGCTTTAAATTGAATTTTTGTGATGTTATGAAAAGTATTTTACTCTCTTAAAACATATTTACCAAGGCCTACTATCGATTCACCCAAAATTTTATGGTAATTAGAACCCGAATTGCAAAGTAGGGCCTAAATGAATTTTTCCCAATCAGGATGATTAAGTGCAATAAATAAATATGAGGAAATTAATAACATGACTTAATTAAATAAATAAATATGATTTAGGGTCGGGCTATTACAGTACCTCTCACATTCAAACCCTCACATTTGTCATTGGAAAGCAATTCAAGTTCAATTTTTTCTCTGGATAATAAACTAGCTTTTACGCTCTCAAAAGACAATGTCTTATTGCCACTATATAACAAGATTTCCTTGAAATGCTTATATGTAAAGGGTAATGAGAGTACTAAAAACCTAGCTTTATCCTCATCCTCAATTTTGACATCCATGCTTTCCAAGCCAATAAGAATGGAATTAAAATCATCAAGATGATTTTGAATAGGAGTACCCTTGTCCATAAAGATTGCGTGCAAACGTTCTTTGAGATGCATTTTGTTGGCGAGACTTTTCATCATATAAAACACCTCTAATGCGAGCCAAAGACTTGCTGTGGTAGTCTTGTTAAGAACCTCACGAAGAACATGGGGCACTAACCATAGTTGAATGGTTGAGAGTGTCTATTCGCCAGGATCGTCCCATTGCTCATCTGTCATGGACTCGGGCTTCTTGGCTTCACCTCTACGAGCTTTCTTCAATCCGTTCTGTGTAGGAACGACCATCATTTGGACCTTGCAAATGTTAAAGCTTATCTTGCTATCAAATTTGGGAATCGAATTTCATGACTGTTGCCATCCTTAATCCTAGGCTTTGATACCACTTATTAGGATCGAAGAAGATGAAATTGGATGGAACAGAAAATATCACAAAATAAGACAATAAGTAAGATAAGTAAAATCAACACCAGGAGCACCGAAATTTACGTGGAAAACCCAAATCAAGAAAAACCACCGGCAACAATGATTGGAGAATTTACCAATAATTTGGGGAGTAGAAATTGATCGCAAAGTAATGTGCTTGCGTAAGAGATCAAATAGGTGATTACAAATTCACTCAAAAATACTCTCAAAAACATAGAAAAATATTTTATAATTATTTTGGTGCGGATGAATAGAGTCGTGGTAAATCTTGATGACAAGGATGATGAAGCTTGAAGATGACTTATAGTAGCTCACTAATCTCTAGCAACTTCAATAATTAATCTGTCATAAATCTTTGCAATAAACCTCAAAAAAAGGGGTAAGAAAAATCAATCCAAAGGTCACTTAGCTCCACAAACCATGGTCTAGCTTGCCAAAGACCGTGGGCCTGGCCACGGTGGCCCTGTGGTCCTAACTAGAAGCCCAGAGCTAAAACAAGCTTTGGTCAATGCGGGTCAACACATGCTAGAGCTTGTATTGGGCCATGTGTTCTACTGAAGAAGGAGCTTGGGCCTCGGCGGAGACTAACCCCAAATGCTGGAGATCATGTGCTATTACTGCTGCTGGGTCACTGGAAATGGGCCACGTGCATGTGAGGCTAAGTGAGTGCTA
Source organism: Carnegiea gigantea (assembly GCA_029747015.1). NCBI lineage: Eukaryota > Viridiplantae > Streptophyta > Magnoliopsida > Caryophyllales > Cactaceae > Carnegiea > Carnegiea gigantea. The sequence continues at coordinate 329,407 of JAKOGI010000050.1, read as the reverse complement.
CTAGACCAAAACCTGGGCCACGCCTCACTAGTTTTGCCAAGCTTATGTTTTTGTCTTGACCCGATTAATCAACCGAAGATTATTAATATTTTTGGCCCATTCTTAACATCTTTTTTACTATTTATTTTAATCTACATAACTTATCAAATCCAATCAAAATTCATAAATGCATGCACATTAATTAAAAGCTTCATGCACTTCAACAAGTACATGCATTAATGTTAATGATTGACCTAATTCATATATGTGATTTGCAACCATAAATAGTTAGAATTCATGAAAATGGTCTTCGTGAGATGGGTCACTATAGTTAGTCCTTATCGTTAAAACTTTTTGTACAAGTTATTATCAATGTTACATATTTATTTACTTAAGGTTTCCTTTCATTTCCAATTGTTCTTAACTATGTGGCTTAAATTTTTCTAGTTTTCTTTTTTATATACTTATTACAAATTTATTTTGTGCAATAAGTGATGCATGCACATTGATTAATTTGAGTTAGCTATTATAAAAAATTTACTGATGGATGCTAAAATATGAATAACGCCACAAAGGGAGATTCTTGAGTCAAAAAGAGTTGCACAAGCACACCAAAAAAAAAATCAATTATATCATCTCTTATTAAGAAAAGGGAGCACATTTATAATTTATGTATGGTCTGAGATCCTAGTTTTTACTTCTTATTTGACACTTTTGACAAAATGATCGATTTATTTGTATATGCATATTGTGATCATATTCAACTCATTACAACAAACAATCCAGATCTAATGCTGCAATGCTAATTTTGGATCAATTTCTTCGGTAATTAACAAAGTCAAACAAATTGATTCATAGAGAGAAAAGTTTAAGGGCATTAAATTCGGGTGCCTCCTCTGCATATCATCCCCATTGAGGAAAATTGTACATACAATGAGCATAAGAAACCCTAGCTTGCCCTAACTTGCCCCACAAGTTTAAAATAAACAAGGATAATACAAAAAAATATAAAGTGCATAATATCACATAATTCCTCAGAACTCCCCCTCAAGATGGTGTATGAGTGTCAATTTTGCCCAGCGTGCCTCAAAGATACACAAATTATTGCTTTCCAACCTTTCACGTGAAAAATGACAATTGATCTAGATGTGTTATGTCCTCTCATGGAAAATCATATTCTTTGCAATGTGAAGAGTGGCAGGGCTATCACAATACAACCTTATAGGAGTAGTCAGGAACACCCCTAAAGCTACCAACAAAGACTTCAAGCAAACCAATTCACTAGTAGTAGTTGTCATGGATTTATACTCAGCTTTAGTAGAGGACCTAGATATACTTGACTATTTCTTAGTGCACTAGGATACGAGAGATCCTCCCCAGTGTGATGTACCTAGCCTTACTCTACCTTAAGACAGTTAGAAGAAATGAACTCAAACAGAATGGAATAGATATGATGGAGTTGGAATATCAAGTGGTCTTCAGGTGATATAGAATCATCACACTCCAGGTTTACTTAAGCAATCACTTTAGGGCCTTTTGGATATAGAAACACCACCAAGAAGTACTAAAATGATCTAATGTATCACCACTTGAGCTGGCAACTCAAGATACAACCATAAGGAATTGTGAAAGAAAAATGAGTATAAACTCAAGTCTGAATTCAATTGATGATAATCAGAGCACTATACCAAAGGATAGAGGTTTATATGTGAGTTTATCTCTTACAATGCCAACAGCTAAGTTGCAAAACCAGAATTCAGATGCTAATCACATTACCCGAGGGACGTACAAGTAGATTTGAAAGTAAACCATGGAACTAATGACACTGATCCTAGTCATTCAAATAATCAGATGAAGTGTCACTCAACTTAACATAAAAAGCATGGTTTTAACTCTCAAAATAACCCTCAAATAGGCTACAATGCAACTTGTAGCTTGATTAGATTAGCTAATGATCACCCCGGTAGAAAGTACTGTAGCTGAAAATTATGGTGTTTTCCTCATCTTCAGCTGGATAAAAGCAAGCCATAAGGAAGCTGACTGCCATCTTTTAGGAGCTCATTTGATAAATATTTTAGTCCACTTTTAAGGCCTAAAAGCACGTGATAGATGCATGCTAAGAAGCCTTTTAATTTCCCTTCAAAATTAGAATGTTGGATTATTTCCCAGCATCCATTGTCTGGAGTTTGAACTTAGTTAACTAACCTCCTGTGCCCCAAAATGCTGAAATTTGTTTTATAAGCTTAGGGACAAATTGAACTAAAGGTAAGGGGGATTAACAGGTTTGCCCCAAGTCATGGTCAATGCTGATCATGGTCATAAAATATGGCTAGAAATTGGCTAAACTGGAATAGGAAAGAGTTAAAAGCTGAAGATGATCCCTAATTAAGGGGATGACTCCTTTGATCTCTTCTAGACTTAGACACCCCTTAGCTATCTCTTCAGTCTCAGTGGTGTCACTGGTGATTAGGTCTCCATCAAAGTGTGACATGATAACTTGTAAGTGAACACCACGTGAGATGACATGCTCCTAAGTCTGCATCATAATAGACATTGACCAGAAGATTACTATCAGCTCATAGAATAATACCCTTGCCAGAGCTGCCATTAGATTCGTAGGACTCAACTTGCTACTTTCATGTGCTCTTCTTTAGGATTTTGTATTAACCAGGACACTGTATGCACTATATAACACAAATCTTATCAAGTAATTGTGAGATAGATAAGATAACAAACTAGATAATACCATCTCTCTTTCCTATTGAAAAAAGCAAGCTCATCATTCTCCTCCATGGGAAAATTAACTGGTTCTCCATCCAGCAAACCACATTCAGCTATAATTTCAACGGCATATCTCCATTGGTACAAAAAAAACCCAAGTGGCCTTCTTACCACTTTGATGCATAGAAAATACTTAAGAGGCCCAAGATCTTCATGCAACAAGAATTTAAATAAGCCTTAAAATCCTAACAAGCTTGACTATTATTGCTAGCAAGAATAATGCCATCCACATATGCTAATAGAGCCATGAAAATCTGCCCTTATGATAGGTGAACAGAGAATAATCAACATAAACCTGACAAACCCATAGTCATTCAACTCAGATGACAATATGGCAAACTATTGATTAGGAGTTTAATACAGACTATACAAAAACTTATGATGCTTGCATACCTTATTTGATCAAGCAGTTAGAGAGCCGGGTGGCAGGTGCATATCTACTTCCTTATCAAGATCACCTTCTAGCAATGAATTATTAACATCTATTTGGAGTAGTTCACATCATCTTGTAACTGCCATAGATAAAAAAGTCTTCACATTAGTCATCTTGGCTACGAGTGCAAATGTATCATCAAAATCAAAAGCTTCTAACTGATGATCACCTTGAACAACAAGTCGAACCTGAAACCTCTCTATAGTTCCATCGGACTTGTACTTGACTTTGTAAACTCATTCACAGTTGATGGGTTTCTTACCAGGTAGAATGTCCATAATGGTCCAAGTATTATTTTCTTCCATTGCTTGGATGTCTTACGCCTGAGCGTGTCCCCATCTAGGGTCCTTTGTAACTTCATGATAATATCTGGGGCTCAATAATCTTTGTAATAGGAGCTACGGAAGCATTATAAGTATTAGAGAATTTATTGCATGTGATGTAATTAACTAAAGGATACAACATACATAAGAAGCCCTCTCAGAGTGAATGACCTTAGGGAGTGGTTGTCAGTATGAGGACTGTAGCATAGATAGTCCTCCAAATGTGATGGACTATGTCAGTCTAGCTGAGAATTCCATCTTGGGCCTCCCCCATTGGATAGCCCACGAATGCTCCCCTTTGCTTTAGATGAGGGTGCGGTCTCGCCATCATTAACTAGCCCGGGGTCTTGGTTGTTGGAGACCTAACATGGGCTGAGTTGCTGTCGATCTTAGTAGGCCTCGCTTGGGCCAAAACTATCCCAGCTACTGCTGACCCTGGTTGAGCCGAATGGGTTTTGTTTTCTAGGCCTGCACCTATAGATGGTGGCTCCTGACACAATCTTAAGAGGCTAATGTCAAACAGACTCTTCCCATCAGCTGCTGCCGCATTGTGCCATTGCAAATCTCTCCAACCATCATGTTTTAATCATCATATACAAGTGCATTATTTGTAGCAAAAGGGACAATGTGTTCATAAAACACTACATCACGACTCACAAAAATCTTGTTACTCAGCAAGTCATAGATTTTTCCATCCTTTCTTCCCATAAGGATAATGAACAAACATACCCTTTTAATTTCTTGGTGATAATTTGTCTTTAGGTTTGGGCCTTACATCTGTATAGTAAAGGCAACAAAACACCCTCAATTAGTCATAGTTAGGTTTTACTCCAAAGAGTACTTCATAGGGAGTTTGTCCCTTTAGAAGCTTACTTGGGATCCTATTAATTAAATATGTTGCAGTAAGAGCGCATTCGCCCCAAAACTGCAAAGGAATACTAGCTTGAAACCAAAGTGCCCCATCCACATTCAATACATGTCGATGTTTCTTCTCTACCCATCCATTCTGCTGAGGTGTATCAACAAAGCTAGTATGATGAATAATATCCTTTTTTAAATAAAATTTAGCCATAGGTCATGATTTGAATTTAAGGCCATTATCACTTCGAAGAATCTTTATGCTTTTTCATATTAATTTTTCACCGTAGCTATAAAATTTTACACAAGACTTGCAACATCACATTTTTCCCTTATTAGATAAACCCAAACAACTCTATTGGCATCATCAGCAATAGTTAAAAAATACTGTGCACCACAAATGAGGGAATTTTATAGGAACCCCAAATATCACAATGTATTATGTCAAATGAATAATTAGCTTTGCTTTCACTAACATTGAATGTGCTACGTGTTTTCTTTGCTTGAAAGTATACATCACAAGGCCCTGATTCTTTATTCTCACAATGCCTACTAGCACCTAGACTCTTAGGAAGTAAAGAAAGAACCGTGTTTGATGGGTGCGTGAGATGACTATGCCATAAATTATTAGAGTCCACTGCATGACCTTGGACCGTGATTGTTGTCATTTTATTGAAGCAATAGACCCTTTCTTTCAATTCACCCACTCTAATCAGGGTCCCTGAGATGCAGTCCTTCATTAGACACAGTTTATCAGTTAACACCACAATAGAATTCAATTCTCTGATTAATTGAGCAACAGATACCAAATTACAATGGTTTAGAAAATAAAGAACTTTGCTCAAGGTAACTTTGAGCCCAAATTGGCCTTTCCTTGTACTTTGGTCAACTCAACATTCCATCAAGTAATTCAACTGGAATAGCATCAACATTCTCAAAATTTAAGAGGGCTTTTAAATTTACCGTCATATCACGAGATTCCCTAGAATCCGAGATCCAAATATCATTGCCTGAGAGCTGTCATAGCCCATTTTAGCTGTCTCAATGAGGCTTAAGAGGCTCTATACCTAGTTAGCCATGAAAACCAGAAGTTTTGCTGGACCGACCCCTCACTAGCGATGCTTGGGTTTGTGTCCACTGCCCTGTTCGCTATAGCAACATAAGTCATTTCTCGGCCTCCTCCATGGCCCTACTTGCTGCTAGAATGAGTTACATGGCAGTGGATACCCAATAATCTCATAGCAATTGTCCTCCTCGTGTCCATATCTCCTGTAATGTTTGTAACATCCCTTATCGATCATGGTGGTTTGCACTGCAAAGGCTGCCAGCATTTTGCTTCATTCATCTCGATCTCGCATCACCCTCCTATGGTTTTCTTCTTAACAAACCATCTTAAACATCCTGTTTAGTAAGGAAAATGGTTCAAGGGCTAGTATCTCACTCCTATTTTGAGAGTAGGGTTCATCATTTAGCCCAATCAAAAACTAGCATACCTTTACTCCCTTAATCATCTTAGCCATCTTGCTTCCTGTAGCGCACTTACAACCCAAACAAACGCAATAAGGCATCTTCAAATAGTTTTTAAGTTCACTCCATAAATTCGATAATTTTTAATAAAACTCCACCATAAGAAGGTTGCCTTATTTGCAATTAGCTATAATAGCCTTCAACTTACGAATTTTTGGAACGTTATCCACACTGTGTCTTTTCTTGAACCTACTCCCTATAGCATGAGTTGATTCAGCATAGGCTATACTTGAATGTAGTTTTGGGTCTATCACATTCAACATTGAGGAGAACGCCATTGAGTTTGCAATTTCCCATTCTAGGAGTTCGATGCAGTCTCCCCCTGTCGCTATACCGGGTTTCTTCGATGTCCTTTCAATAAATCAGAGTTTATTCTTTCCTCTTAACACTATCATCAAAACCTTTTCCCAAGATCGTAATTCTTGCCATCAAACACAACAGTCGTGATTGAGACCCTGGGCCCTTCAGATGGGTGTACGTAGTATGGTGACTGGGGCTCAATCACAAAGTTCGGTTTTAAGAATTCGTCTAACATAGCTGAACCTTTAGCGAGGCTCAATGGCTCAACTTTTATACCATGAATAAACCAAGTTAGAGAGAGATAGAGAAGTTTAATTTACGGGCAGTAAATTTGTGTCCCTCCTCTGCGTATCATCTTCATTAAGGAAAAAGATATATACAATGGGCATAAGAAACCCTAACTTTCCCTGACTTGCCTGACAAGTTTAAAATAAACACAGATAATAAAAAAATATAAAATGCATAATATTGCATAATATCACATAATCCCTTTGTAAAAGATAAAGCTACATATAGTTTGTTTTTTCCTTCAAACTTCTCAATTTAGTCTCAACAATAACAATAGTATAAATAATAATGGTAATGGCAATAATATGGTTATTACATTCTAATTTTTGTGTTCTTATTGCCTAAGCACGAAGTGCAAGCCATTGAAGTTGGCAATAGAAAAGCGGCTCTAGTTTGCTAGGCTAAACTTTGCCAGCCATTGAAAAGTGATGGATTAGGATGCAAAGAAATGTTGACTTGGAACAGATATGTTTCTATTAAATAGATTTAGAAGTGAATCAGAGTAGAATTTTTAATCAAATGGGAATAGGTTATATTTAGTTTCCTAAATATGTTTGGTTACTTAGTTGTCAACATAACGGTAGAAGTCTAAGAATCATGCAAGTCCTTGTGCATAAACATGTTTGCTATGCCATGGCTAATACATGGAACACAGATAACAATTCTTTCCTTCTTCTTATCTCTCTTGTTTCTCTAACAAACTTATTATGGTATCAGAGCCACCCTTAAAAAAACCACACAAAACTCGTAACCATGGAGAAAGATGATGAAAAGAAAAACAAAGATGAGGACTTCATTATCACAAATCAATCAACTGTATTATCTCTCACCTTTTGATTCATAAGGAGCCATCATCACTGCGATCAAGTTTGATGGCTAACACTATGATCATTGAGGAACAAGTTGTATGGAAAGCTTTGAGGTCTAAAAGCAAACTAGGCTTCATCAATGCGAAAATCACAAAACCCAAGGTGAATGAAGGAGAAATTTCAGTTGAGGCTAACACCTAGGATATGGTTAACTCCATGATCACATCTTGGATCCTGACTGTAATTGATCCAAAGCTCCATACGAGCATAGCATATGTAGAATCTAAACAAGAGATGTAGGTAAACATCAAGAAATGATATCCCAAACATTCTAAGGATACACAAACTAAAAGCCGATATCGCTTCATGCAAGAAAGCAACCTGGAAGTAGTCGAGTTTTCCTCAAAACTCGTGAGCCTTTGGAATGAACTTGGGAATTATGTTAGAGTGCCAACTTGCAAGGGAGGCGCTGTCGAGAAGATGATGTTTATGGAACCATTCGGAGTCAAATTTTGGCTCTTTATTATAACCGTCATGAGACAAAATTTTTAATACTATACAACAAGAAGACTCCCACAAGAAGATGATGATTGGCCATGATAGTAAAACTAAGCCAATGCTGCAGCCTTTGTTGCTGGACATACTATAAAGTCATCCCAATCCTACGCGGATAGACCCACTTGCAAACATTGTAAGAAGGTGGGTTATGAAGAGGCAGGTTGTCGGATACCTGCCTAGTTAGAGCAACTATGGTGGATGCGCTGGTCAAGCTAGGAGAAGGGGAGGTTACAGTGGTGGGTGAAGCAGCAATGGAAGAGGGCGCAGCAATGGCACTGGCCAGGAAGATGCCTATGCATCCTATCTCAAATAGAAACAACCTAGTAGGCTAAAACCAAAACAGGTAGTAGTAATAGTTCGGGCTTCACCCCTGAGCAGGTACAAAGGATTTGGAGTCTCGTCGAGGCTCTGAAATCCAGCCATGCAAAACTTTTAGGTAAGGGTACATGGTTATTAGGTAGTAGAGCCTCTTATCATAAGCGAGATCTCGGTTTGTTGACAAATATAAGAGATATAGTACCTACCCTCGTTGATTTGCCTAATGGGACAACAACGTTGGCCCTAAAAAAGGCCACGATAGAATTAAATTCAAAGTTGATCCTACAAGTCATCCTTTATGTTCTAAGCCTAAATTACAATTTAATATCTATAGCATCTTTGATTGAAGATATTTATTGCATAGTAATGCTCTCTAAAAAATTGTGAGTGATACAGGACCCTACTATGAGGACCTTAATTGATGTGGGTGAGCTAAGAAGAGGGGTGTACTCTTATAAGGATACAGCTGCTGCAGACATCTAGGTTAATGAGGTTGTGTCCTATGATTTGCGACACCATAGATTAGGTCATCCATCTAGTCAAATTTTATCAAAGTGTTTTAGTCATATTCGACGTAGTTCTAAAGATGACATTTGTGATGCATATTTATATCTAAGAAAACACTTACTCCATTTCTTGTTATTGAAAATAAAACTAAGAAGTTTTTTTTATTTAATTCATTATGATGTATGGGGGGGCTTATCATTTGAAGTCTTTTTATGGGGCACATTACTTTCTAATGTTGATGATGTCAGTAGGGCAACATGGGTTTATCTAATGAAAGATAAAAGTGAAGCTTCCCAACTCCTAAAGAATTTTGGTTTGATAGTGAATACATAATTCGAGGCTATAGTAAAAATTATTGGAAGCGATAATAGGAGAGAATTCACTTCGGGGCCTATGAAACAATTTTATGGGGAATGTGGGATACTTCACCAAACTAGTTGTGTAGAGACTCCACAACAAAATGGTAGAGTGGAAAGAAAACACCTCCATATTTTGAATGTTTCTTATGCCCTATGGTTTCAATCCAACCTTCCACTTCACTTTTAGGGGTAACGTGGGCTTACCACAGTATACCTTATAAGTAGAACACCCTTATCTGTCCTACATAGGAACACTCCTTATAAAATCCTATTCAATGAAAAGCCACCTTGTGAATCTTAGACCTGGCAAAACTGACCCGAGATCCGAAACCCGAATCAAATGACTCGGACCTATACCCGGCCCGACACCTAAAATATGCTCACCCAAAAATGGACCCGAAACCCAAATTGACCCGAACCGAACCATACCCGATCCGAAATTTTCTATAAAGTTTGCTTGTTTTGGCATGACGAGCATATTTAACCAAAAATTGGTTGACCTGAAATCGACCCGAATCGAACCATGCCCGACCCAAACCAAAATGACCCGAAATGTCACTTAACTTAAGCATGACCCGACCCAAACTTAACCCGACTGTACCCAAACTGAATCATCCATTTGCCAAGTCTACTTATGATCACTTTTGTGTCTTTCGTCGGCTATGTTATACGTATAAAATTCCAAGACAGAGATAAATTTGGGGAAATGAGTAGAAAGTGCATCTTTGTTGGTTATCCATTCGGGAAAAAAGGATGGAAAGTTTATGATTCAGAAACTGGTGATGTGTTTGTTAGTAGGGATGTGATTTTTCATGGAGAATTCTTTCCCTTTGTTGAAAATAAGAACAAAGAAGGAAATGATCCTATAGTTAACAATGAAGAGTAATTTTAAGGGAATTGTGATGGTGACTGGTTAGGACTAGCCTCTGGGACTTCATAGCAGGCTCCGGAATTAGCCCAAAACAACGGCCAACTGCTACTGAAAGCATTAGGATAGAACTCACTCAGACAGGCCCTGCAGATCAACAAGTAAGAACGACTTAGGATGAATGCCCACAGGAAAAAGCCAGGCCTTGAGTAGTGCATGTGCCAGATTCAGTGCATAGGGGGAGGCCGCCCCATAATCGGCCTGGACTACTCAGAGTGACTGATCTGGCAGCACCGCGTGATCTACTGGAAACAGGGCCTAGGCCAGGGATTAATTCGGTAGCAAGGGGGAGTGACTCGCATCATGCTACTGTGCCACTGGAGAAAGAGAAGCAGGCTAGATGAGCATTGACCCATCCACAAGACTATGTGTACTATATGGCATCATCAAGTAACCCCTCCTCCAATGCAGCTCTTACAACTTCACTCAAAAAGGTTTCGTTAGGTAGTCCTTATCCCATAGTTAATTACGTTGCTTGGGATAAATTCTGTAATTCACATAGATATTATCCTACTGTAATCACTAAAATTGTAGAGCCTAGATTATATCATGAAGCAGTGAAAGACCCTAATTGGCGTGAAGCCATGGCTAAATAAATTCAAGCCCTAAAATTGAATAAGACTTGGACTGTTGAGGTGCTACCTCCAGGAAAGAGACCCATCCATTGTAAACAGGTATATAAAGTCAAATACAATTCCAATGGAAGTATTGAAGAATGTAAGGCAAGATTTATAACTTGAGGAGACGAGCAGGTTGAAGGATTCAACTACCATGAGACCTTTGCTCCCGTTGCTAAGATGACTAGTGTAAGATGTTTTCTTTCTATTACTACAGCAAAAGGATGGGAATTATATCAGATGGATGTCAATAATGTCTTCTTACACAGAGGTTTAGAAGACGAAGTGTACAAGATATTACCTCCAGGTTTCAAAACAACTCATCCTAATAAGGTATGTCAAGTACAAAATCACTTTATGGGCTTCATCAGGCTCTACGCCAATGGTTTGTAAAATTGTCATCCAAACTGGTTGATTATGGTACACAAGGTCATATGGAGATTATTCATTGTCCATCTATACGAAGGGTGACACCTTTACAGCTTTATTAATATATGTAGATGATCTAGTATTGATAGGTAATAATCCTGACACTTGTGCTCAGTTTAACCAGTACCTAAGTTGATGCTTTCATATCAAGGACTAAGGACTGCTTCAATATTTCTTAGGAATTGAGGTTGCGAGGAATTCCCAAAGGCTATTTCTATGTGAAAGAAAATACGCCATGCAGATAGTAGAAGAATGTGGATAATTAAGGTCCGCACCAGTAGATTTTCCTATGGAGACAAATCACAAGTTGGCGTTATCAGTAGGGAAGACACTAAAGGATGCAACAAAGTATCGGCGATTAATGGGAAGACTTATTTATCTCACTATTATAAGCTTTGAATTATGCTATGCAGTTCATATTTAATCTCAGTTCATGCAAAAGCCTAAGGAAGATCACATGAATGCACCACGGCATGTTCTATAGTATTTGAAAGGTAACCCTGGTCAAGGCGTTTTTTTTAAAAGGAATTCTAATCGACAAATTGATGCCTATTGTGACCCAGACTAGGGAGCATGCCCACTCACTAGGCACTACCTAACTAGATATCATGTGTCACATGAAAGGCCTCCTATTTCCTGTCAGATCCTTAGCAGAAGTAGAATATTAGGTAATGGCTACTGTTAGTAGTGAGTTACTTTGTATCTAATCATTACTTACTTCCTTAGGATTTTTCTTAGACCTATGAAGCTATACTGTGACAACCAGGCAGCCATCCATATCGCTAAGGATCCGATATTCCATGAATGAACGAAACATGTTGAAATTGATTGTCACTTCATTCAAGAAAGGATCATCTCTAGAGATCTACTTCCAAGCTATGTACCATCCAGGCTATAATTGGTAGATATCTTTACCAAACCCCAGGGAAAGTAGCAATTTTTATTTTTATTAAGCAAGTTGGGCGTGATTAATCCACACGCTGCAACTTGAGGGGGAGTAAGAAGAGTAAGATTTGTAATCAAATAGGAATAGGTTATATTTAGTTTCCTAAATATATTTGGTTACTTAATTGTCAAGATAAGGGTAGAAGTCTAACTATCATGCAAGTTTGTGTGTAAACATATTTGCTATGCCATGGCTAATACACAGAATACACACAATAATTCTTTCCTTCTCTCTCTTGTTTCCCTGGCAAACTTATTAGAAGTTGTTGTATGAGGAGTTCATCCTTATTAGTTAGTAATGTGCTTATATGCTGAAAGAACATAATGTATTCTGTGCGCTACCTCACATGTGACATGGGATTCTTTGGGATAGGAAATGATTATTGGGATGTAATGCATCTTGGTGAGGTAGAAGCAGCTAGGTGGCAGACATAGGGTTTTAGTGGCACATTCAACATTAGTAAATGTTATGATATGTTTAGGGCTAAATTAGGTAATGCTTACTAGTGGATGTTATGCAAAGAGTTCATCCTGGGGTTGAGACAGCTTTATTCTCTAGCTCATGGCAAAAGGATGTCTGGCCTTTAGGGAGTTGTTATCAAAGAGGGGCATAGAAGTTCAAGATGCTTGGGCTCTGCGTCTAAAGCACAGCCAAGTTCATGTCAACACATATGTTTTCTCTGCCCTTTTTCTTAGCCTATTTTGTGTCAGTTGTTAACCAGGTCCAATCAAATAGCAAGGTGGTGATCTTTTGTGTATGAACCGAAATGGCATGCCAACAAGTGCTTCAATGCTTCATTATGCAAAATGAAAGGAGATATTGTTTGCTAAAGCTCTATACCAAAGTTGGAAGGAATGCAATTGTAGAATATTTCAAAACAAGCATTGAAGCAGTGAAGTCTTGGTTACTATAATTTAATATACAACCAGTTTAACAGCCGGTAGCTTTGTAGCTAATGGGTGAGACTTGGTGATGTAGAAATCTTGCTTGTGTTTACTCTTCTTTTGGGGAACTTCACTAGTTATTTGCCATTTCACAAAAACATAAAAAAGATACACGTAATTTCAATGCATGTATATCTAAATGTCATAAAAAAATGTTTTCAGATTTCATATAATGGTTCATCATAGTTGGTTGTTGTAGTTCTATTCTTTTGTGAAAATTACTTTTAATATTATGTACTTATTCATTCATGTCTTTTTCAATTGTTATCAACTAAAAGATGCTAATTTAGGTTAATTCTTTCTAGTTTGATGTACAATTAATTATATTTTTAATATGTCTAGTATCCCGGTAGTTTCACAGGTGCATCCAATTCATGCTCTACATAAGTGTTATATGTATAATGACCAAGGGGAACATCATGGTAATGCATGCTCTATAAAAGCTGAGAACCAAAAATTCATATCAAAAGTAGATTGAATGGAAAGCAATTCTGGTGTTCATTTAAATTTAAGAAATCGAATGCAATATCAAAAAAGCACCTCTTGGTTCAAAATTTTAAAAAAAAAGAATTTATATTTTATAATGACATTAATGCATCTATGACATTATAATGATATTAATGCATATTTTATATTTTACTATAAAAGGGAAGCCAAATTGAAATAAGAGTTAATAACATGCACATCATCCTTTTGATATTTAGCATAAGGTGAGTTTCTTTATTTAATTTAATAATTAATAACCACCTATTTGATGGACACTCAGGATCCATGTTATACTTTAAATTTTTGTCTACACAAAGTAGATTTTTCGTGCTTAATTGGGAGCCTTAAGGAACTTGTAATGATTACCTACAATAAAACTCTTGAAAAAGGGAGGGCTCCTTCTTTAAGAGCTTTTGATGCCCAAGTTAGAAGAATTCAAAAAGGGAATTAGGAAACAACAATCATTAAATTACCTATGAAAGTTTAATCGACATACCTCTTGATTTTGCCATGGCTTGCTTATATATAGGCTCATAACAATTCGCTTAGAGGAATTTCACTAGGATTTGATATCTTTATAGATATATATTATTTTCTTAATTTTATTAAAACTCAAAAATCTTTGCCGTTTACATTCTGTTTAAGAGAACTTGGCTAGATCTATACCTCTTTCTACAAGTCATAGTTAAGGCTTTAGGGGACTAGGTTTTATTAACCTTTTTTAGTAAGTTTTTGGCCTAGTGTGTAATCCTAGTGTGGTATTTGATTTGGTCAGTCACTTTTTTGGGCTTCTATGGGGCTATGATCTAGTGTCTTTAATCTAACATGCTTAAAATTATAGCCAGGCCTAGCCTCTTTATCTCTTTAGGAAGTCTTCACATTGAACTCTAAGTTACCTACACTTTTAGGGCTATATCTGGTTTGCTTTTATGTACCCTTCATCGATCTAGTCTCCTCTACTTAGCAATGTTTTTTTCAATGTATTTTTATCCACTTTATTAGGAAAATTTCCTCCAATGAATTCCAAATCTCTTACCTTGAAATCCCAAATCTTGGCAAACTTAATCACCATTTGCTCGAGAAATTATTCAGCATTTACTCAAGGAAGCTAAACCTACCTAACTTAGTGTCTTTTTGCCCTCTCTCTACTTCCCCATGCCAATAACGATGGTCGGTATAGTTTCAGAGATTTCGGGACTGGGCTTTGTATCACTTGGAGGTTTTTCATTCAATCTAATAACACTTTTTCCCTAGTTTTTGCTGCAAATTCAGCCTTTTTGAAATCAATTTCTTTGAAGAAATTTCTTAATCCTCTTCAAGCTTCTTACAAAAGTACATGTTAACTCCCATTTTCAATCTTCTTTCACACCTTATAAAGCCTTTTCAATCTCTCTCACGTCTACATTGTACCTCTTCAAAACTATTCTCCTCTGAGTCATTGAATCTTTCTAATTGGTTATCTATATATACTAAAAATATTCCTCTCCCATTTCCTTCTTAGCCCCCAAAGGAGGTGCTATGGCTAAAAGAGGAGACAAGGAGCGAAGTCCTTACTGACCACTAGTACTAAGTTCTTATAATCACCCAACTCCATAGTTAAATCGACTCTTAAGCTTTTAATAACCATCCTAAATAGAGCATACTAGAAGAGGAATGCTCTTCTTTTAAGACCTCGTTTGCATTTTATATCTAGAGTCACTTCCTTCTAGTTCTTTCTCTGCTCCACGAAGAATGATTTACTACAATTATTTACCCATGCTACCTACTGATCCTTACTCAAGATCCTGAAAGAAATGCAGGACTTCCCTATTATTATGCCGTCTTCTTCCCTTCTATTTCCCTTAAGGGCTTTGGGGATAACTGTTTGCTTGATCCCACTTCTCAACCCTCCTCTAGGTTTTGCTTCTTTATGATCCTTCTTCTTCTTTCTCCATCAAAAGTGAAGGAGCCTAGAGTTCCCCTCTCCTAAGGGAGGTTATTCACCTTCCTGTTGCTTTTGTGGAGGAAAGCAGCAGGGCTCATAAAATGGTTGAGATCCCTAGAGGTTCTCCCAATCTACATATCCCATATCGAACAAGGAATGGATAAACTACCAGAATCCTATAACTTGGATGTGATTTGCTCTGAAAACCTATGTTGAATACCTCTCCATTATATCAAGGACTTTTGAAACTTTCCTTTTTGAAAGTGCATCGACCCCACTACCAAAAGAGCATTAGCTTTAACCTCTTACTTGTCGATGCTCTTCTTGTAGATAACCCCCTCAGTAAACTAATGACAATTAGTAGAAGTTATCTCTTCTATAAAGCCTTCACTACCTCAATAGACTTGCTTATAAGAACACCACCTACTACAGCATCTACAGAAATCCTTATTGACTATTCTAGCTTAGTCTAGAATGTCTAGACTAGGAGTCAATTGAGAACATCATGATGAGGACATTATCATTGAAAGTCTTTGAATCTCTCCTAGGCCTCGTATAGGGACATTCCATAGTGCTAAGTAAAAGAAGTGATGTCGACCGTTAGCTTCACAGATTTGCTTACAGGGAAGGACTTGCTGAGAAAATGCTTCAAGAGTGTGTGGATAAAAAATTAGGCCCCTTATTCTTTAACTGATCCTAGGCTTTATCCTTCAGGGAGAAGGGAAAAGGCCTCAGCCAAATAGCATCATTAGAGGCCCCATTGTGCATAATAAGATCATAGTTTTCTAGGATGTTGTGAATGTGTTTGGTGGCATTTTTTGATGGGTGGCCTCCAAATTGTTTGTTTCGCATAAAAGAGATAGGAGTTGGTTGGAGCTTAAAATTATTAGCCTTGATTGTCGGCCTTACAATTAAAAAGTGGTACTAGAGGTTTGCTGCATTGCACAGTCCCAAGAGCACTATATTTTCTTCTACTATGTCATCTCAGTTTGTTTCTCTTTCTTCCTTGCCTCACCTCATTTCCTGTATGCACCAAAAACTTGTTCAACTAAAACTGTAAATGCACGCTATAGCTGTAGTTAGCAACTAGTAAGTACGGGTTGAAATCTGGAAGAAAATGCCTCTCATTACTAAACTAAATAAATTACACGATCTATGCTAATGAATAATTGAGGTTTAAGATGGGTTAAACTGTACTAATGAAATAGATAATTCTTGAGGAAAGAAAATAGATATTAAAGCCCCTGTGCTGGGATTGACCATACTATTATGATTCAAGAACAATTAATTCCTAAATACTCATTCTTACATCCAATAGAGTGAAGAAATTATGAATTAAAACATACCTATGTCTTCTTTCAATTGTTAATGAGCTAACCCAGGAATCCTAATTATCTATTTTTAGGAAATAAGGAATAGCAATGACTATAAGATCAAATAATCAGTACTCCCAGTTCAAATCCTTATTATTTCCATATTAGAATCCTAATTGTTAACTAAGCCAGTCTAGATTTAGAGTCCACCTTTTAACGATCCCCTTAAACTCGATTAAACCCTAGATGAAAACTTTTCCAACTTCTTCATCAAACAAGTAGTGGTCAATGGCAAGAAAACCAATGTGCAAGCATGTTTAATGGGATTAATTCATGGTTAACAACTCCCAACCCAAGAGACAAATTTAGCATTCAATTATGTTCTAGAACTCAAACTCATAATCCACAAACATGATTACAACCAAAGAAATGAACAAGAATAAATAATGGGAGAGAAATTAGAGAATAGACTTGAAAGTCATACCAATTGAAAGTACCAATAGTCTTTGGAGCATCAATCTTCAAAACCAATCACTACTGTAAAAAAAAAAAAAAAAAAAAAAAATTTCTCTAAGAACTCTCTTTAAAAACTTGATGTCTCTCATTCCTAAACATTTCATGTAAATAAAATTAGGTCAGGAGGGAAGCAGGGTTGTATGGGCATGTAGATCTACACCACCAGTATTGTAAGTTTTCTAGGTGACTAGATGCACGGTCATGTAGATCTGCAGGGCCGATAGTGCACCCCTCTCGTTTTTGTTGCTTATTAAGATGCATAGTCGTGTAAACATTGAACTTTTTAGCTAGTTTTAGTAATTTTGCAAGGATATGCAAGTATGTATGCTAGGTCGTGTGACACCTGAGACTTCACTTGTGCCTTCTTGAATGTTTTTGGCAACTCCTTAAGGTGCATCATTAAATCTTTGACCCTAGATTTTCCCAAATTTTGCAAAAATATCGAGAAAAAGGAAGAAATTGCTTGATAAAATATTTATGAACAAGGAGGAGCAAACATAACCAAATTCCTCATTGAATCCAAGGAATGGGCACGTAAAAGCAGTAAAATTATGTTGATAAAAATAACAAAATTAAAGGTTTATGAAAAAGGCTAAATGAAGTTTCCTCCTCTAAGGATATCATTCCAACTATATGCTCTTTCCCAAAGAAGAAGAGAGTCAGTGCGTCTACCACTAACCAAACTACCATGTTTAATAATGTCCAGAATTCTCAATGTAAGGAATTATTAGTCCTGAATGATCAATGGAGGAGGCAACCGATGACCGTTCTCTTCTTTTATAAGAAACGCTCTAGAAAGTCAATTCTGAAGGACTTATAGGATTATCACTCCCTTTCTATGCCTCAAAACTCGAGGTTATTACTAGAAAATTGCAAGATAATGCTCTTGTCCCTCTTTCTAAGTTAGAGTCTGTCAGTGCTAAGAATGCACTTATAAAACTTCGATTTCAGGAATGTTTTAAGGCTTTGAGGGGAGTCCAGGATGAAAATGAGGATTTGAAGGAGAAGATATAAAGAGAGCAATAGACCACTCATTTCTCTAAGGAGGATGTGACTAAAACTCTACCCAGCTAATTCCCCAACTTTTTGTAACAAGAAGAAGCTAAGGCAAACATCAAAAAAGTCCAAAAGGAAGAGGTCTGATTAATTACACTTATAATTCTTATATCAAAAGTTATATTTTGATTTTTTTTTTCATTTAATAGAGCTTTATAGTTAAAGTAGTGTTCCCTCCTTAGAAAATTTCTATTCCTTTTAAGTCTTTATCTAACATTTTAAAAATTTTGTTGCCAATGCCTTAGTTGAATTTCTAACCTAGTATTATATTACTTATAAGCCTTAATTTAGCCCGCTTGAGTTGAAAGTAATTCCTTGACAAAATTTTATAACCCACCATGGGAATTTATTTCTGGTTTCATATTGAAAATTATATAGAAGGGAATGTAGATTCTACTCTGTTAATGCTGCTACAACTTAAAGTATTAGTTCTTAAGGGATGCAAAGGTCACATCCTAGATACAAAATGTAAGTACTAACTACGCAGAAACTAAAACCACCTTCTAGTTGAAATCTATACACAGAAGCATTCACGATTGTCCACATGCTAAGTGTCTGGAACCTCTTGATTTACTCCCCAAGGTGGAAGTTTGTAGGTACCTGAAAAGATTTCATCTTTGATACTATATAGGCCCTCCCAATTTGGTCCCAGCTTCCGTGGGTGCTTTCCAACTACTTCCATACTTCTAAGAACTAGGCCACCAAAATTCAATGGTCGGTGACTTATCGTTATATCGTATACAAGGTATTATAGCCCTTTACAGTTCTAACCTTATTATAGCTTCTTCCCTTGTTTATAATAGTAAATTTAAAGCTTTAGCTTATGCCCTTCATTATGTGTTGGCTCATACCCTTGTACCATAAGATTGATTGCATCAACTTCTATAGGTATCAAGGTTTTTGCATCATATGTAAGCATGAAGGACTTATGACTAGTAAGGTCTCGACATTTTTCCTCAAAGACCGTAAGAAGCGCAATACCTCATCTACGTGGGCCCCTTTTACTCCTTAGTGTTCTTCCTTAAGGCACCCTTTTTTTTTTTTATCATAGACCCGAGAAACTTGTTAGATGATACCCTGAAGACACACTTTTTGGGATTCAGCTTCATGCCAAACCTTCTTATAGTGTTAAAAGTCTCCTCCAATTCGAAAAGGTGTTAATATAAAGCCTTGGACTTAACAATCACATCAACAATGTACACCTTTAGGTTTCCACTAATTTGCCCTTGAAAAAGCTTGTGGACCAAATTTTGATATGTAACATTGTCATTCTTCAATCCATATGGCATGGCCTTATAGCAGTATAACCCCTGGTGCGTAACGAAGGTTGCGTACTCCTTCTCTTATTCTCACTTAGGTATTTGGTGAAAGCCTAAGTAGGCATCCACGAATCTTTGATAACCATGACCATCGATTGAATCCACCAATTTATCAATCTTTAGAAGTGGGAAACCATTTTTAGAAGTGCAATCCACACACATCGTCTAAGAACTAGTGGCGTTCTTTACCATTATTACATCTTCCCACCAGTTAAATAGTAGTGTGCCTTAATAAATCTTGCTCAAAAGGCAATTTATCTCCTTTTTAGCTTCAAGACTTTAGCTAAAGGTTTATGGCTAACTTATGAACCATAATCTCAGGATCTCATCCTAGCACCTCTGGCATCGCTCAACAAACACGTGTGCTTATCGCCTCATCATGGATATTAGTGCTTCTTAAAAGGTTGGTTCCATATCTGCACCATTTTTCACTTCAATGGACTAGTTATGCACCAAGGGTGCCTCTTGCACTTAGCCCTTAGGTTCTGGCATGTACGAGCCCAAATCTAATCCAAGCTAATTATCGTGATTAATCCCAGTTTAATTTAACTATGCTGAGCACCACATTTTAACCCAGCATTTGTAATATTTATGCAATTGTAGGTTGAGACAATAAAGTAGCCTTAAAATAATATTTAATCCTGATTCACATAAAACCATCCAAAACCAATAACTAAATAAAATTTGGCTCACTTTTACTAAAGGAGGATAAAACTTGTAATTTTTCATGGAATATGTATATATAATTTCCTCACCCGTGTTATGTAAATAAACGTATACTGTGAATAATTGAAATATCTATTATTTAAAAGTGCACACTAATCTATACAAGTAAAACTTACAATTTTCTTCTAAATAATATGTTAAGTTACTACAAGTAAGCCTAAGCTTTACACAAAATATTTATGTTAAAGGAGGAAAATTATACTTGGAAGGGAAAAACAGGGAAAAGGTGCTTAAAGTAAGTAAAAGAATCTACATCTAATAAGATCTATAAAAAGATTACACTTCCCCTATCTTTCCTAACCCCCCCACAGCCTCACTTGTTCCCCTGTCCTGCCAGACACATTTCTCCCCCGTACTACCATGGCCAACCACAGACTTAGGCGCTGTCGGCCGTCGGCCAGCATCCTGTCGCACCATCGCTATGTTTCTCCCACTCCTCTTCTTGTAGTTCTTGGTGTTTTTAGAGGTGAGCCCTAAGTTCCCCCCAATTTGATTTTGCCATTTTATTTCTCAATTTAGTTAGTAATTACGTTTTTTAAGTTGGATGAATATTAATTTGTGTGAATTTGGGTGGTATTAAGATAATTTTTAGGATAGATATGCTTAGGAGTTTGTGGGCATCCATAGAAGAATGAGTTTGGGTATGTTTTGTGAAATTGACCTAATATGAGTTGATTCAGTTGCATTTTAAGGGATTTTGGTTATGTTTCCAAGAAATTGTAGTAAGGTATGTGAGTGTGTTGGGGTTTTTGCCATTGAAGGTTCGAGGTAGAGTTGAGGTTGAAAGTGGAGAAAGGAGGGAGAAATATATTTTTTGGATCTTGAAACAAACTGGCCTATTATGAATCTTGGGATTTAATTTGAAGGGAATGAAGTACGATTACTATGTGAAAATTAGTGGACTTCATGACCTAAGAGTAACGGTGAAGATTAAGGTGGAGGAAGAAAAGAAATGAGGAAATGTAAGTTTGGGAATATTTTTTTGAAATTAATTTGCTTAATATAAATCTTGTAATTGATTTGAGGCATTGGATTGGACCTCGAGGTATAAATTGAGTAGAGATAGTAATTAGTAGCGAAGATAAAGATCGCTTAATAAATGAGTAGTGGAGTTAATGGATTTAAATTAGTGTTAATAAAAATCCAATTGTTAGTGTAACGCAAAAGAATAAGTAAAGATTGACTCAGGCTTAAGTAGGTTGAGAATGATATATCCCTTTGTGGGTTGAGAACGGTACACCCCTTTTACAAATCAAACCAAATAAAGGGCAATCAAGTTTAGTTGAGGTTTTCTAAACACGTATCACCTTGATTTGGCCTCAAGAACGTGTACATTTGAGAACAAGGATGCCTATGAATTGAACATTTGTAAATTAGTCGCATTTTGCTAGAAAATTATTACTTTGTAAAGGATGGAAATGGAAATAATAATAATAATAATAATAATAATAATAATAATAATAATGATGATGATGATGATGATGATGATGATGATGATAATAATAATATTAATACTAATCACAATAGTAATAATACAAATAGTAACATTGAAAATTAGTAATTAAATAAATATATTACAATAATAACAACAATGGTGCAAAGGAGGTGACATAATATGACTAACTTCATAAATCAATGGTAAATGGAAAAATGAAGATTTAATTTGTTGATTAAATAAATTAATGTAATTGAGAAAATACCAAAAGTTATTTATACTTTTAATAAATGACTAATAATGGAAAAGCCTATTTGGAGTAGATACGAGGCCACTTTCATCGTTATTGAGCCAAAGATGAACAATTTCCCAAAGGGAGAGTGATTTTAAATCCAAGTATGTTTAACACCTATACCCTTCAAAAATTCACATGTCTTTTATAAATACCAAAACCCTATCATATACAAGTGTTTGATGAATCATTTTCAGGTAGTGTTTTATCACATAATCAAGCACACCCACAATTATCAATTATCAGGGCTTAGGTGCCTTAGTTTCACCTATGCGACTTTAGCTCAAGTTTCTCAATCAGCCTGGCAGATATGTACCAACTAATTGATTGCATTATACATATGAGGTCATCAATTTGGGTCTCACTTTCATATAGTAACTAGTAAGAGATTCAATATAATTCTATCCATCTCTCATTTTGAACTAAAATCAATTGAAATGCATGCACTCATTGAAAAATTAATTTCTATCTTAACTGTATACTACAACTATGCAATAAAAAGATAAAGGACTCTTGGATGTAAGTTATGAGTAGACATTACAAATTTGGGCCATTGGTGAAGATCATTTGTAAGATACATCATAACTAAGGTACCAATAAGGGTAATGACTTTTAGGAGATTTTCGGGAACAAATAAAACGTGAAGAGATATGAAGTTCTGGATGTATTTGAGGATATTGTGTACTTATTATGAGGTTTAAATAGAGCTTAAGAGCACATTGGAATTCCAAAAGGATGGACCTTAATGAGAAGTTGCTCTTTAAGAAATTTTAAGCAAAAGAAGTTATATAAACACAACATCTCTCACCGACTTTCATAGGCTAGTGACACCTTCTCTTTGAAAGGTGATTTGCTACTTAGATAATGGGAAGAAAAGGAAAAGAAAAAGGAAATGTGGTGTCCCAGAAGATGAGATAATTTAAGTCATCAGGGCTAAAGAGTAAGGGGGAAAAAAGAAGAGGAAGGGGAACTGGGGAGAATAGATGAAAGCATGCGCTTCATCTATTATCCTACAAAGAGTAAAAGACCTCATATTATTGCACTTTTAGGTGCATAGTGATGTTGCATGGAATGGGAATCACGAGGACTAAAATTTGGGAAAAAGCAGGTATGAAGTTGGTGGAAACATAAAAGCAATGGGAGGAGTGGTGACTAGTTTAAAGTATCCTTGCTTAACTAGAAGCACCAGGTTACACATGTGGAACCTAAGGGAAAAACTCAAGCAAGTGCCATGTATGTATATTTATTCATTACTTCTATACAGCATATTCTAGAGAATTATAGAGGTCATGCTCTGTATTTTAGTCAATGAGTAGACATGATCTATGGCTACATAATTTGGAGAGATACACAAAGTATGGAGAAGTATAATAGAAGTATAACCCCCTTATTATTTGAACCTTAAATACTTGATTTTATTTTCCTATAACCTCTTCACCAAGGAATCACTACTACAGGATGAGAATTGCGTAGATTGCATGGAATATGACTAGTGACCCTAAAAAATTGGATTGACCTATTCAAGAAGGCATTGCCATGGCTTAACCTCATATATGGCCATAAAGGGTTATGAAGTAGGTAGGAGATGTGAAGTACTTATATAAGGGTTGAAAACTTAGGCAACTTTATTTTAGGCATATCAATCTCATGCAATTGTAGCTATATAAATCTATCTATTGATTTGAAAGAGCAGATAATAATCCTTGGTAAACTAATATAAAGCCGTCCTTATAATGTACTATGTAGTACTTCATCAAGCACCTCTGGTTTTTCTAATTACAACAAGGTGATACCATCTCCATTTTATTCGCTAGCACATTCTAACCTGTAATTCCCATCTGAGTCCTATTAAATTATTGCTTCACAAAGTTGCCTAGTTATCTTAACAATACCTTACTGAATATCCTTTCAACAATTCAATTTTTTTGTGACATTAATCCATCTATGGAATCATGGCCATCAAGTTGAATGTTATCCTCTTGCTTCAATTAATTATCTTTTCTCGGGCTTCTTCTGGTAATCTTCCTTCCATAAATAAATGGTGCCCATTTATTGCTTATAATCAACATTGATTTCTATGACCCGATTTTCTTAGCACCCTGAATCTATTATATCGACTCAAGACTCTTCCCCTTATCTTAGAGAATTATAAATTAAATAAGATAGTGAAAAAGTTACCTTTTTTAATACCTTTTTCAGAGTTGCGTACCATGTGTTCTTGTGATCATTGCTTGAGTTTCTGTAGCAAGTCTTTTAATGTAAGGCTAACTTGTTTACACATCATACACCACTTCCCTCTTTGATGCTCTTACAACCCATTCAACTTTATAACCTTGACCCTTTATTTGGCTCTCTTGAATTTTTTTTTTTTTTGGTAATTATACAAGCCTATATATGGATTCTTATGCAAAGATGAAGGATACCTCATGTATTTGCACCCGTTCTTACTTTTGATTTTGACCCCATGTTGGAAAATATTTTCGTATTATTGTCACCTCAATACATGCCCCTCAATAGTCGTTTGAATGTTGTGACCCTCTACGGTTCCTAAAAGAGAAATCTTATGCAGATGGATGATTTTATACTTTGGTTTGGGGTAATACCTTTTACGTCCTTTTTTTTGGGCAAATAGCAATATTCGACCTTCCATTAAACATTTGATCACCACTTATATCGTGCATTTTTATTGTTTGTGAGGCTTTCAAATTAACATCAAATGTTCTTTGTTGTGTAATAAATGTTTGAAACTCTTTGATTCTTATTGTCATCTATTCTTAAATGGTTTGAACTTGAAGTTATTATTTTCATTTTACCTGCTTCACTGGGCTATTTTTCTTACCCATCTTTCATAATCTATCGTCTGTTCTTTTCATTAAAATCCTACATCAAAAAATTCTCATTACTTCCCATCATTGACCTACCTTTCCGTCAATCTTCTTGATTTTTTGATTGGCCTTATTTCTCTGCTAGTGGATGTTTTCTTGATCCAGATCATCTGTCTAAAAGGTCTCAACTGACATCCAAATCTTGCCAACTAGAGCTTGCTTTTTGTGTTGATGCTTCTGCTTCTAAAATTTCTTGTATTTGTTTGATTTGCCTCACCTCTAGAATTAGCCTCTTTTCGACATTATTTGATTTTTTTTCTTTTCTTTTCAAACATTTGGAGCCTTATTGATCATTAATAGTACTTGTACCTTCTATCCAACATGGTCAACTATGTCTTTGACCTGTTGTCCTACCATGTAGTGCATTCTGATTTGACCTTAAATGGTTGCCGCCATTCTGATGTTCTTGATTTCCATCAGCTCCTTCTCAACTTCGCAGAAAGAATACTCATATATATGTCCTGCACCCCGTTTATTCATGGTAATGGATGCATACAATGTTTTTGAATAAATAATGCAATCTAGCTTTCACTAACGTGCATGAATGTTTGATTGTTGTAATTCCACCTTTCTTTTATATTTGATTCCACTCCTCATAAATGATCTTAACCCATCTCTACCCAATCTTTTTGCTCTACTTGAATTTCTCTGAAGTTTCACATCATGATTATTATATTCTTTATAATGTTAGTACTATATTTATGATTTTGACATTTGACCGCACCCTTAATGTGAAGATTCATGAACAATCCTCCTTTTATTCCTTGTATCACTCAAATAACCTTAATTTGTTCCCATTTGTATTGCGCTTTTGCTTTAAACAACTAAAGCGCATGATGAGAACTCTTAGTAAAAGTACCATTAAGTAAGCGAATTAGGTTGTCTTCCTATTTTGGATACCCTATTCAGATCCATAATTCAACCTTTAGATTACCTATCTTTTTTGGTATGGGATAGAGTACTCATCTTTATCATTCATATGGTCCACCAAATGTCAACTACCCTTTGGTTTCTTTTGTGATACATATTTGTAAACCATGGCTCTTGTGGCTTTTCTTTTTAATTCCTGGCAAACCCATATCTATCTTTATTCTAGCTATCTCACGACGATCCCTCCTTTATCTATCATTTTTAACTTCGTTATTTTCTTTTTTGGAGAGTATGATCCAATTAATTACATTTTCATCATTTTTACCCTTAGAAACATTCATCGCTAATTTGAAACTAGATCTAGCAAACCTTCGAGTAGAATGATGAGAGAACTTATGTAACTGACTGAGTTGCACCTGCAAGATAGAACACAAGATTTCTTTCATTTTTTAGCTAGAAAGTACTATGAACTCAAACCACTAGATAACCTCAAATTTAAGGACATTGCTATCAATCTGGTACTCAGTTGGGATACAATACAATTAGGAATACAAAATAAGTGCCTTTCTAATAAGATCATGATAAACCTCTATTTTAACATATTTTTGATCGTAATTTGACCCTTTTACTTCCACAATCTCTTGACTTATCTTAGCAAGAAAAGGGTGTAGGTGCTTTCTTTAGCTTACTTTGTCCTTATGAGTGGTATTTCTCGGTTTTCAGTTGCCTTGCCCAAAAATGTGAGAGTTCTACCAATCTTACCGAAAAGGGAAGCTTTAGGAGTGGAATGTCAGGAAGAATGAAGGTTCGATGAAGCCCCGGGGACAAAAAGAATCAAAAATGACAGCTATAGTAGACGTACGGTCGATTACAGGGTACGCATGACCGTGCCTTGAAGTTAGAAGCTACACACTATTAGGCGCACAACCAGGCGTCCTGACTGTGCACGAACCTTCGGATGCATGGTTGCCCGTGTGTATATGCACGACCGTATGTCACCCAGTTTTTCGCGATTTAATTGTTTTAGCGAAGCGGTTAATCTTATCTTATGTCAGACTTTTAGAGAGCACGATCAGGAGGTGATTTTAGGGTTCTTATGCTGGATTCTTTTCACACTTTTCTATATCAAAATTAAAAGTTGAATTCAAGGATTATTATGGACTAATCATTACAATTAATTTAAGTTTGTGCCTCTTCGTTCCCTTCATGTGATTTTACCCTAATTTTCATTACTTGTCATGTTCTTTCAATTTAAGCTTGTGATTATGATTCACATGATGTATAGCAACAAAATTCATAGCCTTGGATTGGGAATAGCCCCTATTATGCGAAATTGAAGCATGTTCTAGATTTATGCAAATTATGCCCATAGTTGTGATTTGAAATCTCACTTAGTACGCCAGGTGCTCGATGAATTGCTCGAAAGTGATATATTCATGATTCTTAGTTAAGGGATAGGATATCAATGAAAGTTGAATTCTCTACCTAGAGCGACCTTGTGAGCGACTGAGCATCCTGACATGAGAATAGTTAGGGGTTCAATTGGGTATAGTGGGTTACTCGATCATGTGGTTTTGTTGATTCTAGTTTTATGAAAACGAACAACTAGGATTGCTTAACCAATCTAATGACGTTTGAGAGAAGGCATAGATGTGCTTCAACTTGTACCCCATTCCATTTTAGTTATTTCTGTGGGCAGATTTGCATGATCTAGTTTATAGTCCAAAGAGCATAATAGTGCGCTGAATCCCAGTCTAGGACCTTTATTATCATTGAATTTGACAATTCATCAGTTTCAGCAGAATACTACTGCTAGTTAGTAATCATTCAAGCCTATTGAGCTTATGCTTAAATTGGGTGTTATAAATCGATTTTGATGATTAGAATCAAGTTCCTTGTGGACACGATCCACACTTGTCGTTGCTAGCTACAACTGGCACCGTGCACTTGCAGTAGTATTTTAAGACATCAAGTTTTTGGCGCCGTTGCTGGAGAGCTTGTTTATTCTAACATCGAAAGCGACCCAAAATACTCTAGATTAGGCATTTTCTTTTTCTTTTTTCCTTTTTCCTTTTTCCCCTTTGCTCTTTAAGCTTTGCTTGTACTTGCTTACGCTTGGTGCAGTTTTTGGCTTTTTATGCACAGGTGCAGTCAGAGGGATCGACCACTCATGCCCTTGGACCAAGAGGTAGAATCCACTGCACAGAGGCAAAGTAGTACGAGAAAGTGACAACAACAACAAGTCGTCATGGCCGAGCAAGACCCTAGGTTGCTATGGGACTATGTCTTGCCGTAGGCCACCCGCGTCCGTCAACCCAGCCATCGAAGGGAATAACTTCGAACTGCGGCCCGCTCTCATGTCCCTTGTGGAGAAAGACCAATTCAGTGGACGTCCCATGGAGAACCCCCACATTCATATTTGCAAGTTCCTAGCGAAGTGTGACACAATCAAGCTCAATGGGTTCTCTGCTGATGCAATTAGACTAAGGCTCTTTACCTTCTCGCTGACAGACAGAGCCTGCGACTGGCTCCTCAATAAAGAGCCTAATTCGCTCACCACTTCGGAGGCCCTATCAAGAGCATTTCTTAGTAAGTACTTCCCCCCGGGCAAGACCGCTAAGTTGAGAGCAGAAATCACTTCCTTATCTCAACGAGGTGATGAGTCACTATATGAGGCATGGAAAGGCTCAAGGATCTTCAATGCCAATGCCCCCATCATGGAGTGCCCGACTGGCTCCTAGTTCAAACCTTCTACAATGGGTTGGATTAGTCACTGAAGATGTCTTTTGACGCGGCAGCTGGTGGCGCACTTATGGGGAAGTTGATTGAGGCGTCAAGAGCCCATTAGAGGAGATGGCCTCCAACAACTATCACTGGTCTAGTGAGAGATGAGTCCCAAAGAGGACCAGTAGAGTCTATGAAGTTGGCGCTGTGGACTTGCTTGCTAGCAAGTTGATGCTCTGGCATAGCGATTTGATAGGCTTGGAACTCCTTCTTCAGGGAGTTTAGTGGGGAGTTCCTCAAATACAATGTTTGAGGTTGGGACTCTTTACGAGATTTATGGCATTCAAGGCCATGTTGCCGCCAAGTGCCAATCCACTTTCTAGGGTGTTAACTATGCCAACACAATGCAAAATTATAGCCAACGCCCATAAAATAACCCCCACTCAAACACTTATAACCTTGGTTGGAGAAATCACCTAAATTTCTCCTACTGCACCAACAATCCCATTCCACCCAATGCCACTCAACCCCAACCTCCTGGTTTCCAATACAGGGCTCTCTATGCCCCACCTCCACAACAACAACAAACACCTAGCACAAGTCTAATCTAGAGTGTCTTATGGAGCGCTTCATAGCGACCCAAACCAAGACCAACGAGGCACTTGGTGAGTCGATCAGTCAATTAACTTCCAAATTTAAGAGTATGACCACTCACCAGAAGATGATAGAGAACTAAATAGCCCAAATTGCATAGCAAGTGAGCCATCTATCTAGGCCCTAGGGACATCTACCAGGTCAATCTGTGACTAATCCTAAGGGTCAGATAAATGACATCACATTATGGAGTGGCAGGGAGTTAGAGAGTCCTCTAATGCCTATTTCATGATGAGGAGGACAATAAGAAGGAGGCCCCCATTGAGCCTCAAAGAGAGCAGGTCTATACTGAAAGGACCAAGGAGGTCCAAGCTGAGCATGTTCCACCTACAGTGAAGCCTTACAAGCCTCCCATTTCATACCCTCAAAGGCTACTGAAGGCTAAGGAGGAGAACAAGTATGGGAAGTTCCTCGAGATGTTGAAGAATTTTCACATCAACATTCCCTTCCTGGAGGCTATTACTAACATGCCCACCTATGCGAAATTTCTAAAGGATCTGCTATCCAACAACGGGAAGTTGCTTGAGGATGCCACAGCGGCTCTTACTGAGGGGTGCAGCGCTATCATTCAGAATAAGCTGCCTCCTAAGCTTTCAAATCCAGGAAGATTTTCCATCCCTTGTTTAGTTAAGGATGTGACTATCAGTAGGGCATTATGTAATCTTAGGGTTAGTGTAAGCCTTACGCCCTACTCTATATGCAAGAAGCTACAACTGGGGGACTTGAAACCCACTACCATTTCCTTGCAGTTAGCTGATAGATCCGTCAAGTACCCTATGGGTATTCTTTGAGGATGTCCCACTGCAAGTGGGCAAGTTCTTCATCCCCTGTGATTTTGTTGTCATAGCGATGGAGCAAGACTCCCGTATCTCCATCATAATGGTAAGCTCTCCCTTCAAGTAGGAGATGAAAAGGTGGAATTTAGTTTATCACAATCCATGGCCTCCCCTATCTCAGGTGACTCGTGCTGCAGAGTCGACATGCTAGAGAAAGCACTTAATCATGAGGCCAAGACTCATCATTCTGTGGAGGATCTACTAGAGGCCGCATTGATCGGCTGCTATGTGACCGACTCCCATTTGGGAGAGAAGGAGGAGTATGCTAGGCTCCTCAATGAGTCCACTTCCTATACAACTAGACAGTCCCCCAAGGAGGTCCTTAGTGTGGTGGAACCTACCCCCAAGGACCAGGAGAAGTGCCCATCAAAGGTAGAGTTGAAGCCTCTACCTTCCCATCTCAGGATTAAGCAGGCACTAATTTCTGCCCACATCATACAACCACCAGAGTGGGATCTCCCCTTTGAGATCATATGTGATGCTAGTGGCTATGCGATGGGGGCAGTTTTAGGACAAAGAAGAGACAAGGAGTCAGTGATGATCTACTATGCTAGTAGAACACTGGATGAGGCTCAGCGGAACTACACAACAACTGAAAAGGAGATGCTTGCAGTTGTGTACGTGATGAGAAGTTTCGACCTTACCTCCTATGCTTTAAGGTCATTTTGTACACTGACCATTTCTGCACTCAAGCGTCTCCTTGAGAAGAAAGATGCAAAGCCTCGCTTCATTCAGTGGATACTGCTACTTTAGGAGTTCGATCTTGAGATTAAGGACAAGGTAGGGATTGAAAATGTGGTTGCAGACCACCTTTCTTGACTAATTGTGGAGAAGTTGGATGGTCCACTGAATGATGATTTCCTTGATGAGTGCTTAATGGTTATCTCTGCTGATCACGCCCCATAGTTTGCTGACATTGCAAACTACCTAGCTTCAGGGGTCATGCCGCAAGACTTGTCCCCCATCAAAAGAAGAAGTTCTTCCATGATATCAAGCACTATTTTTGGGAGGAAGCTTTCCTTTGCAAGTTGTGTAAGGATGGAATCTACAGGCGTTGCCTCCCTGAGGAGGAGATTTAGAGCGTGATTTCTAATTTCCATGACTCTCTATGTGGAGGACATGCTAGCACCTCCAAGGCTGCCACTAAGGTCCTCCAAGCTGGGTTCTTTTAGCCCTCACTATTCATGGACGTCTATGTGTATGTCCGCTCCTATGATCGCTCCCAACGGATGGGGAATTTATCAAGGAAGAATGAGATACCCCTTAACTTCATCTCTTAAGTTGAGATCTTTGATGTTTGGGGCATCGACTTCATGGGCCCTTTCCCATCTTCGACAGGTAACAAGTACATGCTAGTCGCAGTAAATTATATCTCCAATTAGGTGGAGGCCATAGCTAGCCCTACTGATGACTCAAGAGTACTGGGTAAGCTATTCAAGAGGATTATTTTCCCTCGCTTTGGAGTCCCGAGGGTGCTCATTAGCAACAATAGGACGCACTTCATAAAGACGAAACTGGAAGCTCTCTTAAAGAAATATAGAGTGCATCGTACGTGTGGACTTGGTTACCACCCTCAAACTAGTGACTAAGTGGAGATCTCCAACCATGAGATCAAGTCTATTTTATAGGAAATGATTGCGAGATCGCAAAAGGATTGGGCGGACAAGCTTGACAATGCCCTTTGGGCCTACCGCACCACCTTCAAAACTCCCATTGGCACCACCTCTTTTAGACTCATCTCTGGTAAGCCTGGCCACCTCCCCGTAGAGCTAGAATAGAAGGCCTACTGGGCCTTCAAGCACTTTAATTTTGATTTGAAGTCTGCAGGGGAGAAAAGGTTGTTGTAGTTGAACGAACTTGAGGAGATCCGGTTGGGTGCTTATAAAAGTTCAAAGATATATAAAGAGAGAGTAAAGGGGTGGCATGATCGGTTTATTAACAGGAGAGAGTTTAGGGAAGGTGACTTTGTTCTCCTCTTCAATTCTAGATTGAAACTTTTCCTTGAGAAACTCCACTCCCGATGGTCAGGTCCCTTTAAAGTGCTCAAGGTGTACCCTTATGGAGCTATTAAGATAGGCATTGACGCTATGGGCTCTTTTACAGTGAATGGCTCCAGGCTCAAGCATTGCATTATTGCTGAGCCAATTGAGGGAAAGGTCTCTTGTGACCTCCCCGATGTTCCCTCTGCCTAGAATTCACCCACGGTCAAGCTTGAGAACTAGAACAAGCGCTTCTTGGGAGGCAACCCATGCTATTTCATTGCTTTCAAAAAAAAAGAAGAAAAAAAGAAAAAAAGGGGGGGAAGAAGCGAGAGCAAAGAAAAATAGAGGAGATGAAAAAAGGGAAAAAAAAGAGTTGCGGAGTATGATTTTCAGCTTCTTTCAGCAAAAAATGATGCCTTTGGGAAGTGTGTCAAATTTCTTCAGGCACATGGTTGTGCAACAGTGACGCACGACCGTGCGTTCGGACCCGTGGCTACATACAATTGAATGTATAATGGTGCACCTCAACCGTGCGCAGCTAGCTTGCAAAACTAGCACGCACAGTCGACTGTGCACCCTATGACTTCTCCCTTTTCCTCAGTCGGCCTTCAATTTTTCTCGCTCGACACCGTCTCTCTTTCCTCGCAACATCCCTCTTAATTTCTCTCAGCCCACCACCCATCTCACTGACATCGGCCATCGCCTCCTTGTCGGTCGCCGATGTCGTGTCTTCGGCGCTTCCCTCTACCGATCTTTGTTCTTCTCTCTCTCTCTGTCTTTTTCGCCTCCCACTCTCTCGCTATCTCTCATCTGATTCACCCTCTCCCTCTCGCCGATCACCGTCCCGCCCACCGGCGAAAAACCCGTCACCCACTGGCCACCGACACCACCCCTCGTCACATCTTCATCTCTCCCTCCCCAACCTCATTCTCACTCCTCTCTCACTCATAAACCCAAAACCCTAGCCCCAATCTGCCTAAATTTTCAAGCTCCTTGTTGGTTAATTGTGCAATTGGGTACTCCCTTAGGTTCCCTCAAGTGTTCTTGCGGTCGATTTGGGTCCTATTGAATGCGAATTTGCTTGGTCATTAGTGGAATCGATTTTCACTGACTCCACCATCACCATCGCTGTAAAGCTTGTCGTGGAGCTACAAATTTAACCACTACTTTGATTTCTAAATAATATTTATAACATAGGAAAGTAGGGATTGATCCACGGGAAAAGATTATGTCAAAAAGCTAATTTCGTCCTAAATAATTTTACTAGTCTAATTGATTGCCTCTTCTCTTTGTAATTCTAAAATAAATCAAATTTAATAAATAAAAATCTAAAAAAAACTTAATATTACTCCTAAATACTCTAGACTTAATGCTGGAAATAAAACAGCAAATAGCTATCCTAAATAAACTAGAAAAATAAAAACAGAATAATAACGCAATCTTCTACTAAAAGTGAAAACAGAAAATAATAAACAGAAACATTAATAGTAAAAATCACAAACAGTGACCTAAACTAATATTCTTCAAGTTTATATGCTTGGAACTCCAGAATTATATCTAATTAACTTCAGAAAAATTAAAACAGAAAATTACTGCAGAAAAATAAAGCAGAAAATTAAATCTGAAATTAGAAAAGAATTAAACCACACTAACATAAATATGAAATTAATTAAAACAATTACCCAAATTTAAGGATATAATTTTCTGGATTCAATAATACCTAAAAAAACGTGAAATAAATATTAAAAACACAATATTCAGATTTATTGAAATAAAAACCTGTACATATCCAATTCACGAAATAATTCTGAAAAATTATCAAATGCTTTCCAAAAATTCCGAAATTAAATAGAGGCATATTAGGACACTATATAAACTCTAGGATGGATTAAAACTTGAAAAAAAAAACGAAAGAAATTAGTTTTACTCTAATTTCTAGCAAATTGGTAACTAAACGATCAAACAGAATATAAATCAAATCTAAAAATTATAACCACTCTAAAAATAAAAATATACCGAATCTAAAATTACCAAGACACTTCTAAAAGACTATTCTTTTGGAGAGAGTAAATGAAATTTATATTAAAGCTAAAAATTGAAGAATAAAAATTGACAAACTAAACAAATTAACTAAAAGCAGCAAATAATTATCAAAGATCCCAAATTTGTGAAAAATACTTAGCACAATCTATATCCACCATGTAAATTAATATTTATCATTAACACACAAGTCAATTTCATCCATGAGCTAAACTGTGGAAGACATCCACCAGCGGATCTTCCCTGTTTTTCCTTATATTATAGTTTAATTAGGTCCAACCCTAATACAAACTCTACTAATTTGATAACCCTTACATCAGCGTAGGAATTTAATCAAACTACAGCATTATGTATTAGAAAAACATCATTTAATGCTTTATAACCAATTTACCAGCAAATCGAGTTAACAAAGACCCATAACGATTATCTAATTAAAAGAGATAGGTTTGAGCCATCCATAATTAATTAGGGTGATACTAATGCTTAAAAGACGAAAAGTTTTACGTATTAAATCCCTTTAAACTATCATATGAATTCGTATTAAACTAACTAGCATGCATTCTAATTAATATAATACGAATATCATGAACAATAAATACTAATTGCTATAGAATCATGAATATAAATCAACTAGACAATGAAGCATTAAACTTATTTAGAATGGTTTTAAATAGATTATACTAAGCACAAAAAAGATTACTCACTCATATTAAAAATAAAATCATAAATTCACCTAAATAATTCATGTTTAACAATATTCTAAACAACGCAAAAATAAAAGCTGAGCAAAACTATTTTGAAGATGATGATGATGCTCACGGTGATGATGATGTGTGAAGTAGGAGGGTTAGGCGTGGCTTGGTGGAGATTGCTGGTGATGATGATGAAGATGGGTTTAGGCATTTGGGTGTGATTGAAAGAAAAAGGAGGAAGAGGTGAGGAGGCTGAAGTTGCCGTGAGGTGAATAAAGAAGTCGTGGGGATGATGGTTCCATGAGATGGAATGATGCATCATTTTATGGGGGGGAAGGTAGCTAGGGTTTCTTTCTTAGACTCCTTCTCCTCCAAGTCTTCTAACTTCTCTCCAACTCTTGTGACCCTAGCCCAAATAAATAATTATGAAAAATAATATTTTTCATAAATTATTATTCTTGGACCAACTTGATAGCCTAGCGTGTAAAACCTGAACTTCGACGTCTTCTCTTCTCCTTTTTATTTTATTAATGCCTAACCTAAAAAATATATAAAATAAAGTAAATTAGACAAAATAATATATATAATAAATTTAAAATAATTATTAAAACAATGCAGGATTTATGACTTAACAAACTCCCCCACACTTAGACTTGGACGTCCTCGTGCAAAGAAATCTTAGACTCGAACTAACAATTGACCCTCTTTCTTTCTTATAAAGTCATGCATAACTATGATATTCATACTAGGCCTTGGCTTGCTTTAAAAACAGTTTCATTGAAAATTAATTAGTTTTTTCTCCTGCAAGTGAATAACTACTAGACATCCAACTACTATCGAAGAGTTTCTTCATCATCCTCACAACATTTTCTTAATGAAGTAACAAGATCAATAATTATCCATCTTTTTCAAATATGCATACACCGATTAAGAGGTCTAAAAAGTTTATGATAGAAAAATTGAGATACGGTATGGCTATAGGGACAATTGAACTAGAAAGAATAACTCATTGAAATTGATTCTAACTTGCTTTGCAATTTTTTTCTTTTTTTTTTTCACACTCCACTTGCGCGGTTATTCGAGGCCTATATAGGGTCTTAGAAATTAAACACTCCATGTCTCACACTCACCTGAATAGAGGTGCTGGAGCAAACATTTTATTTTCATCATTATTTTTATTTATTTTATTGACTCACTAGTATGCGAAGCAAGCTTTCCAATGGTAGTATTGCCTCAAAGGGTAGCACCCAGCAGCGCATGCCTCAAAGGGGTACTTGTCATTCCTGACTTTGACTCTCTTTTTTTTCGATAAGTCAAGAGAAGTCACAATTTTAATAAGTTATTCTACTAATTCAATAGTCTAGGAATTGGGCTAGGCCACTTTGTTGCCTCTGAAGTGGATATAATACATGATCAAATAAGATGAATAATCATAATAGTTACTCCTTAAAGAGATATATGAGGATTAACTCAAACTTCTCTGAAAGACAGATAGCATGCTCAAAAGTCTTCACTCATAAAAGAATAAACTGTAAATAGCTAAGAAAACAAAAATTTTAAGCAAGCAAGCCTAGCATAAACTCATATCATGCATTATTTATAAGAAAAAAAAATTTTTTTCTCGATTTTCTTTGTTTTTTTTTTTAAAGAATAAATACTGCAGGGACCAAATGCAGGATGCACCCCCCATGCTTAATTCATGCATAGTCCCTAGTGCATGCAGAAAGAAAGAAATAATGAAAGCAAAATTAAATAGGTACTTCCCTAAAAACGTTGGGTTGCCTCCCAACCAACGCCTTTGTTTATAGTTGTTGGCTCGACTTCATGAAGCTCCTGAATCCTCTAGTTGGATCTCTTCCACTAAATCATCATTAATCTGGTAGGGCACTTTTTGAAACTCAGTATGATCAAAATTCTTAGTAAGTACAGTCAAAAATTCGTCTTCATTGGACAAGTCATAAGTATCTTGGGACAACTCATCAATAACATCAAGTGCATACACGTAATTCACATCAGCAAGGAATCTCATGGCATCTAAAATATTAAATTTAATCACTTCACCATCAAATTCCATAGTTAATGTTCCTTCATGCACATTAATTTTAATCCTAGCTATTTTCAAAAATGGCCTGCCAAGCAGGATGGTAGTATCATGACATGTATCACCCATGTTCATCACATAAAAATCAGTAGAAAATATAAGTTCATTCACTTGGACTAAGACATCCTTTAACACTCTATCTGGGTAAATACTGCTCCTATCAGCTAACTGAAGCACTACACCAGTTTTCTTTAACTCTCC
This sequence comes from Carnegiea gigantea, assembly GCA_029747015.1. NCBI lineage: Eukaryota > Viridiplantae > Streptophyta > Magnoliopsida > Caryophyllales > Cactaceae > Carnegiea > Carnegiea gigantea. The sequence goes on along the minus strand of JAKOGI010000050.1, from coordinate 292,451 downwards.
TAAGTTCAGTTTGTCATAAACAGACCTAGGCATAACATTAATAGAAGCACCCAAATCAAGTATAGCCTTATCAAAGTAAAGATTTCCTATCTTATAAGGAACAGAAAACACACCTGGGTCTTTGCACTTAGGGGGAAGTTTCCTTTGAAAAACTGCAGACACATTTTTCCCCACACTTACCTTTTCATTGCCTACCAACTTTCTTTCAGTAGTACATAATTTTTTCAAGAACTTAGCATAACGAGGCGCCTATTTAATGGCATCAAGGAGAGGTATGTTGATCTCTACCTTCTTTAATGTCTTTAAGATCTCTTGGTTAGCCTCATTCACCATAGAAGTAGGGCTTCGAAATCTACTAGGAAAGGGTGGAATTGGCTTATAAGGTTCTCTTTTCTTCTCTCCTATTTCCTTAGTAGTTTGGTTAGAATCTATATTTAACTCTGGTTCAGCTCCTTTGACCTCTAACTCAAGCTCAACCTCTCTACTCTTCCTAGGCTCTTGTGACTCTTTCCCACTCCTAGGTGTTATGGCACTAACATTCTCCTTAGGGTTAGAGTAAGGCTGAGACGGTAACCTATTTTACATTTGAGCCTGCAAGTTACTAACTATGATATCAGTTGCAGTCTGTTTCTCTTGAACCTGCTTAAGAGTTGTCTCCAAAATTTGGAACCTATCATCCATTTTCTTAAGGATTTGTTCAAGTAGAAAGTTGGTCCTATCTTGATTAGAAGGTTGACGAGATGTTTGGTCAAAACCAGGTGGATTGGTTTGAGGGCCATACCTAAGATTAGGGTGGTCTCTCCATCCTTCATTATAAGTGTTAGAATAGAGATCATACCTCCTTTGACTTTGGTTAGAATAGATAGCATTAACATTACCCTCTTGTAGTGTAGGACATGCATCAGTAGGATGCCTCTCTAGACAACAGATGCCAGATATGACTGCTTTTTGAATTTTCCCAGTAACAATCCATTTTAACATCGCAGTAATGTGAGATAACTGACTCTCGACAGATGAACTAGACCCAATCTCATTGACCCTTTTAACTTGTGACTCCCTAGCACCAAACTGCTGAGTATTTTGGGCTATTAGACTAAATAAATTTCTTGCATCAGCTGGAGTTTTATTAACCAGAGCCCTCCCACTAGCAGCATCAACCATATTACGATCCACAGGAAGCAAACTCTCATAAAACTATTGAATCAACAACTGTTCAGTTATTTGATGTTGGGGACAACTAGCACACAATTTATTAAATCTTTCCCAGCACTCACAAAAAGTTTCCCCATTTATTTGTTTGATTCCACATATATCCTTCCTAATAGATCCAATTCGGGATGCTAGAAAAAATTTCTCTAAAAATGATTTATGCAATGCAGTCCATGTAGAGAACGATCCAGCAGGCGTGTAATACAACCAATCTTTAGCATTACCAAGCAAAGAAAAGGGAAAGGCTCGCAATCTAATTTGGTTTTCAGGAATCCCCTCAGGCACCATAGCAGAGCAAGTAATAAGGAATTTGCTAATATGACGATATGGATCCTCTCCAGCTAATCCATAAAACTTAGGTAATAGGCTGATGAATCCAGAGTTCAGTTTCAGGGGTTTATCTAATACAGCGTAGGTAATGGACATTGGTTGGGTTTCTAAGTTAGGGGCAGCAAGTTTTGGAAGAGTAGACATTCTTACCTCTTTAACCCTAAACCTTACTGGATTAGGCTGACTCTCTTTGTTTTTAGCTTTTAATGTTTGCTCCTTGTCCTCTCCAATTTCCTTACCACTCCTTAATCTCATACATTACGGGAAATCTACAAATAAATGAAAATACTAGAGTTAAAACAAAGCAATAAAAGTAGTAAAATTAAATAGAAGTAAACTGGCAATTTAATTTTCTTTCCTCGACAACGGCATCAAAATTTATAAAGCTCGTCGTGAAGCTACAAATTTAACCAATACTTCGATTTCTAATTAATATTTATGGCATAGGAAAGTAGGGATTGATCCACGAGAAAAAATTATGTCAAAAAGCTAATTTAATCCTAAATAATTTTACTAGTCTAATTAATTGTCTGTTCTCTTTGTAATTCTAAAATAAATCAAATTTAATAAATAAAAATCTAAAAAAAACATAATATTACTCCCAAATATTCTAGATTTAATGCCGCAAATAAAACAGCAAATAGCTATCCTAAATAAACTAGAAAAATAAAAACAGAATAATAATGCAATCTTCTACTAAAAATGAAAATAGAAAATAATAAACAGAAAAATTAATATTAAAAATCACAAATAGGGACCTAAACTAATATTCTTCAAGTTTATGAGCTTGTAACTCCAGAATTATATCTAATTAACTCCAGAAAAATTAAAACGGAAAATTACTGCAGAAAAATAAAGCAGAAAATTAAATCTGAAATTAGAAAAGAATTAAACTACACTAATATAAATACGAATTAATTAACAAAACTACCCAAACTTAAGGATATAATTTTCTGGATTCAATAATACCTAAAAAAACGTGAAATAAATATTAAAAACGCAATATTTAGATTTATTGAAATAAAAACCTACACATATCCAATTCACGAAATAATTCTGAAAAATTATCAAATACTTTCTAAAAATTCCGAAATTAAATAGAGGCATATTAGGACACCATATAAACCCTAAGATGGATTAAAACTTGAAAAAAAAACGAAAGAAATTATTTTATCCTTAATTTCTAGCAAATTGGTAAATAAATGATAAAATAGAATATAAATCAAATCTAAAAATTATAACCACTCTAAAAATCAAAATATACCTAATCTAAAATTACCAAGACACTCCTAAAAAACTATTCTTTTGGGGGGAGTAAACAAAATTTATATTAAAGCTAAAAATTGAAGAATAAAAATTAACAAACTAAACAAATTAGCTAAAAGCAACAAATAATTATCAAAGATCCCAAGTTTATGAAAAATACTTAGCACAATCTATATCCACCATGTAAATTTATATTTATCATTAACACACAAGTTGATTTCATCCATGAGTTAAACTGTAGAAGGCACCCACCAGCGGATCTTCCTCATTTTTCCTTATATTATAGTTTAATTAGGTCCAGCCCTAATATAAACCCTACTAATTTGATAACCCTTACACCAGCACAAGAATTTAATTAAACTAGAGTATTACGTATTAGAAAAACATCATCTAATGATTTGTAACCAATTTACCAGCAAATTGCTTTAACAAAGACCCATAACGATTACCTAATTAAAAGAGATAGGTTTGAGCCATCCATGATTAATTAGGGTGATACTAATGCTTAAAGGACGATAACTTTTACGTATTAAAGCCCTTTAAACTATCATATGAGTTCTATTAAACTAACTAGAATGCATTCTAATTAATATAATATGAATATCATGAACGATAAATACTAATCGCTATAGAATCATGAATATAAATCAACTAGACAATAAAGCATTAAACTTGTTTCAAAATAATCAATTTAGCATGATTTCAAATAGATTATACTAAGCACAAAAAAGATTACTCACTCATATTAAAAATAAAATCACAAAATTCACCCAAATAATTCATGTTTAACAATAATCTAAACAACACAAAAATAAAAGCTGAGCAAAACTATTTTGAAGATAATGATGATGCTCACGGTGATGATGATGCATGAAGTAGGAGGGTCAGGCGTGGCTTGTTGGAGATTGACGGTGATGAAGATGAAGATGGGTTTAGGCATTTGGGTGTGATTAAAAGAAGAAGGAGGAAGAGGTGAGGAGGCTGAAGTTGCCGTGAGTGAATAAAGAAGTCGTGTGGATAATGGTTCCATGAGATGGAATGATGCATGATTTTATAGTGGGGAAGGTAGCGAGGGGTTTTTTTCTTAAACTCCTTCTCCTCCAAGTCTTCTAACTTCTCTCCAACTCTTGTGATTCTAGCCCAAATAAATAATTATTGAAAATAATATTTTCCATAAATTATTATTCTTGGACCGACTTGATAGCCAAGCGTGTAAAATCCGAACTTCGACGTCTTCTCTTCTCCTTTTTATTTTATTAATACCTAACCTAAAAAATATACAAAATAAAGTAAATTAGATGAAATAATATATATAATAAACTTAAAATAATTATTAAAACAATGCATGATTGATGACTTAACAATGGCTCCCAAGAAATGATTGAAGTCCACCGCCGCCTCCACTAGCTAGGCCCAAGCGGTCTGAGGTAACTCCTCCATCCCCTATATGCTTAACAAGTATAATCTTGTTTTTGTGGATGCTGAACATGCCTCTCGTTATGATGCAATAGTTAGTAGGAAGATTTGTGCTCCTAACTATCTAGATGTTGAAATGCTTACTACATTGCATCTGTATGATGATTTGAGGCTTTTGTTGCGTAACCTTGGTTGGGAGCATTTTGTGGAATTGCAAGAGCCCGTTTATGAACGGCTCGTTTAGGAGTTTATGAACTCTTTGATTGTAGACCTTAACTGCAAGTTTGGTGAGGTTAAAGGTTATATACAATTTAGGTTGTTTAACCACACTTGTGAGATGCACCTTGTCCGGTTGAATGAGCTATTGCGTTTGCCTCCCTCTGGTGTTACCATCCCCGCCTATGCCATCTATAACCCTAAGATTTTTTGGACTACTCTTACCTGTTCACGGCAGAGGTACGAGGCGCGATCCACCAAGGCTACGTGACGTGGATCTGCAATCCTGTGCTTCGTTACCTCTAGCGCCTCGCTGCCAATCATGTCTTTCCCCAAGCCGATAGTCAAGATGGGGTTAGGGCTGGTGAGCTCTTCATTCTTGGCGTAGCCTTGAATAGAAAGGCTGTCAATGCCAGTGCTTTCATAGCTGACCACCTTGATGAACATGCTAAATCTACCAAGATGGTTATTGGTGGAGGTGGTATCATCACGGCTTTGGCCAGGGCTTTGGGATACAGTGCCCAGATTGATGCCTTGAGCATTTTGTACCGCCCCGGCCACATTGATCTCATCACGTGCATCAATATGAAACTTTTTAAAGCGCTCAGTGCCGATCAGTTGTAGCTCAACCACCATGGCCACACTCTTTTTGCTTTACCCAACCAAGCTAAGAACACCATCACTCGCCCTTCTAACCTCGTTTATAATGATGATGAGGATGGTACGTCTAGGGGTGAGTCTGATGGTGGTGGTGGTGATGATAGTGATGATGTTGATGTTAAGGAGATCCCTTGAGGTTAGAGGGGCAGGACGTGGGCTCCTGAAGGCCCTAGCGCTGGCACCTTTGGCACTGCTGCTACTTCTTCTGAGGCCATAGGTCCCTCCATGTTTCAGACAAATCTCGATCGTGTTGATCAATTACAAGTTCAGAACCAGGAGATCATACACAACTAGCAGAATATGGCTCACCTGGTTCACTATGCATATTAGTAGCATTAGTTGCCTTACCTACCACCTGATTGGCGACTTAGCGGCCCCCCAGGGCCCTACTAATTGATGCACTATGAGTATACTCCCCATCCCTGCATTCGCATATTTATTCTATTCATTGGGGACAATGAAATGTTAAAGCAGGGGGGAGTGGGTTCTACATTGTTATCTATGAGGTGCATCTTATACAGACACTTTTGCATATAGCATTTTTGTTACATGATTAGGATGCATTAGTTACACTTCTATTTTTGCTTTTAGTTGAGTGTGTAGTTTGGTGCATTTAGGCTAGAAAATCTGCATCGCAAAAGGAGATCTGTCAAGTCGGGCGCGCATATGCTTTCGAGGTAACCCTTTTCACTCAACTCTTCATTACCCTTTATGCGTTTTATTGATTTCCTAGTTAGATTTACTGCTTTCACGGAAAAAAAAGAAAAAAAAGGAATAAGAGGAAAAAAAACAAAAAGAAAGGAAAAAAGACCTGAAATTAGTTGTGAAAACCCTCCGATGATAACATGCAAGGGGTGATGGTCTATTTGATGGTTGTGTTGGCTTGCGATGAATGAGGCTCAATTTGGGTGAACTCTTCTGAAAGGATTATGAAAATGATTTGGCCTCTTGGCTAAGGTGTGCTTGTACATGTGCGTTTGAGAACTGTCACATTATAAAGTGTTTGAACCTGGACTGTTAGCCAACCTCTTGAGCTATTGTTCAGACTTTGGTAGAAAGAATAGTGAGACTTTTGAGCCAATAAGGACTATCCATTTTACATAGTCTAAACTCCTTTTCATGAGCGATAAAACCCTCATATGTGTGTACCTCTAGAACTTGCTTGACTCTCTTTGAAATCACGCTTTGCATGTACATACTGTTGATATGATTGAGGCATTTATTTAGATTATACAATATATGAGCTAAAACTTCATCACCCGTTATTAATGCCTTTGCTAGCCCCTTTGAGCTTTTCCCTGTCATTTGGTTCACCCTTGTCTACTTAGCCCTTAGCCTAGAATGAACTTACTTGCCCTTAGTCAAATTAGTAGAGCAATGCTGTGAATTATAATTGGTTGGCAAATGGGTTGGTTGGTGTTCTTCAGGATGGGTTGCTATGTTGTTGTTATTTGTTCAGGATGGGGAGTTGAAACTGTTTTAGCCTTTGCCATACATCTCTCTCTACTTGCTGAAAAAAGAAAAAAAAAAGGAGAAGGAAACATGAAGAAAAACAAAAGAAAAAGAGGAAAAAAAAGGAAAAAGTATGGAAATAAAATGTTTGGCATTAGTGAATCATTCAATAAGTGTTTTAACTCCTCTTTCTTGACACCTAGTTGAGGAGGTAGTGGTCATGATGGTGTAAGGATGCAGAGTTGATGTTGAAATGCTCTACTTGGCTAATTAGCTTTCTTTGCCTAAATATTCCCCTCCTTACCTTAAACCCTGGCCCCATTACATCCCTTAAAAGCCCTTATGATCAACATTTGTGTGCGTGACTTTAGTGGTAGAGAATCGAGAGTTCTTGCCAAGCCTATAGTGGTGTACAGACATTGATAGTGATCTTGAGTGTTCACTTTACCCTAAACACATGAGATGAGTACTCCATTCTTCTTACCCCTAAAAGGTGAGGATTCACCAGTCACACTAGCTCACTAGCAATTTGGGGGAAGGCATGACACATCTTCACCGTTTGATATGGGCACCAATTCTTGCACCATGACCTATGGTTTCTACTCTTCTTGAGACACTTGTGCTTTAAAAAGTTGAGTTCTACCCCGATTGCGTCTCTTAGTTGTAAGTTGCCACACCTATTTAATCTGATTGTCATTACTTGTCTGAGGAGGTTGGTACTGTGAGGTGCATCTATCTCTTGGACTTTTTGATTTATGACCTTGTGTGGGGATAAGCAAGGGATAAGTAGGGGGACTTGATAAACCTCTATTTTGACTGATTCTTGATCCTAATTTGACCCTTTTTCTTCCACAATCTCTGGACTTATCTTAGCAAGAAAAGGGTGAACATGCTTTCTTTAGCTTATTTTTTGCTTACGAGTGGTATTTCTCGGTTTTCAGGTGCCTTGCCCAAAAATGTGAGAGCTTTATCAATCTTATCGAAAAGGGAAACTTTAAGAGTGGAATCCCAGGAAGAATGAAGGTTCGATGAAGCCCCGGGGACCAAAAGAATCAAAAAATGATAGCTGCAGCAGACGCACGTTCAATTGCAGGGTACGCATGACCGTGCCTTGAAGCCAGAAGCTGCGCACTGTTGGGTGCACAACCGGGTGTCTTGACTGTGCATGAACCTCAAGACGCATACTTGCTCATGCGTATATGCACGACCGTGCATCACCTAGTTTTTCGCAATTTAATTGCTTTTGCGGAGCAATTAATCTTATCTTATGTTAGACTTTTAGAGGGCACGATTAGGAGGCGGTTTTAAGGTTCTTTTTCTGAATTCTTTTCACACTTTTCTATATCAAAATTGAAAGTTGAATTCAAGGATTATTGTGGACCAACCATTGCAATCAATTCAAGTTTGTACCTCTTCCTTCCCTTCTTGTGATTTTACCCTAATTTTCATTACTTGTAATGTTCATTCAATTTAAGCTTGGAGTTGTGATTCACATGATATATAGTGGCTAAATTCGTAGTCTTGGATTGGGAGTAGCCCCTATTATACGAAATTGAACCACGTTCTAGATTTATACAAATTATGCCCACAGTTATGATTTGAAACCTCACTTAGTACGTGACAGGGTTGTAAGCGCACGGTGGTGTTGTAGCAATCAAGGTCGATTGCACAGGGACTAGGTTGATCTATTAGGCTATACTCCCCCAAGTTACGCTAAGTGAATCCAAACTTTAGATTGATAAAAATATGAAGATAACGCCTAGGAACATGCAGTTATGAAAGTTGATTGGATCAAAATGATAAACATGTACTTTTATCTGATCAGTTAATTTCGAGGAATTACAATCTCTCCAAAAATTTAGTCTATTCTTTCGAACTCAACCAAATTTGGCTAAATTAAGCAAAAGTTGTTCTTTGGAACTAATTTGTTTTAATACAAGTTAAATATCTTCGATTATTTTCTATATCCTCCTAACATGCAAATCTCTCTTTTGAGACGACTCAACGTCAGGTTTTATCAAACAGTCCAACAGTCAAATGTCACCTCTCAGTTTTTCACTCAATTGTTTCAAGTGTTTAAGCAACCTTTGGCCAAAAATCCACTCACAACATGATCATCACTGGATAGAACGAAATCAAACCAATCATGAAAATAAGCACAATTCTTTAGATTAAAACATGATCCAATTATACTTTCATAAACTACTAAATCTCTAGACAAAAATTAAACTACTCACACTTGATTAAATTAAACATCTAACTACTCTAAAATAATAAATGTAAAGAGAAAAGAGAAGAGAAGAGAGAAGAGCTTGCTCAGCCAAAATGCGTGCTTGAATCTTTCGATTGCAGAACCTGATCCCACTTCCTCGTGAATCTTCTTCTTCTACTTGCTCTCCCTCACTCTAAAATGAAATCTAAATCTAACTAGATGGTGGAAAGAATGATGGATTGGGATGATGTGCACTAAAATGAGGGTGACAACCCCCTTTTATAGCAAAGCTGTTGGAAGTAGAACAGCCATGCATATAAAATGATATTAAAAACTATTTAGAAGTTGAAAAGCCGCAAGAAAATAAACAGCCTCGCAGGAAATAGAGGCACCATGGATCATAGCATCCACCACGGCTAGACTGTGATGTCCATTGCCTCGGTGTTCTTCTGTTCATCTTCCTTCCATGAGCATAGCAACTCAGGGGGTTTCCGTGGGAGTCAAAATACACTCATTTATGGGTCAAATCTAGGGCCAAATGGTTCAAAAACTTGCAAAACTCAAAAAAGAACCATACCCAATGGTAAAACAAGAAAAGGAGTATAAATTATAATATAAAGCACATAATTTTCCAAAAATGCAGCAAAATGACCCCGAAATGATGTACACTTTAAGCACTTATCAATCTCTCCCATGCTTAAACTGTTGCTTGTCCTCAAGCAAACACTAGATAAAACCGACAAATTGAAATGCATCTAAAACTCAAAACAGTTAATAACCTCCTTAAAGAATGCAAGTTATATCATATCACAAGCAAGAATGTCAATCAATGGCAACTCCAAGTAGTGCACAAAACATTTCAAAATTAGGAGGAGAAGGTTTTCAAAGAAGTATAAAACTACAAGCTCGATATCAAACTTGATCACCCCCAAAGAACCACAAAGCATGTCATGCAAGCACATGGAATTGTAGAGCTAAATGGACCGGTAGAATCTCACTTTTAGGAAATGTGAATCACTCCTGCTCATGTGTTTAAAATATAATATAGGTTCAGTCAAGACTCATTCCAAAGACGTAATCTACCATAAGCTTGATAAGACTCTCAAATTCTCCACCACTAGAATGCAATATGCACAAGACAATCAAGAGGACTTTATTTGGGTTGTAATGTGGGCTAGAAGGGTTAAGGGAAAGGAGTGGACAAATGCATTTTGGTAAAGTGGAGCTACTTAACCAAGTGGCTATGAAGTAACCAACAAAACACCAAGAAACCGTTAAGTTCACCAACACTCCAAACCTCAAAAATTCAATGAACGCACCCTAATGAACCATGTAGGAAATGAGTTGACAAAGAAGGAATACAAGCAATGTACGTATCTAATGCCAATCATTTAGTCATTTTCATTTCGCTTTTTTTTCTATGACTTTCTCTTTTTTTTCTCTTTTATTTTCAACATAACTTTTGTTTCTTCTTTTTTTTGAGGGGGTTTTTTGGGAAACGAAACAAATATTGCAATTACTGAAAGGCATAGGATGATGAACTATCAACTCACAACCCAATTTATATACTCAACCCAAATAAAAGGGAACCAAAGCAAATGCTCAATATCATCAATCCTTGAATAAACCAACAAACCAAGGCTACCTTAAACTCAAATATCTCCAAAACTACCCATTATGTAGATGAAGTGATGCTCCATAGACTTGGCTTAAAGGTAAGAATATGTGTTTAGCTAAGGGCTAATATGAAGGGATCACAACAAAGATGGATATAAGCTCAAAGCGGCTAGCTAAGGGGAATAAACATGTAATACAAGAGTAGGCTATTTGGCTATGTGGCTAAAATAACCGAAGAAAGAAATGCCTCTATCATCTCATCAACCATGCACATGTCAATGTGGTTTTAAACAAGAGTCAAGGGAAATTCTAGAGATACAATAGGAAAGAGTCACACACATGAAAGAAACATGAGAATAAATATAATGAATTAGTCCAGATAAGGCTCAAAATCTCACGGAATATCTACCAAAGTCTCATTAAGCTCATAAAATAACTCCCATGTACCAACATTAGTGCTAATGACTCCAAGGGATAAAATACTTCTCAATCAAGACAAGGGTCAAAACAAGAAGTATTCACAAAACCTTCACAAATTTAAGCACCAAAAGGGATTACAAATCAAAAGTTACTCCAGTCCATGAAAGTTATATTGCCTAAACAAAAGCATCATTAGAGGTTATCTCAAACCAATCCATTCCATCCCTATATGCAAACCTAAATGCAACATAACAATGCAAACAAAAAGAAACCTAAAACTATATGTTCTAACAAGTATGCAAATTAAAAACCAAAATGGAAAACATAGAACTACCCTTCCCCCGTACTTAAATAAAGCATTATTATTCAAAGGAAAGAAAACTTAGAGAAGGGGAACAAAAGAAAACAATCTCACCTGGTTAGGTGCTGAGTGCACCTAAGCTATGCGACCTCATAATAACCGGGGCACATGGAGCATCAGTCACTCTATCATGATTTCAAGACTCGGCCCTTTAAATTAGACATCATCAAGGCACGTAAAAGCTTATCAAACTCTTGGGACCACAATTCAGAAAATAAAATGTAAGAGGCAATAATGAAAACCACACCAAAGAGTATATGTATCCTCTTAACTTTATCAATGGCCATAGCAAAATCATAGGAAGGATTAAAGAATGTAGTCCATGTGATTTTCCTAGGCAAGTACTCTAGGTACATGTAATATAGACCAAGAGAGGCATTAAACCCACTAAAACAACCTAGGGACACAAAATTATTAGCATTCCAACTAAGCATATTGAACATGTTAACCTCATAGCCCAAATCAACATTACCATCAAAAATCATAGGATTTTCAATGAGCGTATTAATGTAATACTCAGAGGAAGGAGAGGGTAATGAACACATAGGGAAACATGAGAATGATCAAGGGGATTGGGGATAACACTATCATCAAAACTAAGGCTAGGAGACTCCTCATGCATAAATAGATCACGTGATCCCTCTAAATGAGTCTCATCTAAATCGTGCGCCTCATCTAATATATCTACTGACTTGAAACATACATCAGCAACATCAATCCTAGAAACTACCCCAAAAGGCTCACCCACCTTAAGCCCCATGCACTGAGCTAAAAGGAAGGATGAATCATGTAAGGATAGGACAACACCAGTATTATCCCAGGGTGATGCTAAGTAAGGTTGAGTAAAACATGCGCAATAAGGACACAAATTAGTATCATGATTAGAAGAATTACACAAGTCACACCAAAAAGGAGCATAATAAGATCTAGAATAGAACGCACAAGGATTAGGAAATGAATATTTAGAAATACGACTAGCCTTTTCAAACTAAAATGAATCCCAAGCAAACCACTCAAGCAAATAACATGCCTCATCAACACTTTTGCTATGAAAAACCCAATACCTTAAAAGAGTATGGGTTTTACTATTCACACCCTCATCAATAATGTCTGAAATTTTCCAAATACGATAACCACATTGAACAAGAAAGACATTTAAGTGCCTAAAATACCTCCAAAATAATTCATGCTCGAATTGGGAAAAATGAAAAATTGCCATTGTTTTTTTTCAATTTTTTTTGTTAATTTTCAAAAAAAAAATTTTAGGTTTTTTTTTCAAAGAAAAATAAAATGCTTAGTCAAACCTATCGAGAAAAAGCCAATATTCGATGCTAGTCCCCGCAACGGCGCTAAAAACTTGATAGGGCCGCAAGCGCACGGTGGCATTGTAGCAATCAAGGTCGATCTCACAGAGGCTAGGTTGATCTATTAGGATATATTCCCTTAAGATATGCTAAGCGAATCCAAACTTTAGACTGATAAAAATACGAAGATAATGCCTAGGAACATGTAGTTGTGAAAGTTGGTTGGATGAAAATGATGAAGTGTGCTTTTTTCTAATCGGTTAATTGCGAGGAATTACAATCTCTCAAACAATTTAGTCTATTCTTTCGAACTCAACTAAATTTTCCAAAACTAAGCAAAAGTCATTCTTTCGAACTAATTTTTCCTAATCCAAGTAAAACATCTTCGATTACTTTCTATGTCCTCCTAACATACAAATCTTTTTTTGAGACGACTCAACATCAGGTTTTATCAAGCTGTCCAACAATCAAATGTCGCCTTTCAGTTTTTCACTCGATTGCTTCAAGTGTAAAAGCAAACTTTAGCCAAAAAACCACTCACAATATGATAATCACTTGATAGAATGAAATCAAACCAATCATAAAAGTAAGCACAATTCTTTATATTAAAACATGATCCAATTATACTTTCAGAAACTATAAATCCCTAGACAAAAATTAAAGTACTCACATATGATTAAATTAAACATCTAGCTACTCTAAAATGATAAATCTAAAGAGAAAAGAGAAGCGAAGAGAGAAGAGTTTGCTTAGCCAAAATGCGTGCTTGAATCTTTTGACTTCAGAACCCAATCCCACTTCCTCGCGAATCTTCTTATTCTACTTGCTCTCCCTCACTCTAAAATAAAATCTAAATCTAACTAGATGGTGGAGAGAATGATGGATTGGGATGATGTGCATTGAAATGAGGGTGACAGCCCCCATTTATAGCAAAGCTACTGGAAGTCAAACAACCATGCATATAAATTGACATTAAAAACTATTTAGAAGTTCAAAAGCCGCGAGAAAATAAACAGCCTCGCAGAAAATAGAGACACCACGGATCGTGGCATCCACCACAGGCAGATAGTGGTGTCTATTGCCTCAGTGTTCTTCTGTTCATCTTCCTTCCACGGGCATAACAACTCAGGGGGTTTCCGTGGGAGTTGAAATACACTCATTTATGGGATAAATCTGGGGTCCAATGGTTCAGAAACCTGTAAAACTCAGAAAAGATCCATACTCAAGTGTAAAATGGGAAAAGAAGTATAAATTATAACATAAAGCATATAATTTTCCTAAAATACAGCAAAATTACCCTGAAATGATATACACTTTAAGCACTTACAGTACGCTAGGTGTTCTATTAATTGCTCGGAAGAGTTCATGATTCTTAGTTAAGGTATAGGATATTAACGAAAGTTGAATCCTCTACCTAGAGCAACCTTATGAGCGACTAAGCATCCTAACTTGAGAATAGTCAGGGGTTCAATTGGGTATAGTGGGTTGCTCGATCCTATGGTTTTGTTGGTTCTAGTTTCATGAAAATAAATAACTAGGATTGCTTAACCGATCTAATGATACTTGAGAGAAGGCATAGATGTGCTTCAACTTGTAACCATTCCATTTCAGTCATTTGTATGGACAGATTTACATGATCTATTTTATAGTCCAAAGAGCATAATAGTGCGGTGAATTCCTGTCTAGGACCTCTATTATCATTGAATTTGACAATTCATCAGTTTCAGCAGAATAGTACTATTTGTTAGCAATCATTCAATCCTATTGAGCTTTTGCCTAAATTGGGTGTTATAAATCAATTTTGGTGATTGAAATCAAGTTCCTTATGGATACGACCCGGACTTGCCGTTGCTAGCTATAACTAGCACCGTGCACTTATGGTAACATTTTAAGACAACAGATGAGAATGTCAAACAATGCCTAATTATTTGAAGTGAGTCAGATGAAGCATTTGTTGTGGGGCTGAAGTCAATCTGAAGCACCATTGAGTAGGTAAGGAAGATGAAAAAGCATATACTACTCAAAACTAGCAAAAAAGCTTCATCGATAGAAAAAAAAAGGTGACCATTAGAATGTCAAGTCAGACATAAGTCGTTCCCAGATGTATTACTAGTTAAGGGTGTAGGAGGTCCAATTAATATCACGGAAACTAAGCCCTAGGTATGTTGGCCCATGAAGTCACTGACAGATTAAACCTGATAGCTTGTAGACCAGCTTTATTGGCCGCACTCGAACATGGGCATAGTGTCCGTCCTATCACATAGCATAGGAAATATGCCCTGAGCCTAAATGACAACATCATAATGGAGCTTATAGAGACCACTGAAAACTTGATTTATGAGAAGTGCACTGTGCAAATACTAGATCATAGAGCCAAAAAGCTCCATAATAAATGCATCCCACTGATCGAGGTTTTCTAAGCTAACCATAACCCATCGGAAGCCACATGAGAGGCAAAGTAGGATGTGAGAAATAATTACTCATACTTGTCTAGAGGTAGATCTAGGATCTCTCCTAAATTTACAAGTTTTGAAGACGGAACTTATTTTAAGGAGCAACGAATGTAATGGTTCGAATCTAATCCAAGCTAATTACATTATGTTAATATTAGTTCAATTTAATTAAGTGGAGCACCTCATTTTAATTCAACATTTGTAACACTTATGCAATTGTAGGTTGGAACGACAAAGAGGCCTTGAAATAACATTTAATCATGGTCTTCATAAAACCATCCAAAATCTAAAAATAAATAAAAATGAGCCCATTTTTAAAAGGGGAATAAAAGTTATAATTTTTAATGGAGTATGTATCTATAATTTGCTGACCCATGTTATGCAAATAAAATCATATTGTAGATAAATGAAATGTTAATAAATACAAAAGTACATATTAATCGATGCAAGTAAACCTCTAATTTCTTCTACCTAATATGCGAGGTTACTAAAAATGAGTCTAAGTTTTAGTTCAAATATTTATGTCTGAAGGGGGGACAATTTGATTAGAAAGGAAAAGAAGAAAAGGGGCTAAGAATAAGAAGAAAAATATCGATTTAACAAGTTTTATAAAAATAAATAAACCTCCCTTTTCTTCCTAAAACCCTGGTAGACCCCCCACAGCTCCCCTGGCTCCTTTGTTTTACCAGACATGCCTCTCCCACTGCACTGCCATGGCTGGCTACTGGCCTAAGGCTACCGCTACCTGCCACGGGCCCGAGCCATGCCGCACCACTGCCATGTTTCTCCCACTCCTGTTCTTGTGGTTCTTGGTGTTTTGGAGGAGACCTTAAGTTCCTCCATTTTGATTTTGCCATTTTATTTCTCAATTTAGTTACTAAATACATTTTTCAGCTTGGATGGATATTAATTGTGTGAATTTGGTGGTATGAAGATAATTTTAAGGATGGATATGGTCGGGAGTTTGGAGGCATTGATGGAAGAATGAGTTTTGAGTATGCTTTATGAAATTAACCTCATATAAGTTGATTAAGTTGAGTTTTGAGGGATTTTGGATGTGTTTATGACAAATTGTTGGTGGGATGTGGGTGTGTCGGGGGTTCTTGAGCTTGAAGGGTTGAGGTTGAGTTGAGGTCGAAGGTGGGGGAAGAAGGGGTTGAGAATGACATATCCCTTTGTGAGTTGGGAATGGTATATTCCTTTTAGAACTCAAACCAAGTAAAGGACGATCACGTTTCACTGAGGTTTTGTAGATAAGTATCACCTTGATTTGGCCTCAAAAATGTGTACATTTCGGAATAAGGATGCTTATGAATTGAACATTTATAAATTAATTGCATTTTTTTAGCAAATTATTAATTTGTGAAGGATAGAAATGGAAATAATAACAATTACCATAAATAATAGTAACAACAATAACAGAGACAAAACTAATATTAATCTAATAATACAAAAACATTAACATGGACAATAAGTGAATAAATAAATAGATTATAATAATAACAACAATAGTGTAAAGGAGGGAACACATTATAACTGACTTCATAAATCAATGGTAAATGCAAAGTGAACACATAATTATGGATTAAATAAATTAATATAATTGAGAACCTACCAAGTAAGACTATGGATTATTTACAAATTGTAATAACAAAAGCTATTTATACTTGACTAATAGTGAAAAAGCCTATTTGGAGTAGAAGCGAACCTACTTCCGTCATCACCAAGCCAAAGACCAATATACGTTAGAGTATTGTAATTGATGTGTGAACGGAAATTTTGTGTGACTAGACGTAATCAAGTAGGTAAATTAGTGTGCTTTAAAAATTAGGATTGCCTAATTTAGATTATGTATTTCATTAAGTTTATTGGCATGAACTTGTTGAAAAGGTATGCTGTGGTGGATGGAAATGTGTTATGAACTTTATTTTTGAATGTTAGGATTGGAATAAGTTTGAGTAATTGCAAATAGATTTTATGGTAATTGAAATTATAAACAAAAATTATGAATACGTAGGAGCCTAAGAACATGTATTTAGTAAAGCACGTTAACCAAAAAAGCTTAATGTAAGTTAGTTTATAAGTCGATTTGGTTAATATGTTCATAATTTAGTAAGAAATCTTCTAGACTCCAGATTAAGACTAATCTAATAACTTACATAAGTATGTTGTTCGAGCAGAATATGAATGACCCTCTACATCATTGGTGGATGTATAATAGACTATTGTCTCATCGTAATAGATATATGTAAAAATTTCTAAATGGAGTAAATCAATTTGATGAATTTGCACATAGGTAGCTAGGATTTCAACGTGGGAGGAAGCATAGATGTTTAACATACTGCAAGTACACGGGTGTTGTAGTTTAGATTAAAATATCGTTACCACACAGATGAATGCAATCTATTGAGTTTTATCCCTCTAAAATACTATGAAAAATAATTGTGGAGTGGGGATATTTTCTATAAAAAAGAAAAGTAATCTATTGCTAGATGAATGCTAATTACTTATACAGGACTTCTATCAATTAAAAATGGCTAGGGATTTTTTCACCAACAATGAATTAGAATAATAATTGAGTATGTGGTTTACTCTTCTTTGCATGAAAAGGATAACAATCATCAATAATTTCATTCTATCTTTCAAAATAAACTGAATTATTTAGACTAATCAATTTGCCATTCTTCCAAAGGTTCTTGAATTAGTTCAATATTGCATCTGGATTGTTTATTTTTCCTCTCAACATGCAACTTTCTCTCAAAAATTACTAAGTTGAGTCTAATCTTGTTGATTCCAGCAGCGGATTTCTCTTTTTAGTACTTCACAAAACTAAAAATTTACAAGCAATTTTGGCCTAAGTTACCCACAACATTCACAACATAGGATAGAATGAAACACGCTAAATAGATAAAGCACAATATTGATAAAATTAAGCATCCCACCTTATAGTTTGGCTAACAATTCTGGGACTAAACGAAAACTGCTCACATGTGGTTATAAAACTAACAAAAAAGATTAAACAAATAATCAAAAACAGCCTAAAACAATTCTAATAGAGTTCAAAGAGTTGGGAGAAGAAATAGCTTAGCAGCAATGGAGTTCTTATTGATTCTTCAATCTTCAAACCTCCAACTTGCAAATTGCATTCCTTCCCATCTTTTTCTTGCTCCAAAAATGACAAAAACACTAAACTATTAGAGAGATTTATGAGATAGAATCATTAGGGTTCATCTTTCTTGTAGTGATTACAAGCCTACCACAGACTGTGGCCTTCACCACAGACAGTCCATGGGGCCTCTATCTTGATTGTTAAATATTCTTCTTTCTCTCCACAGACACAAGGGCTGGAGGCATCCGCGGTGAGTCAAAAACTCATCATATGAGGGTTGCTAGCAAAAAGTCTCAAAACCTACAAAAAGCATCAATGAACTATACCCAACCGTAAAATGGGACTTTGGAGGATAAATTATAACATGAAACTCATAAACCCCCTAAAAATGCAACATAATTACCCAAAAAATGATATAAACTTTAAGCACTTATCAAACTCCCATATGCTAGAATTGCTCCTTGTCCCTAAGAAACCATGAATTGGAATTATGATGAAAAACCTCCTCATGGAGACACTAGTAGCACCATCAATGGCTAAATCGGCCTAAAAATTAGTCCAAAAGTTATTGAAACCATAACAAACAGATAAAACAATGAAATTTTCGAAATATAAGTAGAGATTATCACATCAAATATTGAATCAACCACCCAAATCAACTTAAACACTCATATTGACACATGTAATAGGTTGAGCTAGAAGACCTCGTAAATCCTCACTTCAGTAATGAAGCACTTATCATCATGTGTTTTAACGTATAACTTTCATTCCAATAATCAAATCTACCATAAGCTTGTTAAGACTTTCCAATTCACCATCACTAGAATGCAAAGCACACTAGGCACTCATGAGGACTTAAATAGGGTTGTAATGGGGCTATTGGTAACGGGCTAGAGGGGAAAAAATATTTTGGGACTACAGCGCAAAAGACCAAAGACTAAGAGCAACATTATTGCCTCCAAATCTCCCACAAAACAAACTTGTCAAACCAATGCATATTGAAAATGCAAACAAATCCCCTTAGTTAGTGTAAAACAAGAGAAAGTGTTGAAATAATCCAATCCAATATCAATGCCAAATCCTTTATTTAACTCCTTTTAAATTTTTTTTTAATTTTTGCTCTTTTTGTATGTTTTCTTTTTCTTTTGCTAACTGAATAATAATGGCACAGAGCATTGAGTACCTTTCAACCCTTCTCAACTAATTCATAATAACCAACTCAATTACTAAGGGAATTCGTGCATAGAACTATCAAATCCATGATTACGTCCAAACAAACAACACCTTATATCATCACCCACAAAACACTCAAAATCAAGAAATGGAACTCTATTGTCCTAGCTAAACAAGGTAACATATGTATTTGGCCAAGGGTTATATTAGACGTTCACACCAATAAACGATGTCAATGCTCAAAGGGGTAACAAGGAATAAATTATGCATAATAAGGGTGGCTATTTGGTCAATGTAGCTGATTAATTCAAACAATGCCTCAATCACATTGCCAACATGTGCATGCTAAATGTGATCTTAAACAAAAGTCAAAGCAAGTTCTAAAGATTTAGAATATAGGAAGAGTCACGCATGAAAAAGAATTAGAGACTAAAATTGATGAATTAGTTTATTCAACCTCAAAGCCTTACGAGACAACCATCAAAGTACAACTACCTCATTGAATCTCACATGCTCAATATACGTGCAAAGTGTTTGTAATGGCCTGAACCTAAGATTCATGCTAATTACCTTCAATTATCTCAATTAAACATCAAGCAAGTTGGGCACCGTATTTCAATTTAGCATTATATATATCTATATATGTATTTGTGCATTGCAGGTTGAAATGACAACGAGGCCTCAAAATGGACTTTGTTACCCCAAATAATTCATTCAAATGCTAGTAAATACTTGAATGACTGCTAAATAAAAATTAGTCTAATTATCAAAGGGCTAATTTGAAAAACGTTAATAATAATAATAATAATAATAATAATAATTATTATTATTATTATTATTATTATTATTATTATTATTATTATTATTATAATAATTATAATAATAATAATAATAATAATAATAATAATAATAATATACGAATAAATATAGTAAAAATATGACAATAATAACAAGGCATGTATATAAAAATAGTGAGGTAATAATTAAAAATGAAAATGTCTTCTCCCAAATTGTACACCCAAAAGATGTACAAATTAATTCAATAATTTTAGCTAAGAATATTAACTCAATTACCTATATATGTATATGTAATGAACGGAAAAAAAATAAATAAATAAGAAAATAAAAGAGATGATTAGGATAAATATGAGAAAAATCTAGATAACATTAGGTATCCAAAAATAAAGAGGTAGAAAGAAAAGGAAAAAAGGAGAAATTAAAACTTAAATTAAACAAACTAAACCAAAAAAAAAAAACAAAAAACCCAAACCCCCCCACTCCCCAGACCCGAAACCCTATTTCCCCCCTCCCCGGTTTCTATAACCCCCCCTCTTCTCCTCCATTCTGCCGCCACCCAGCCAGCTCGATCGGCCTGTCCGACCATCAGCCACTGCAAGCCACTGCTAGCAAGCTCCATAACCACCCACTCTCCTTTCTCCCCATTTATCTTGCTCAATAGTGGTGAGAAGGTGTGAACCCTAACTTTTCATAATTTGAGTTTTTGATGTTTTATATCCTAATCTTAGCAGTAAATAGTGTAATTAGCCTTGGTGAGTATGGATTCATAAATTTCTCGAATTATTTTGGGGGTTTGGATTAAGTTATATGTTTGGGGGATTAAGGAAGAGTATGGTGAGTGAGGATTTGGAGGTTATGTTTGAATTTTAGTTTGGTTATGATGATTTAATGGTATTCAGATTAGTTTAATGAATAATTGAAGGGAATTGGTGCATTATGTATGTTGTATGTGTGTGTTATAACCATGACTTGGTGATTGGGGTTTGTGAATTGGATGAAAATTAGGCTTGTTTATATTGACTTGAGGATGTTTAGAGTAATCCTAACGAATATTTGAATGAAACTAATGGATTTTTGTGTTGGAGATACATGTGTTGCCATGGATATGGTGATTAAGGGTCTTGGATGAATGTTTAATTTAATTATATTGATTTATTAGTATTTAAATGAGTTGATTGTGCCAATTAAATGGAAATATAGATGCATGCGATGTTGTGTGGGTGTATGCTATGAGTTGGTTGTCAAGTGAAGATAGAGGAAGAGAGGAAGGAAGAGAAATGCGATAATCTTGAATATTTTGAGAATATTAAGTCAAAGTCCCAAGCTTAACTTGGTTATGGAATGAAGATGATAAAACAGTGGTTGTTTAAGCTAGTGATATTGCTAACTTGGAGTTAATATAGTTAGTAACCTAAATCAGTTAATGGGTTGACTAGGAAAGTGACGTAGCTTGAGGGGATAAAGAAGAGAGGGAAACTATGATTTTAAATTAAATTAGAAAGGATTTGGGGTTAAGTTTACATTTGGACCAAGGTTGCGGATGTTATTTGAGAATAAATTTAAGGGTTAGACATGCTAAGGGTGCCCTTCGGATTGTACCCAAAACCAAGCCCATATCGCCACTAAATCACGTCATGACTAGCTTGTCTAACCCGTAACTGTGACTAATGACAAGAAACATATCTACAATAATAATAATATAATAATAATGATGATGATGATGATAATGATAATAGTGATAACAATGATTTATAATGACCTTAATACTAATAGTGCAACAAAATAACGATAGTAAAAAGCTTATAACAATAATTTGAATAGCGATGGCTATAATGTCGTTATTAATGAACACATGGTGATTCATCTCATTACACTTATAACACTCATTGAACGAATGTTAGCAGTATGAAGGAGAGGAATTAAAACAAAAGAAAAATAAAACCAACTTAACAACAATTGTCATACTAATAATTAGGTCAAGATATTTAAATTATTCATTAAGTTAGGAAATTTAATAAAATTTCTTAATCTCACACTAATCAAAAAAATTGCTTATTTCAAGCTGCCAGCAAATGATTTTCACTAACATGGGGAGAGACTTTCAAAGACTGGGTATGTACATTACATGTGCTCCTCGAAAACTCATATGTTTCTCAAACGATGCAAAATCAATATAGTGCTCATATAATGAATCATTTTATGCAATGTTTTGTCACCTAAGCAAGCTGCCCTGTTAGTTATCAACCATCAGGGCTTATGCATTTTAATTTACTTGTGCAACTGCAACTCAGGCTTTCTGATTGGCCGGGGAGGTATCCACCTATTTCATGATCGCTTCAGACCTCAACAGGGGTCCACTTCATAATAGTAACCAACAAATCAACTTTACTTGCACATCCTCTCCCCACTGTTTGTAAAACTAAATGCTTTAAAATGCGGGGGCCCAACTAATTGAACACAAAGCTTATTTTACATCATTGGGATGTACGTCCTAAGCTCCGGCTCATTATTTGCATGTTTTTGTGTTTTCTGTTTTAGGTAAGGTATCAATGAATAGTCCTCCTCTTAGCAAGCCAGAGGGCGGTAAGAAAAGAAAGAGAGTTGCAATTCTTTTTGCTAAGGATTCTCTATAATGATTTATAGGCTAGTACCCCTAAAAACGTACTGGTTCTATATTCTTTGGGATGTTATGTTCATTAATATTTGATAGTTGTACGCTAAGTTTATCAAGTGTACCATGAGTTAAACAAGTTGTCAAATGGATGTTTATTCCCAATGTTCGTGAATCAGGTGATGATGTTGGTAACACAGTGTTACAAGTAGTTCAGGTAGGTTCGTTCCATTATGAAACGGCGCTAATGCCTCTAATTAAAAGACTTCGGTTGCAAACCAATAGCAAATAAGTGATTAAGTTAGAATAATTAGGCATTAGAGATTAGGGGTGTTACAGTTGTAGTATTAGAGACAGGTTTGCGAATCATTGTGAGTAGTAGACTCTTGAGGGTTAGAATGTAAGGTCTTAGGATAACGATATAGGTAAATCATGTTTTCTAGGAATTATCTTTGTGAGTGTGGCTTATCTTTCTTTTCTTTTACTTTCATGTTTAGATGAATCACCCTGGAGCACCTGTAGACCCATATACTATTCCAGATGACACTAGGGACTTCATTAGTAGCCCATATCTCCACCGTACATGCGGCCATAGTGGCCCACATGCATGATTCTTTTTCCGAGTTCAATGATGTGCTGACTTGCACCTGTAGACTTTTGTGGACTTTGTCCCTTGCCACCCCATGGCACGAGTTTAGGTTGCGGTATCATGACTTTATGGTCACAAGAGATCTAACGGCTGATAGGGGGTAGTTTCGGATCCTTCGGGCCTAGACCGTGGCTAATAGCGAGTTATTGCTTAGGGAGGAGTTAGAATTTAGGGGTATTTCCTATGAGTTTGTCCTATGTACTTTCCTTACTCTCGATATGCATCCCCCCATCATTCCACTTCCGTCTCTATCGGCCAGGGGCGACCACCCTCACAGCCTACTGCTCAGCAACGACCTGCTTCTCCACCGCAAGCTGACTCGAGAGATGGTGCTCATTCGTCAGGGGGTTCAGGTGCCTCTAGCGAGCGCGTGGTTGTAGATGTGTCGAGTTCCCCTGAGTTGATATAGGCAAGTTTAGATGAGGGGTAGATTGAGCCAAACGCATACGAGATATAGCTAGAGGAGGTAGAGGATGACCACGTGCAGTGGCAACCAGTGGAGGAGCATCTATAGGATCAGTGGGGTGATCTTGACTATAAGGATTTAGATATGTCTGATGTTAGTAGTGACTCGGGAGAGGAGGACGACGATTCTTCTGACCCCAATTATAATCCATCTCAACATCATTGGAGTTGACCCTGTTTTTTTCTTGGGGGGTTGTAAGCCCCTGATTTTTGCTAGCATATGTCATACAGCTGGTGTAGAGCGATATTCTTTTTCTGCATTCCATGTATATATGATGTGTATAGGTATGCTAACCTAACCAGCAGCGATGATGTAATTCGCCTTTTCTTTTTGCGTTTGGGATGGATTTGGCTAGGCAGATGACTCAAATTAGACAGTGCAGTAGGGGACTAGGTTAAGAATCCCATCTAAAATGTGGGAGATACTAACATGATGCATTATTAAATTGAGCTCCAGCTTTTGAATGATTACTACTTTATTGTAATGTCATGCGAATTTAGATATTAAACTTTGTTTATGTGATTCAGTATGTCTGAATCTGCAAATAGTAATCTTAATTGAAAGAAAGATGAATCTCAGGTTCAGGTAATCTAGTGAATGAGAACCCCCAACAAAACACTAGTGAAGGCATAACGGTCGCTCTGGAAGTGTCTAGCAATGTCGAAGACGTGGATTATTGGAAAAATTTGGTAATCGAGCTGATAAAGAGGATTCCCCCTGTACCCCTGTACCTCCAGAAAACCCTCAAAAGCCTAATAAACTAGCTGATAAGGCAGCCCAATGAAACCCTCAGGTTTACTATAGAAACCTTGATCCTCTAGAACTAGAAAACTGGATTAGGGGAATGGAAAAAATATTTGCAGTAGTTAAAGTACCTGAGGAGAAGAAGGTAAACATGGGGATTTTTTATTTAGTTGATTAAGCAGACATCTAGTATAGCACTGTGAAAGATAAGTTACAAGGACCTGAGCTTACATAGGCTAAATTTCTCAAGGAGTTTAGGTCTAAGTTCTATCCAATCATAGTTCACCAAAAGAAGGAGAAAGAGTTCAGGGAGTTAAAGATGAGTGGTAATATGACAGTGATGTAATATGCCCATACGTTTACCGAGTTATCAAGATTCGCTCCAGACTTTGTGGCATCTGAAAGGCTGAAAATGAAAAGGTTTGAGGAACATATAGCTTTTTATATTCGACGCCAATTTGTGGGTTAACCAATTCAAACTTATCAAGAGTTGTATGAAAGAGCTGCTGAGGTCTAATGCGTGAAGGGTGAGTTAAGGGCTTTGAACCCAGGAATTCAGAAGAGGAAGTGGAACGATCGTGGTACGTCAAATGAGAGTGTGGCACAGAAGAAACTTATTGCTGGCCCTACTAAGAGCCGTCTAGCGGCTTCAACGGAACCTTGCACTAAGTGTAGCCGGACGAACCATACTATAGCCGAGCGTCATATAGGTACTACCAAGTGCATGTGGTATGGAAGCCCCGATCATTTGACTGTCACTTGCCCTTGAATATAGACGATCATGGAAAAGTGAGTTGCAAGGCCTGTACCAGTGCCACGTTAGGGAACGCTACCTTTTAAACCCCCAACGGCAGGACGAGCTTACGTAATGAGCTAAAAGAAAGATGCAGCCTCTAGTATGGTTGTTACTGGAACTCTCCTTTTAAATTCAAAACCATTTTATATTTTGTCCAATTCAGATGCAACTCATTCAATTATATCCACCCCGACTGCATCGCAATTGAATTTAAAAAAAAAATAAAGAGTAGGCGAACTATAGAATTAGTTTGACAAATGGACAAGTGATAGAATGTCTTGTTTTCTATAAACATATTCCTACTGTGATAGCCGGGAATGAGTTCCTTAGGGATTTGATCCAATTTAATATGTTATAATTTAACAAAATCTTGTGAATGGGTTGGTTGACTACATATAGGGCAAACATAGATTATAGAAACCTTATGGTCACTCTAAAGAATCAAGAAGGTCAAGAAGTATGTTCCTATGGAGAAAGACTTAGGAAGGGGTATTCCATAATTTCAATTATGGAGGCAGGTTGCTAAGACATGGGTACATAGGATATTTTGTGTTATGCTATTAAGGTTAAAGAGGAGGAGATGAAAATACAAAATATTCCTATGGTTTGTGAATTTCTTGATGTTTTTCCTGAGGAGTTGCCGGGTCTACCTCCTCAAAGGGAGATTGATTTTAAGACGAGTTAATTCTTGGTGCATAACCTATTTTAAAAGCTCCATATAGGATGTCCCCAACCAAGCTAAAAGAATTGAAAACCCAGTTGAAAGAGTTATTACAAAAAGGGTTTATCAGGCCAAGTGTTTCACCCAGGGGAGTTCTAGTGTTGTTTGCGAAGAGAAAAGATGGAATCTTAACGTTGTGCATGGATTATCGGAAGTTAAATAAAATAACCACTAAGAATAAATGCACTTTTCCTTGGATAGATGATCTATTTGATCAATTGCAAGGAGCTAGGGTGTTTTTGAAGATTAATGTAAGGCCTCGCTCTCACAGGCTTAGAATTAAGCTAGAAGATATCCCCAAAATAGCCCTCAGAACTAGGTATGATAATTACAAGTTTATTGTGATGCCTTTTGGGCTTACTAATGGCCTTGTTGCATTTATGGATCTCATAAATACAGTTTTCATGCCTTATTTGGACAAATTTGTTATGGTTTTCATAGATGACATTCTAATATACTCCAAGAATAGGAAAGAACATGCAGATTATTTGAAGATTGTGTTACAAACCTTGAGAGAACATCAGTTATACGGTAAATTGAAAGAGTGTGAGTTTTGGCTAACCGAAGCGACATTTTTGGGGCACGTAGTCTCTATGGAAGGAACCAAAGTTGATCTTCAAAAGATAAAGGCAATTACTATATGGCACAGGCCCACCAATGTAACAGAAGTAAGGAGTTTTCTTAGTTTAGCAAGATTTTTTAAAAATAGCATCCCCGCTGACCAACTTGTTGAAGAAAAACACTAAATTCGAGTGGTCAGACAAGTGCAAGTAGGCCTTTCAAGAACTAAAGAGACAATTAACAACAACACCTATCCTTACCCTGGCCGTAGAAGGAAAAGAGTACACTATTTAGTGATGCTTCTAAGAATAGATTAGCTTGTGTACTGATGCAAGATGACAAGGTAATAGCCCACGCCTCTATATAACTCGAGCCTTATGAGAAGAACTACCCAACTCATGATTTGGAGTTAGCTGCGGTAGTTTCTGCCTTAAAAATCTGGTGACACTACCTGTATGTGGTGTCGTACAGGATTTACACTGACCACCAAAGCCTAAAGTATATCTTTACTCAAAAAGAGATCAACTTAAGACAACAACGATGGTTGGAATTGATAAAGGATTATGATTTGCAAATTCAATATCATCCTGGAAAGGCAAATGTGGTAGCAGATGTGCTCAGTGGGAAGACCCAACATGGTTTAAATACAATGATAAAAACCCAACCTGACGTTCTAAGGGACCTTGAACCATGGGTATCGAACTTGCATTACGGAGATACATAGATGCATTGTTAACAGCATTAGAGGTGCAACTTTTCTCAATAGAAGAAATTAAGGCATGTCAAAAGGATGATGGAAAGCTATAGAAGCTTGGATGTAATGTTGCACATGAGAAATCGCCTGGTTTTGTAATACATGAAGATGGAACCTTGAGGTTTCAGACTGTGCATGCCCAACAAAGAGGAGTTGAAAAGAACGATTTTAGAAGAAGAAGCCCACAATACTCCATACTCAGTGCACCCAGGAGGAACAAAAATGTATAAGGATCTGAGGCAATTCTTCTACTGAGATAACATAAAGAAAGAGATAGCAGAGTATGTAGATAAATGTCTGACGTGTCAAAAGGTGAAAGATGAACATCAATGCCTTGTATGCAAATTGAGGCCTTTAGAGATTCCTACCTAGAAGTGGGATTCAACTTCAATGGATTTTATTATGGGATTGCCCCTTTCTACTTTGAAGAAGAATGCTATTTGGGTCATTGTGGACAAACTTACCAAATATGCCTATTTTATACCAATTCATGATGCTTCGGGTGTAAAGAGACTAGTATAGTTATATGTCAAGGAAATAGTTCGACTTCATAGCATACCAAAGGGCACAGCATTTGATTGAGACCAAAGGTATCAAGCTTGGGTTTGGCAAGCTCTACAAAAAGCTTTTGGCACCCAAGTTAAATTTAGTAGTTCATACCACCCTGAGACTGATGGACAAACTAAGAGAGTAAATCAAATCCTGGAGTATATGTTGAGAGCTTACATGCTTGACTTGCAGGGAAAGTAGGAAGATTGCTTACCATTGGTGACATTCTCTTATAATAACAACTATCAATCTACCATTAAGGTAGCCCTTTTGAAGCACTTTATGGGAGAAAGTGTAGAACGCCGCTATGTTGGAGTGAGCTCAATGAAGCATTAGCCATAGGGCCTGTATTGATTTAAGAGACCACTGAAATGATAAGGAAGATTCAAGAACATATCAAGGCGGCTCAGAGCCGACATAAAAGCTACGCGGATAAAAGGAGAAGACAATTAGAGTTTCAAGTAGAAGACAGAGTGTTTTTAAAGGTATCCCCTGTCAAAGGAGTAAGGCGATTCAATATCAACGGCAAACTTAGCCTTAGATACATCAGCCCTTGTGAAATTATTGAGAGGTTAAACCTAGTGGCTTACAGATTAGATTCACCCACGAAACCGGAGCTTGTGCACAATGTTTTCCAAATTTCACAGCTTAGAAAATATGCTCCAGATCCAAATCATGTCATCACAATAGAGCCACTAGAGGTCACTGGGAATCTAATGTACGGGAACATCCTATACAGATATTAGACTACAGAGTTAAACAATTCTGGAAGAAAAGGATTCCTCTGGTGAAGGTCCTGTGAGCCAACCATAATTCATCTGAGGCAACATGGGAAACCGAGGAGGACATGAGAAGTAAGTACCCATATAGGAATGGCGATTGGTCGAGTCTAGGTTAGGTCCATCTGGACCCATACCCATTTAAATTTCTTAGACCTAGACCTAGACCCAGAACTTGTGGGTCTGGCAGGCCCATGGGTCCTAACTGTTTTTCATATTAAATATTATTTTTTCCATATCCCAACACCAATTAACACATTATAAAGACAAATAATTGAATTTAGAAGGCCTAATATTTAATAAAATAACATTCTAGTAACACACACCATAGTTATGTGTTCATACTTACGTCTTACACGCCAAAAATAACGTTTTAGTACAAACCACAAAGATATAGTCCATCAAATTTAAACAAGTATAACAAAATAGTTCTTCTTTTACGATCAATAGAAAACAAAGTGGCTTTAAGGTTTTCTAATTTAGAGTTACTTTAACCAATCTCCTTTCTCATATTTTTTCCAAAAAGATTAATGGGTCTTAAATGGGTCTCCGATTGGGTCTGGGTCTGAATTCTTTAGATCGATACCTAGACCCGACTCACATCCCTTGGACCCATACTCGCTTAAGACTCATTGGGTCTCATTTCATTGGACCCAAACCCTCTAAATTGGGTCAGGTCTAATGGGTCTTGGTCGGGTCCGAGACCCACTGCCATTGCTATGCCTACAACTATTTGATGTACGATCGAGGTTTCTTTTCAACTACAAGTTTCGAGGACAAAACTCATTTTAAAGGGGAAACACTGTAATAGTCCGAACATAAGATTCACGCTAATTACCTTAAATTATCGTAACTACAAATTAACCAAGTTGGGTACCACATTTTAATTTAGAACTTTATATATCTGTATATATGTATTTGTGCATTACCGGTTGAAACCACCATGTGGCCTCAAAATGGACTTTGTTACACCCCTAAATAATTCATTCAAATTCTAATAAATACTTGAATGACCACTAAATAAAAATTAACCTAATTATCAAAGGGCTAATTTAGAAAATGAGCATAATAATAATATACGAATAAATATAGTAACAATGTAACAGCAATAATAAGGTAAGCTATGTAATATAAAAAGAGTGAGGTAATAATCAAAAATGAAAATGTCTTCTCCCAAATTGTACGCCCAAAATATGTACAATTTAATTCATTAATTTTAGGCAAGAATATGAACTCAATTATCTATACGTGTGTATGTAATGAATGGAAAAAAATAAATAAATAAGAAAATGAAAGAGATGATTAGCATAAATATAGATAAAATTAGGTGTTCACAAATAAAGGGGTAGAAAGAAAAGAAAAAAGGAGAAATTAAAACTTAAATTAAACAAACCAAACCAAAAAAAAAGAAAAAAAAAACCCTCAAACCTCCCCTGACTCCCCAAACTCGAAACCCCATTCCCTCTCACCTCCTCCAGCAGTCGCCCCCTGCTGCTCCATTCGGTCACTGCCCAATCGGCTCGACATGCCTTTCTAGTAGTCGATGACCTCCCAACCGTCGCCAGCAAGCTCCATAACCACCCAATCTAGCTCTTCTCTCCGCATTTATCTTTACTCAATAGTGGTGAGAAGGTGTGAACCTTAACTTTTCATAATTTGGGTTTTTAATGTTTTGTATGTAAAATTTAGTAGTAAATGGTGTAATTAGCCTTGGTGCATATGGATTCATAAATTTCTTGAATTAATTTGGGGGTTCGGATTGAGCTGCATGTTGGGGCATTAAGGAAGAGTGTGCTGAGTGAGGGTTTGGAGGTTATGTTTGAATTTTAGTTTGTTTATGATGATCTAATGGTATTTAGATTAGTTTAATGAATAATTGAAAGAAATTGATGGATTAGGTATATTAGATGTGTGTGTTGTGATCATGACTTGGTGGTTAGGGTTTGTGAATTGGATGAAAATTAGGCTTGTTTATATTGATTTAAGGATGTTTAAAGTAATCCTAACTAATATTTGAATGGAATTGACGGATTACACACGTGTTGGAGATATATGTATTGCCATGGATATGGTGATTAAGGTTCTTGGCCACATGTTTATTTTAATTTATGTTTATTTATTAGTATTTAAATCAGTTATTGTGCTAATTAAATGGAAATATATATGTATGTGATGTAGTGTGGGTGTACGCTATGAGTTGGCTAAGTGAAGATAGAGGAGGAGAGGAAGTAAGAGAAATGTAACAATCTTGAATATTTTGAGAATACTAAGTTAAAGTGTGAAGCTTAACTTGGTTATGGAATGAAGATGATAAAATAGTGGTTGTTTAAGCTAGTGATATTGCTAACTTCGAGTTAATATGGGTTAGTAACCTAAATCAGTTAAAGGGCTAACTAGGAGAGTGACGTAGCCCAAGAGGATGAAGAATGGAGGGAAAGTATCATTTTACACTGAATTATAAAGGATTTGGGGTTAAGTTTACATTAAGACCAAGGTTACGGATGTTAGTCACGAATAAATTTAAGGGTGCCCTTTGAATTGTACTCAAAACCAAGCCCATATCGTCACTAAACCATGTCAGTACTAGTTTGTCTAACCTATAACCGTGACTAATAACAACAAACATAACTACTACTACTACAACAACAACAACAACAACAACAACAACATCATCATCATCATCAACAACAACAACAATAATAATAATAATAATAATAATATTGATAACAATGATTTATAATGACATTAATACTGATAGTGCAATGAAATAACGTTAGTAACAAGGTTATAACAATAATTTGAATAGTGGTGGCGATAACATCATTACTAATAAACAAACGGTAAGTCACCCCATTACACTTTTATAACACTCATTAAACGAATTTTAGTAGTACGAATGGGAGGAATGAAAACAAAAATAAAATAAACCTAAGTTATCTAAACAACAATTGCCATACTAATAATTAAAAGAAAGGTCGAGGGATTTAAATTATTCATTAAGTCAGGAAATTTAATAAAATTTCTTAATCTCAGAATTGAAAAAATTACATATTTGGAGCAGAAGTGAGGCTGCCTCTATTGCTTCAAGCTGCCAGCAAACAATTTTGATTAAAACGGAGAGAGACTTTTAAGGACCAGGTACCTACATTACATGTGCTCTTTGAAAACCCATATATTTCTCAAACTATGCAAAATCAATATAATGTTCATATAATGAATCATTTTATCCAATGTTTTATCGCCTAAGAAAGTGGGCCCGTCAATTATCAATCATCAATTATCAGAACTTATGCCCTTCAATTTACCTATGCGACTGCAACTTAAGCTTTCAGATTGGCCTGGGAGGTGCGCACCTATCTAAGATCGCTTCAGATGTCAACATGGGTCCTCTTCCAAATAATCACCAGCAAATCAACTTTACTTGAACATTCTTTCTTTCCTGCTTGCAAAACAAAATATTTCAAAATGCAGGGCACCTAATTAATTAAACACAAAGCTTATTTTACTATATAAGGATGTACATGCTGAGCTTCGGCTCATTATTCAAATGTTTTTATATTTTTTATTTTAGGTAAAGGATCAGTGAACAATCCTCCTACTGGCAAGGCAAAGGGAGCAAGAAACGAAAGAGAGTTGCAATTCCTTTTGTTGAGGATTCGCTATCTAAATGCTCATAGTAATTTATAGGCTAGTACCCCTAAAAACCTGCTGGTTGTATATTATTTTGGACATTGTGTTCATTAGTATTTGATAGTTGTACGTTGAGTTATCAAGTGTACCATAAGTTAAACAAGTTGTCGAATAGATGTTCATTTCCAATGTTGGTGAATCAGGTGATGATGTGGGTAACACAGTGTTATAGGTAGTTCAAGTAGCCTCGTTCCGTTAAACAACAATAGTAATGCCTCCAAACAAAAGACTTCCGCTGCAAACCAATTGTAAATAAGTAATTAAGTTAGAATAATCATGCATTAGGGATTGTGGGTGTTATAGTGTCATTGGGCAGTTAACTCATATTCAAAATGATGGTCAAATCAAGAAGCACATTATGAAAAACTCATACTTAAACATTTTTTTAATTCACAAATGGGCATAACTAAAAGGTCGAAGTTAAGCCAAAGAAAGCTACCTAGTCTAAAGACTTCATTATGAAAGGAATTTTTTTGGTTTGGTTTCGATTTTTTTGTTGTGTTCTCCCCCCCCCCCAAATGCATGATGAACTAAATATGCAAAAGCTAACCCTAGATGTTCCTAAAATAGAAAGAAACCTAAATGCTAGCCTAAAAATGCTCTAATTACCCCAAAATGCACAGTCTAATGCAAACTATTCACAACATCCACAAACTGACAAACACAAACACACATTCTTCCAAACCAATGAAATTACCCCATGCTTGGACAAAGCATTGCCCTTAATGCAAGTGCATGTTAATCGATGGGGAAGGGGAAGAAGAACTAAAAAGGAGGAGGGGGGTAAAGAAGGTGGGTGGGGCATTTTCTAGACAAGCCCTAAAGTCCTGAAAATATCGATTTTGGGAAGCAATCATCCGATGGAGCTCATTATGCCGCTCCTGAACAAAGTCACTGAGGGTGGCATGCTCAGACTCAGTATAAGCCCATAAGGAATGTTGCCCCTCTTGAATGGACCGGAGGGTAGCGTGGATATCAGTGTAGTCATGGGAGGAGGAAGGTTGTAATGAACTAGAAGCGCCTACATGGGTCTGGGGAGGAGGCGGAGGTGCGAGATGGACTAACTCTTTATCACCGGGCATAAAGGAAAGGTTATTCGGGTTCAAAAGAGTAGTTTAATTAATATTTAGAAGAGGCATAAGCCAGTTTCCAAGGTAAATCCAACACGTTTGACCACCCTCCACCTTACAAAATTTCATTTGCTCAAAGGTTGCTAATGCCAGCCTCTTAGACCCAAACACTCAATCATTGACCTAACTATAGGGGTTATAAGACCCCTAATCACTATCCTCTTAGCAAAATTAGTAGCTGCACTTAGCAATTGACTAAGAAGGAAGGATGTAGGATCAACACATGTTCCTTACACCATGCTATGTAAGAAATATAGCTCAGATAGACGAGACACATTCAAGCTATCCTCCTGAGCAAACAGTCCACATGCAAGGACATGTTGGGCCACTCAAATACAAGGATTTTGAATAATTGTGCCTTTAAAGTGACTAGCATCATATTGATTATTCCTAATGATGGCACATATCATCAGTTCAAATCCAAACTAGGTGAAAAACTGAATATAATATTAAAAGCATTCAAATTTAATTCATATAATTCCCGATTTAGATAAAATGAGATATAGCCATCTTAACATCGGGGACCACTCATGACTTCCACATGGAAAGTACGCCGAAATTCTAGAGTAAGGTCATGATACATGTGGTCCTATGTCTCTAAAAAGGGATCCATACCCCCATGACCAAACAACCAACGAATATCATCAAGCAATCCTAATCCAGTCGACAAATCCTCATCAAAATACCTAGTAGCAACAATAATCTTATTACTCAATGCACTATAATTAGCAACATGCTCAGGATTAGTCAAACCAAGTGGGTTAGGAGGGTTACCTTGATTATCTGCGTTGGCGGAAGCCTATTTGGGTGCTTGACTCAATGTCCCTGCTCCTTAAGGAGTCTTGGGTTAACTTTGTTAGTGTCATGGACGTGGCATGTGGATGGTTGTGTTGCAAATGAAATCCTGGAAGATAAAATGGAGAATTTTTAGCAAATAAAAGATAATGGAGAAGAAATTATGAAGAAGAAAAATGAAAATTTGGTAGAAGAAAAGATGAAATGGGGTGCAGATGAATAAATAAGAGGAGGAAAGCAAGATTTGAAAGAAAGAATTGGGAGTTAAGGTGAAGAAAATGGAGGGAAGAGGGAGAAATTTGAGTGGAAATGGTGAAAATTTGACAGTGGAATGAAGGGCGCTAATGGAGGTTTAAGAGAGAGAAGGAGAGTTTAGAGAGAGAAAGAGGCAAAGGAATTAAGAAGAAGAATGAAGAAATTGGATCAAAGAGGAAGAAAAACCCTTGACTAAGGAGAACTAAACCACCACGGGCCGTGGCCACCACCACAGACAGTCCATGGCCGGCTCTGGCTGGAAATTTCTTGGGTTTTTTGGGCAAGAGTGTCGCAGAACATGGTATACACCACTAGGGCTCTGTGGTAGCCTCTGTCTTGGCCTTTTAAAGCACTCTGATTACATATTTGTGTGGTTTTTTTTGGCTTGTTTTTTCGCTCTTTTGTTTGCTTTTCTTTTTTTTCCAATAAAGGATAAAAAATACAGCTATATATAATGAATTTGAAAGAAAGCTATAAAAGGACATGGGCTGCCTTCTAAGAAGCGCTCGTTTAGGGTCGCGACCTCGATCGCCACCTTTATGCAGGCTCAGGCTGTAAGGGTGTCTGATAATGAATTGTACTACTCAGCTACCTGCGAACCCTTATCAGAAACCTCAAAATCAAATGTTTGCAGAAGAAGTCACCACCTCAAATAATCGGGATGGTGGTTCTTCTTAAGCATCAAATATTGCCAAACAGCGCGGTTGATATATAAAATTATCTTGCAGTGCACTCCATAAGGTGAACCACTACCAAACTTGATTCCTAAATCAAAATCGTACTTTACTTCGTCTTTCGAAGGTAGAGACGTCAACATTCGGGCAAACATGCAGTAATCACTCAAAGAATCCTTATTCAAAGCAGAGGACTCGTCCTTGGCTATGCAAGGTGGCAAATAGGCATCCAAACCCACCTTGGCACAATTAAGTTTAAGACCCTCGAAAGACACATAGTCAAAAATAGGAGGATCATTAGGACACAAATCATCAAACTTCTTAATCTTATCATAAATAATCACATCACACCCAGAACAAGGTAAAGAAGAGGCGGACAAGTCTCAGCCTTTAAACAAACTGAATTCAGCATGGTGCTCCCCTATATCAAATGTCAATTGTCTCCCCTTACATCAATCTTGTATCCCGCAGTGGCCAAGAAGGGCCTCCCAAGAACAATTTGGGTGTAGGTGTCTTCAGCCATGTTAAGAACAATAAAGTTATTAAGCACATAGAAATCACCTACTTTAATGGGAACATTCTCCAAATACCCAAAGGGTATTTCACATAACTATCCGCTAGCTAGAGAGAAATAGGGGTGAATTACAACTGTCCTAAGTCAAGCCTCTTGAAAATAGAACAGGGCATCAAATTCACACTTGAACTAAGATCGCATAAAGCCCTATCAATACTCATATTTCCAATCAAGCAAGGGATGGAGAAGCTACCAGGGTCCTTAAGCTATGTAGGGAGCTTATTTTGAACCACAACACGACACTCCCCTCCCAAGGCTGTGGTACCATGTTTATTAACATTCCTTTCATGGGGGAAAGATAAAGGGGTCATGTAAGGTGGCAGGGAAGTGGGTGTAGACCTCTCACTCATAGCATTGTTCTCCTCACCATCCTCCTCAAGCTTAGCACCCTCAGAACCCTCTAATTCACTTTTCAAGATAACAATTGCACTACTCTCTATGATTAGATTCGAGCTTATTTAGGAGTCTACCAGAGGTGTAGATGAAGAGTTAGCTTGTTGGGCGATTTAGGATTTCTAATATTTTATTATGAGTACTAAGCCCATCAACCTTAGAGGCTAATGGCTTGATGTACTCTTCTTGCTTTTGCTGTGCTAAAAGCTTGTTCTCCATCATGGCTTCCAAATTAGATTTTTGAAGGGCTTGTTAGAGGTAAGGTGGTCATTGAAATCCAGGGGGTGGTCTAACATTCATTTGAGGCACAGAAGGAGGGTTAGACCTATATAAGAAATAGAGGTGATTCCTTTAACCTGAATTATAAGTGTTAGAAAAAGGATCATTAGCTGGTCTAGGGCTGAAATTGTTGACATAATTGACATGGTCACTAGTATCTTAGGCAAATGGACTACCAACTTGGCAATTCATAGTCAAATGGTCAACAGAACCACAAATTTCACAAGAAGGGGAAGGGGCATTTGAACTAGCAGAATTTACATTCAAATGGTCTAACATTTGAGTCATGGCATCTACTTTAGCATAATGTAAAGTAAGAGTATTAAGTTTCAACTTACCTCCAGCCCTCTTAGGTTAGCTTCTCTCATTAGAGCATTGTTAATTATTGAGCATCATCTCCTTAATCAAGTTATAGGCCTCATCCTCCATCTTGTTCATCGAAGTGCCATCTTCCACCACATCTATAGTAGACCACACTAGTTGAGTGACTCCATTGTAAAAGGTTTGAACAATCATCCACTTTTGGAGTCCATGATGATGGCCTTGGTGAGCTCATCTCAATTAGTTATTAACCCCAAAGGCAATGAATGGATCCTTCATTGAGCTTAATGAAAAGGGAAACAATCGAAGCTATATGGTGTCAGTCGAAACTCCATTGAGTATCAAGATATCACACACTTCTAAAAAGACTGTGAGGTGTAGATTTGGATCCTCCATCAGGATTCCTCCAAATTGTGTGTGTTTCACCATGATATGAGAGCTGGTTTGAGCTCCAAATTTTGAGCTTCTGCAGCTGGGCTTGCAATACTTGAAGTGATGCCGTGAACACCCGGGGTAATGAAATCCCAAAGCATCCTTCGTTGATTTCCTCCACCTCCTACCATTTTTGGAGAGGTTTCTCGACCCTTGAGTTTTTGCTCCGCTAACCTTAGTTTCTTTCGCCTCGAATGAGATGTTCTTTCTATCTCAAATCAAATTCGAAAGGGAAGGGAGTTCGAATAAAAGAGGGGAAATCCTGCAAGCACCACTACAACTACTACTAAAACAGATCAAAATAATAATTAAAAAAATGTTTAGCTAATCTTTAAAGGATTAACTCAATGTTTGGCAACTTGGTCATCGGCAACGGCTAAAAACTTAACACACCGCGCACATACGGGTGTTGTAGTTTATATTAAAATATCATTCCCACAAAGACCAATGTAATCTATTGAGTTTTATCCTTCTAAAATGCTAAGCAAAATAAGTGTTGAGTTGGGATATTTTCTAAAAAAACTAATCTATTGCTAGATGAATGCTAATTACTAATATAAGACTTCTATCAATTAAAAACACCTAGAGATTTGTTTTGCCAACAATGAATTAGATCCGATTATTGGGTATATGCTTTACTCTTCTTTGGATGAATGAAAGGATAACAGTCATGAATAATTCAATTCTTTCTTTCAAAATAAACTGAATTTTTTAGACTAATCAAGTTGCAGTTCTTTCAAAGGTTCTTGAATTAGTTCAAACTAAAGATCTAGATTGTCTATTTTTCCTCTCAACAAGCAACTTTCTCTCAAAAATTACCAAGTTGAGTCTAATCTTATCAATTCTAATAGTGGATTTCTCTTTTAAGTTTTTCACCCAACTATTTAATAATTTCCAAGCAATTTTAGCCTAAATTTCGCACAACATTCGCAACACAAGATAGATTAAAACATACCAAATAGATAAAGCACAATATTGACAAAACTGAGGATCTAACTTCATGGTTTGGCTAAACATTCCCTACACTAAAAGAAAACTACTCACACATCATTATAAAACACACAAAAGAGATTAAATAAATCATCAAAAACAACCTAGAATAATTCTAATGGAGTTCAAAGAGTTGGGAGAAGAAATAGCTTAGCAACAATAGAGTTCTTGTTGATTCTTCAATCTTCAAGCCTCTAAGTTGCAAAATGCCTTCCTTTTAATCTTCTTCTTGCTCTAAAAATGATAAAAACACTAAACAACTTTAGAGATTATTGAGAAAAAATCATTAGGGTCCCTCTTTCTTATAGCCGAGCATGCCTAGATATAGCCACCAAGCAATCTCAGCCATAAAATCGATGAAAACAAACAGTTGTATATGTTACAGGCCTACCACAGACCATGGCCTTCACCACGGACAACCCGTAGGGGCATCTATCTCAGTTGTTGCTTATTCTTCTTTCTCTCCACGGACATAAGGGCTGGGGGCATCCACAGTGAGTCAAAAACTCATCATATGATGGTCAAGGCTGGGTCAAAAAGGTCTCAAAACCTTCCAAAAGAATCAAAGAACTATTCCTAAGTGTAAACTGGGAATTTGGGGTATAAATTATAACATAAAACTCAGAAATTTCCAAAACATACAATAAAATGACCCAAAAATGAAATAAACTTTAAGCAATTATCAATGTTCATGTGCTAAATACAAAAAAAGAGTGTGCTTAACACCCGATGAGGTAAAATTGCACCTTATATACAAGGGTTCTGTGAAAGGGTATTGGTATTGAAAAAGACAGAGAAGTAGGACATAAACAATATGATTTTGGGGATTCCACTAGTGAAATACTCAAAGTTGGCGATTCAAGTCACGTTAATCATGACTAAAATGAATCCTACATAGACTGAAAAAGCGTAGAATAGCAACGGATATTAGCAAAGGATTAGAATCCATAACAAATAGTGACAGAAATGGCGACAGGTACTCTGCATTTGAAATTTATCAAATTCAGTAATCAACAGAGCGATGGAATGGACATTCCATCGCATTATTTTCAAATGGCGATAGAAATTATGTCGCCAAGTGGGCGAAATTTTTTTAATACGCATTATGATGAATTTTCCGTCGCCAAAGAGTGAAAATAAAAAATTTTACTATTTGGCGATGGAATTTCCATCACCATTCCGTCGTCGACTGCGCTTAAAGAAACCAGATCTGGTTCTGGTTTCATTTCGTGTTCGGCATTCGAAGAGAAAGAGTGAGACCCCGAGAGCGCACCCCCACCCCCGCTACCAGTACCGTCCCTGCTAGTCGCTGGCCGCTGCTAGCTGCTGCCGCCATTGTTCAATATCACCCCCACCCGCTGCCGCCCTCGCCGCATGCCATAAGTGCCCTTTGTCCGTCTAAACCGCCACATTCAAGTATGTGGTTTTCTCTCACTTCTTGTATTTTAATTTCTACAAATTTGTTCATTACATTATTAAAATTTCATAATTAGTTCATGTTTTTGTTGAATTATGAAATTTATGTGAAGTTAGTACTCCAATTTGGTTGAACATCTAGCTCAATGTAATTTAGAGTTTAGATTTGATAATTTTAATTAGAATGTGATAAGTTGGTGGAATGAAATGCTTAAGTTAGGATGAATTATTAGTTTTATGGAATTTGTAAGAATAGAGCTATGTTTGTAGAAGTTTATAAGTAAATGTATAAAATTGTCACATTATATAAGTCAAACGTGAAATTAGGGGGAGTTAAAATGAGTAGCTTATGAAAATTAGCATGCTTTGAAAGAAATAATTGGTAACATGGGATGATGTATTTCAATAAAATTGTTGGCATAAAGTTAATGTTACAATCTGGGTTATATGATAAGGTGAAATTAGAGAAACGTGAATATTTAAAAAGTTTCATGTAAGTACATTTGCGTATATGTTAACATGCTCAATGTAATAACTTACGTTATTTAAGCAGAACATGAGTGATCCTCCACATTGCAGGTGGATGTATAATAAATTATTGCGTGATCATAGTGGTTATACGTAAAAATTTCTAAATGGAGTAAATCAATTTGATGAATGCATATAGACAAATAGATTTTCAAAATGAGCGGAAGTGTAGATGTCCATATGCTAAATACAGAAATAGAGTGTACTTAACACCTGATGAGATAAAGATATACCTTATATATAAAGGTTTTGTGAAAGGGTATTGGTTTTGGATAAGCCTTGGAGAAGTTGAACATCAACAATATGATTTTGCGTATTCCAATAGTGAAGTGCCCAAAGTTGGAGGTTCAAGTCATATTAGTCATGACGACGGTGAATCCTACGTAGATTGTATGGAGTACATTGTTGGTGATGCTATAATGGCAAATCAAAATGTAAGGGAGGAGGAGTCAAGAACTTACCAAGAACCATTTTATAATATGGTTCAAGCTGCTCAACA
Organism: Carnegiea gigantea; assembly: GCA_029747015.1. Lineage (NCBI taxonomy): Eukaryota > Viridiplantae > Streptophyta > Magnoliopsida > Caryophyllales > Cactaceae > Carnegiea > Carnegiea gigantea. Next base: position 251,849 of record JAKOGI010000050.1, on the reverse strand, counting down.
ACCCTTGTATGATGGTTATGCCATCCACAGTGAGCTCTCTACCGCTATTAGGCTGTTGAGTATCAGGTCTGATTGTAACATACCACAACATTGTTTCAATGAAAATATTTAGTTAATGAAGGAGATGTGCCCACCTAACAACTGTGTGCCGAACAACTATGATCAAATAAAGAAGGTTGTTAAAGATCTCGGCAACGATATGATACACATTAATTGTTGCTGTAAAGGTTGCATGCTATTCTTCAAAGAGGACTCAAACTCAGCTCATGCAAGTTTTGGGGGCACTCGAGATGGAAAGGCCAAGGGTCGTAAGGAAGGAATCAAAGTGTATTGCCATGTGCAAAGATGCATTACTTGCCATTGAAACGTTGGCTTTAGAGGTTGTATGTATCAAAAAGTATTACAAAACACATGAGATGGCATTATGAGCGTCGCCGTGAGGACGGTATTTTATGTCATCCATCAGATGGGGCGGCGTAGAAACATTTCGATAACAATTACCCTTATTTTGCTTCAGAGCCTCGAAATGTTAGGCACGGGTTCTGTACTGATGGATTTAATCCTTACACTTTGTCTTCAAGATTTTATTCCATTTTGCCAGTGGTGGTTACACCTTATAACCTTCCCCCTGAAATGTGTATGACCACGTCATTTATGTTCCTCACTTATGTAATCCCCAGCTATAAAAATCCCAAGAACAAAATAGATGTATATTTATAACATCTTATTGATGAGTTAACGGAGATGTGGGATGTTGGAATTGAGACGTACGACATATCTACGTGGAAGACACATCAAATGAAGGCTACACTTATGTGGACCATCAATGATTTCCTAGCATATGGAATGCTGTCTCGGTGGAGCATAAATAGGCAATTCACTTGTCCAGTATATATGACACAACAAAAGGCTTTGAGACTCAAAAATGGAGGTAAATTCTCTTGCTTTGATTGTCATCGGTGTTTTATGCCAATGGCTCATGCATTTAGAAGAAATAGAACTTCATTTAGAAAAGGCACAGCTGTTAGGGGGGTCCTCCTCGCCGCCTTTTTGGGGAACATATTTATGCTGAGGTGAAACACTATCTAATAGTAACGACAAATGGTGACTTCCAAATACTAGGATTTAGGGAAAATGAGCATAACTAGATGACAAAGAGTATATTCTGGGAGTTGCCTTATTGGCAACATCAGTTGCTCCGCTATAATTTGGATGAGATGTACATAGAAAAAATATTCTTCGAAAACATCATTAATACTATCGTGGATGTTCCTGGAAAAACAAAGGATAATGTCAAATCACAAGTGGATGTCGAAGATATATGTGATATAGAAGAATTATATTTGCAACCAAGCCCAACCGGCAAAACGGTTAAACCCAAAGCGAAGTTCGTTCCTGCTATGGCTACAAGAAGAAAGCTGTGTGAATGGGTAAAGGGACTTAACATGCCTAATGGATACTACTCTAATTTGAGGAATATTGTGGAGCCCAACGAAACAAAGTTCAACAATATGAAAAGTCATGATTGTCATGTGTTTATGCAGACTCTGTTACTGATTGCATTTGGTGCTCTTCTAGATGATGTGTTAAAACCTCTTATTGAAATAAGTCATTTTTTTACAACTTGTGCTCCACAACACTGCGAGAAGATGTGCTTGAGGAAATGAATCGGAACATTACATTTGCTCTCTATAAGTTGGAGATAATATTTCCTCCAAGATTCTTCAATGTGATGGAGCACTTATCGGTACACTTGGCAGAAAAGGCACTATGTGGTTGTCCTGTGTAGTATCGATTGATGTATCCATTTGAGAGGTAAAATAGATTATATTTGATGAAAATCGATCTAAACAATATAACCATGCAATCACTCATAAGTCATTGGTTAACTATATTTTGTTAGGTACTTCAGTCGTCTAAAGAAAAAGATTAAATAACAAGCTTACTTAGAATCTGAAGGTTCAATTGCAGAAGCTTACTTAGAATCTGAAAGGATGTTTTTTGCCTCCTATTACTTCCACCCTAGTGTGCCCTCCATACGTAATAGATGTTGAAGAAATGAGGATGGTGATGAACATAATAACTATGTCCCAACTCTAACTGCATTTGAGCCGCAAGGAACTGCTATTGGGAAGGAAAGATCAGGGTATCTCACAGATGTGAATATATTACTGCTGATCTTCATGGGCTATTAAATTATGATGAAGTCAAGCCTTTTATTGGGTGAGTGCTACCTTTCAACAACAGAAGTCGCATTAAGTATATGCTTGAAAAAAATTTTGCATTTACAATGTGTACAAAATGTCGCAGAATTTTCACAAAACAAGTCCAAACTGCACATCTCAATGTTAGTGATACTGATGTTGATACCATCATTGAAACTCATTTTGTAGATTAGTTTAGTCAAAATGTAAGCAAATCAACTTATTCACTTAAAATTATTTGGACACATTGAGACATGCATTCTGTCAACTAAAATCACATCCTTTATCGCCTTAGGTGCATTACATTCAACTATTCGATAGTCACAAATATTTGTACTTGACACAATTAGCTGTGAAGCCTAACAGACATGTGTTAATGTGGATTGTGTACAGAGTTAATGGATTTAAATTCCACATAAAAGCGCGCAGTGTTGGGAAGAAAACGTATAATTGTGGTGTTGGTGTGTGTGGGATTGAAGAAGGTGATATCGAAAATAATTACTATGGCATACTTAAAGATATCATCGAAATCGAGTATATAGGTGAACCAATTAGAAGATGTGTGCTATTCAGCTGTGAGTGCTTTGATCCCACATTGAATCGTGAGACACGATCTCATAAACTAAGCAAACTTATTGAGGTCCACCACATAAGGAGGTATAGAAAGTACGACCCATTCATCTTTCCAAATACTCCATCACAAGTGTGCTTTATGCCGCATCCAGATCGATCAAGGGATAGAGTCAATTAGCTTATTGTCATACCAACCAAACTAAGAGCTCGCATGGATATGTGATACACTCTACCCATAGCTTACCAACAAATGGGCATGATGACACTCGTTGAATGTGTGAATGACATTATTGGTGGATGAAAGTACACCACCAAAAGAAGTTAATGATGACATGGAGTTTTCATTTATTCAGGCAAATGGTAATATAGATGAGGTACAAGAGGATGAGGGTGATAAAGAGGGTGAGTAGGATGATGAGAATGATACAAATGAAGAACAGGGAGATTTATATTTGTATGATGATGAGGAGGACAATGATGATGAGAATGATGATGAGGTTGGGGGTGGCGAAGATGATGCAGGCAATTAAATGCTTATAAATTGTTGTATATTTCAATGCTTATCGTCATTGTAATGCAAATGTGTATGAATGTACTTTTATTATATGTGTGAATTTTGGATAAGATAATTTAACTATTATGCTGTGTGACTCTAATTGTTAATCTGTATAATCGTTATTTGTACTTGTATTTCTCGTCAACTATTTCAGATATGGATTCCATTCCCCATCGAGCTAAGTCCTCCACTCGAGGTTGAAGAAGAGAGAGGAGGAGCTCCAGTGCCTAGGCTAGCGCAATGGACACTAATTCATCTTCCTTCCTCACACCACACATGACCTGGTGCTGTGTGAACAATCTCCACTCAAGTTGGGGTAGTTCCTATGGGGTCTTTCACTCCCCATACTCCAGATGTCCCTCACCAGACAATCGTTTCCCAACAATATGCATATAACATAACAACTAACTCCCTTGTTCCCAACCAAACCAACCCTACTCCCCCACCTGTCGACCTGAACTCCAACTAGTCTCGGTAAAACATTGGAACTAAGAGTGTGAAGCACATTCTAGTCATGGAAGCAGTCGATCAAACAAATATATTGTGCCAGTTGGTAACGAGTAAGTGGCAAACTTATTATGTGTTTGCACTTGAAAGTATTTTACATAATATCAGGTTAATTGGATGTTTTCTATTAACATAGGTTTCTCCCAAACGAAGGTACTGTTGGAAGGATTTCTTAAATCTTCCAAAGCAAATATGATGCCCTTGGCCTTCTAGGGGTAAAATGTCAAGACAAGTTAGAGATTTGTGGCTCGAGGAGTTTAAGATAACTACAATTATTACGTATTAACACTTTGTATGTACTTGATTCATCATTATGATATTGTTTAACACATTTGTTGTTTTCTTATATTCAGAAGGCATTTACTTGGGATCCTATCCATGAGGATCGCATAAAGTAAAATTTTGAGAATAGAGGCAATGCACGTTTAAGGGACTTCTTTAGCAAGGCAAGAAAGTACAATAAGCAGCCCGCATGGCCTGGTGATGAGCAATGCAAAGGACTCTAACAAGATTAGGCGAACGACTCCTACAAGCAATTGTGTGAAAAGGGAGCAACTTGGACAGAGCCTACAAATGTGGCTCGATCCTTATGCATGAGCATAGGAGGCGACTGGTAAATAATTGTACATCATACAACTTCTTCCAGTCATTTGGTTGATTGTGGTGGTTAACGTGGTTTTCTAAATTTATTTGAAACATAAAGGGAGCAACTTGGACAGAGCCTACAATTATTGAGTTATTCGCCTGCACTCACAAACTTCATAGCAAAGACGATGGACCTTGGGTTGATAAGAAATCACAACAAACATACGTAAGTTATTCTCGATGGTGAAACTTAATTAGTAGTTCATACACTTTTAATTTATTAAGTACGATATATTTGAATTTTTATAAATATATTGATATCTTAGGAATCCTTTAAGAAAGAATTTCAAAACATCATCAACTCTCAAGGGACCGCAAACCATAGTTCCCAAGATCCATCTCAATCTCTTCCAAATCTAAATGAGTTATGGGTGAAGGCCCATACGAACAAAAAGGGTTTTATTTACGGCATTAGACACGAGGCCGTCAACATTAAGGAGTCATCCTACTTCAGTCCCTCTCAGCAAGCCAGTATAGTAAATTTAAATACTATTTGTATTTCAGTCATTAATAAAAAAGTTGTGCACAACTTCACCTTAGACTAAGTGAAGTCGTTGTCACTAACGTACACTTCATATCTATATATATATATATATATTATATATATATATATATATATATATATATATATATATATATATATATATATATATATATGATTGTTTGCAAGTATAGATCAGGTGTTATCCCAACAGGAGCTGAACGATTTAAGGGGCATGGTGACCAACTTGGGGGGTGAGCTTACCATGCAAGCTGAAAACTGTCGGATGCTTGAGGAGAGACATATGTGATTATAGGAGTCAAACCAAACGATTAGCCAGCAAATGATGAGCATGATAAGTATGAATTAGCAAATGGCAGCTTCTTTCCAAATGTAACAAGCTTCTAGTTCCGGCCCTTAATGTTCCCCACAACATAATGAAGTGAACGAGGATGAGGATGATGATGCCTCACCTCAATGATTGATCCCTCATGACTTACTTACTTCTTTCCTCTCTCTATTGCTTGCTTATGTATACAATTATGTGCATTTTCATCTCTATTTGCCTCTCTTTACCGTGGTTTGTTAAGTATACCTTTATTTTGAAGCATATACTGTATGCATTTGTGATGAATTTTGATGAGACACTTGAAAGTATTCGATTTGCATGTGATGGTTAGCTTTGTTGTTGGTGACATTGGTTGAAAGTGCTTCTAGTGAAGTATTGGTATCGAGGGGGTTGTCCTCTATGTATTTTCCGTCATGGCCTTGTTTTTGTTTTTTTAAAAACACAAAAACTGGTGACAGAATGGGCATTCTGTCACCATTAGAGACGGAAAATCTGTCGCTAATGGCAACAGATTGACTATTATGTTGCCATCAGGCATGTCTTTCTTTCCGGCCATCAAAATCCACCCGCCACCAGTTCCATCACTAAAGGGCGACGAAATTACGACTCCTCAGCGATGAGCAAATATGCAATAGACATATTTCGTTGTCATTTCGATCGGTAAGGTCAAATTTCAATTGCTAAAATGCACTTTTCTATGAATGCGTCACTGAGCGGGCTTTTTTTATGTAGTGGTTAGTGACACCATGCTGCAAAATCAAAATATAAGAGATGAAGAACCAAACACTAGTCAAGAACCATTCTATAATATGATTTAAGCTGCTCAATACCCCTTATATGATTGTTGTTTTACCGACAATGAGTTTTCCATTGTTGCTCGGTTGTTAAGTATCAAGTCTGATTATGAAATGCCATAAAACTATTTCAATGGAGTTGTTTAATTGATGAAAAAGATGTGCCCTCCTAAAAATGATTTGCTAAACAACTATGTCCAAAAGAAGAAGTTGTCAAAGAGCTCGATAATGACGTGATACACATTGATTATTGCCATAAAGATTGCACGCTTTCCTTTAAAGAGGACTTAAAATGTGACCATGCAAGTTTGGTGGGAATTTGAGATAGAAGAAGCAAAGGCAGCGACAGGGGAATCAAAATACATTGCTATACGTAAGGATGAATTACTTACCGTTGAAACCTCAACTCAGAGATTCTATGTATCAAGAAGTACTATAGAGCATATGAGATGGCATCATGAGCATAGGTGTGAAGATGGTGTTTTATGTCATCCAACAGATGGGATAGCATGGAAGCCTTGATAGTGTTTTAAGTCATCCATCAGATGGTACAGCATACGAACATTTCGATAACAAGTACCCTAATTTTGCTACAAAATCTTGAAATGTTAGGCTTGGCTTATGTGCTGGATTTAATCCTTACGCTTTGTCTTCAAGACCTTATTCTATTTGGTCGGTGGTAGCTATACCTTCTAATCTTTCCCTTAAAAGGTGTATGATTAGACCATTTATGTTCCTAAGTGTGTGGAATCCCTGGCCCTTAAAATCCCAATAACAATATAGATGTATATTTATAACCTCTTATTGATGAGTTGAAGACATTATGGGATGTTGGAATAAAAACGTATAATATTTCTATGGGTTAGACATTTCAATTGAAGGTTGCACTTAAGTGGGCCATCAATGATTTCCAAGCATATGAAATTTTATCTGGGTGTCGTACTAATGGTTAATTAACATGTCTAATATGTATGAAATAACAAAAAATTTTAAGATTGACGAATAGGGGTAAATTCTCATGGTTTGATTGTCACCAGTGTTTCTTGCCTAAGGAATCACGTATTTAGAAGAAATAAAACTACAATTAGAAAAGGAAGAATTGTTGCTAGGGTTCTTCTCGCTGCTTATTTAGGGATCAACTTTATGCTAAGCTAGAGCATTACCAAATGGCAACCGTAGACGGTGACTTTTAAATATCAGGATTTAAAGAAAATCAACATAACTAAACGAATAAGAGCATATTTTTGGAATTACCTTACTGACAACTCCAGTTGCTCCACCATAATTTAGATGTAATGCACGTAGAGAAGAACTTCTTCAAAAACATCATTAACATTATTCTGGATGTTCAACAAAAAATAAAGGACAATGTCAAAACAAAAATGGATGTTATAGATATATGTCATAGAAAAGAGTTACTTTTGCAGCCAGGTTGTAGTGGCAAAATATTTAACCAAAAGCAAAGTTCATTCTTCTTATGGATAAAAAAAGAGAGTTGTGTGAATGGCTCAAGGGACTTCCAATGTCTGATGGATATTGGTCCAATTTGAAGAACATGTTGAATTCCAAGAGTACACAACCACAAGAGGGGGGTGAATTGTGGTGGCCGATTTTCGCCAAATAACTGACAAACAGCTGTAGCACTTGATTGCAGAGACTGTTCGTAAATCACAAACAACCTTAAGCCTTGTTTGCAGCGGTTGTTCCCAATTAGTTCAGTAGCGAAATTCAAAGTAATAAATGCGGAAATAAAGCACACACAATTTTTACGCGGAAAACACCTCTAGCCCAACTGAGGTGTGAAAAACCACGACCTACCTCGTGTAGGATTTAACCACTTCACTAATGGGCTGAACATGTTACAAAAGTAACACTCTTTGTTACAACTTGTAACCCATGTAACCTTCTTCCTAAGACAGGTTACACCACGTCCAATCACACTATATTGGACACGTCCAAAGTCCACTCGACTATAGACACACTCACTCACTTTCTGATCTGAGAACAGGGGTACAAAACACCTTACTGGGGGTGCTTCTGACTTAAGCAGATGTAAGGTACAATGAAGTCTTATTATACCAATATTTTGAAAGCTCAGTTAAGCACAAGTCTGTCACGGTTTTTCTCTTTGAAATGCAGCTTTTGGAAATCTCTTACTTCTTGTGTAAAAACCGGATGTGTAAATGGGAGAGAAGATTTCGTTATTTAAACACACAAACCCAACGGCTAATACTTTCAAAAAGGATAACAAAATCTTCTAATATTAGCAGCTTAGGGAGGTTCTTCAAATAAGATTCCCAACGGCTAGAGAAGATAAGATTTTACTAAAATAAGGGAATTTGATTTTTCAAGGGATAAAAACTAATTACCCACTAAATATAGCTGTGTAGATTTAGCCCAAAAAAAAAAGGATAAAGATTTCGGTTCCAAATTTGAAATCAATCACGGCCTAAAAATAAGGAATAAGAATTTTGAAAAGAGATCCTTAGCAAAAACGGTTTTGCAATCTTTTTCAAATCAAAAATAATCCTTTTTAGAACTTAATTAGTTAGCCTAGGATTTCATTAAAAGATCCTTTAGAGCTGGCACCCAACCAAAGGAAATTTACTGGTAAAACAGTCAGTCGAGGCTGCTGCAGTTTCAGGAACACCTTAGGCACCCTGTTTGCAGGGTTGTTTAGAAATTGGTGTTCCAAAGCAAATGTCAAAAACTGTTTTAAGAAGTGTTAAATTGAGACTTTCAAGATTGGCATATTAATAAGAGTCTAAAAGATAAAAACTAAACCAAACCAAGACTTCTTATTGTAAGAATCAGTCATCTTGTCAAGAATAAATATGCTGCTCCAAACACCTTGGTCACCTTGATTCCTCGGGTGATCTGGTATAGCTGAACGTAAGAACTTGTTCCTTAAGACTTAGCCAACTATTTGGCGAGATTTGTTGTTTGCTGATCTTGTATCACTGAAGCTTGGAACCTGTTCCTAAGACTTGTTCTCAACATTTAGCATCCAGGTTAATATGAATATTACAAACAACAGTGTAGGCCCTGTTTGGAGAGCTTGAACAACATTACTTAGACAAATATGTTACACTTGGATTTGTTATCATCAAAACTAAATATAATTATGCAACAAATTCCTCCTTTTTGATGATGACAAACCAAGTGACCATATTGACAAAAATTAAAAAAAACTTTAAAACTTTAAAGAATGCTGATAGGGATCCACACTAGGTGCTAGGGATCCACACTAGGTGCTAGGTCATAGAGCAAGTCATATGGAAGTCATAGAGCAAGTCATATGGAAGTCATATAGCAAGTCATATAGAAGTCATATGGTCAGACATCTTCCCCCTTTTGGCATCATTAAAAAGCATAAACAACGGGCAATCATATGGTGTTGGCAACAACAAGAAATTTCATTAACAGCCCAGAGATATACAATACCAAACAAAAACATAAAGGGAGAGGGAAGAAAACATGAGGAAACATCCGACAGAATTAGGGAGCAGTGGGTGATGGTGACTGTGGAGAAGGGATTGTGGGAGCAAGAGAAGAGAGAAGGGCCAAGAGGTTTTCATGGCGTTTGGCAGAGAGGGCCTTCTTCATCTAAGGCAGCTTTGACAGCAGAGAGCTCTTCCTTGAGCCGAGAATTATCTTGAAGAACATCCTCAAGTTTCCCTGAGGAACGACCAGGAACAGGGCGAGGTGGTCTGGTGCCCTGTTTGGAGGCAGAGCCCTCGGCCAAAGCATAGCCACATCCCATAAGGGTGTCAGTCCCTATCTCATCAATGATTTGGGTAGCCACCTTCTTTTTGAGCTCTATCCCAAAATGCTCAAAGACCTTCGTCAGCAGAAAGCCATATCCAAGATCATGTGCCTGAGTAGTGTTTGCAATACACGCAATATGGCGAATCATAAGGGCAGGAAGGTTAATGGGTTCCTCCCTGTCCAATAGATCCACCAGGCACTGATCTAGGGCATCAGCCTGATTGCGATCCTGACCCCTTGGAATTATGTTCCTAATAACGAACATGAAGAGCAATTGATGCAGGGGGGTCATGTCACCCTTCTTCACAGAGGTAGGTGTTTACAGACCCTGGTTTTGACTTAACCACTGTGAAAGCTCCAGCAGCCTGCTGTCCCTAAGACAGACTTATCCTCGCTCACATACACATCAAAACCATGTGAGGGGACATCCAAAATGTCACCCAGAGAGCGGGCATCAAATTGTACTTCTTTATCACCAATGGTGCTTGTCACCGCTCCTTCGGTGATAGCACAGTTGGCATAGAATTCAGCCAACTCTGGTCCAGAACACCCCAACTCAGTGTTTGCAAAGAGATCTAACCACTGCTGGGCTCTCAGTTTCTACAGGAACACCTCTAACCCATGTTCCTGGAAAAAGGGAACTTTCACTATCTTCCCCCTCACTATGTTGCACTTGAGCAGATGCGCAACCTTGGTAGAAGAAGGGTAGGTAGTGGTCTTTTTCGCTCTTTTGAGGGGAGGAGCAGAAGAGGTAGTCTTAGGTGTAGCTGATTTGGAGAGAGAAGGGGTGAAGGTCTTTCTCTTGGGAGGGGCTGTTGGAGAAGAAGACTTAATGGCAGGGAGAGTGGTTTTCTTAGGAGGAGCTTGTTCTTTGGAGGACTCGGAGAACACCGGGGTCCCCTGTTTAAAGGGGGTGTCCTCAGAATCAGAATCCGAGAATCCCGCAGAAGAAGAAGAGGAAGAAATTTCCTCAATGACTGGAGTGGAAGATTTTGTGGTTCTAGGAGTGGAGTAGAAGGCAATTCTTGCAGATTTGTGCGTGGGCTTAGCAGATTTTGGAGGAGAGGGGGCTGAGGCTTTTGAGGGTTGAGGCCTTGTTTGTGACCTTGATCTAGGCGTTCTACTATGCCTAGCCACCATCTTAACCCTTTTTCTTTTCTCTCCGGTTTGGAAGACCGGAGTGGCTAACTCAGGCTCAGCAGGGGAAATGTTTCCACTATGGCTTCCCCCTATTTCCAAGGATCTCTCCTCAGAACTTTCCCTCAGATCATCCCTTAGGTCCTCCTTACACACAAAATTGAGGGATTCAGACCCTGTTTCAGCAACTGTTTCCTTTTCAGGGAACAACCCAAAAGAACAGGGCTCAACAAACTCAGAGAAGTCGACAGGGGACTCAAAGACTTCATCTTTAGACCCAAGATTTTCACCAGATTTCCTAACTTGGGCAAAGTTCTTTTCAGAAGGGGGGTAAACAGTTGATCCCTTAAATACCACCAATTCCCAACCAAAATTGTAGGGAATGTCTTTCAAACTCAAGCCTACTGATTTTAGTCCGACACTCTTCAAAAACCGGAAGGGTTTGAAGCTAATTAGGCGAGGAGGACTAGAGGGTTTACCTTCTAGAATCACCATTAAAAACGGTGTGAAGACAACAAGGTCAGGACTTATTCCTGAGGCTGATTCGAATGGCTTCCTTCCCCTGATTGAAGAAGCAGAACTTCCAGAGCCTTCGATTGAAGCCATTTAAGCAAGAATTTGAGAAGGGTTAGGGTTTGAGAGAAGGAGATTTGTCGGGTACTCGAGAGAAAAGAGAAAAGATATAAGAGAGAGGTAAAGATTGGCTAATTTAAAGGGTGAGAAGACGGCAAGATCTTTTAAAGATCTTCCCGTTACAACGGGTGTTTGCCAAAAGTAGCCGCCACTCTATCCTCGGGAAGGCGTGTAATTTAAAACATTTAAACACTAGCTACACATATTTGACAATCAAGGAACATACCTGTTCTTGCTGCTTGTTCTTGAATACGAATCATCGGTAATAAGAGTAACATGCCCAATCATGTTGGCTTTTAACACGCATCCGCATTCTGTAATCTATATATATATTCAAATAGCACAAAGATTCGACTGCAAACATTGCTATGGATAAATTGCATCCGCAGCATATAAGAGTTGCGAACAGGGGGAGAGAACAGGTTTCTTAGGTTGTTTTCACCAAACCTAGTTCAAGTCTATTTCTCTCAAATTGATCTCTACCTAGTGCCTTAGTGAATATGTCAGCAATTTGATTTTCTGTGGTACAAAAATTCATTGAAATCAAACCCTTTTCAACATTATCTCTCAAGAAATGATGTCGAATGTCAATGTGTTTTGTTCTTTTATGTTGACATGGATTTTTGGCAATGTTAATTGCACTAGTGTTATCACAAAAGATAGGAATGCATCCAGTGTCAACACAAAAGTCCTTGAGTTGTTGTCTTATCCACAGCAATTGAGCACAACATGAAGCAGCTGCAACATATTCAGCTTCTGCTGTGGACATGGCAACTGAATGTTGTTTCTTGGTTGCCCAAGATACCAAACAAGGTCCAAGGAAATGAGCCATACCTGAGGTGCTTTTCCTATCAACCAAGAATCCTGCATAGTCAGCATCAGCATATCCAACAAGATCAAAATTGCAACCTCTAGGATACCATAGAGCTAAATCAGGTGTATGCTTTAAATATCTTAGTATCCGTTTAACAGCCTTAAGATGAGTCTCTTTAGGGCAAGACTGAAAACGGGCACATAAACCAACACTGAAAACAATGTCAGGTCTACTAGCGGTGAGGTATAAGAGTGACCTTATCATGCCTCTATAGAGTTTCTCCTTAACTGAGGGGCTCCCATCATCCATTACCAACTTGGTTGAAGGAGAAATGGGAGTATCTATGGGCTTGGCCGACTCCATTCCAAAACGCTTAAGTAGTTCCTTGATATACTTTTGTTGATGGATCATGGTGCCATTTGAAGTTTGCTTGATTTGTAAGCCTAAGAAAAAGTTAAGCTCACCCATCATGCTCATTTCAAACTCACTCCTCATCATTTTTGAAAAATCATTACATAGATCATGATGAGTTGCACTAAATATAATATCATCGACATATACTTGGACAACCAACAAATGTTCCCCCTTAGATTTTAGAAACAAGGCATTGTCTACCTTGCCTCTTCTAAAATCATTTTCAAGTAAAAAGCTTGACAAGCGTTCATACCAAGCTCTCGGAGCTTGTTTTAGACCATAAAGAGCTTTGTGAAGTTGAAAAACATGATCAGGAAATTCATTGTTTTCGAAACCAGGGGGTTGTTTGACATACACCTCTTCCTTAAGGTATCCATTTAGAAATGCACTTTTTACGTCCATTTGATATAGCTTGATCTCCATATGGGCTGCAAAGGCTATTAGGATACGAATAGCCTCAATTCTAGCAACTGGTGCAAAGGTTTCTTCGTAATCAATCCCTTCTTCCTGATTGTACCCTTGAACCACCGGCCGTGCCTTGTTCCTGGTGACTGTTTCTGACTCATCAAATTTGTTTCGGAACACCCACTTGGTTCCAATGATTATTCTATCTACAGGTCGAGGTACAAGGTGCCATACTTTGTTCCTTTCAAATTGATGAAGTTCTTCTTGCATTGCTGTGACCCAATCTGAATCTGCAAGAGCTTTATTCACATTCTTTGGCTCAATGTTAGAGAGAAATGCATAGAATGCACAAAAATTCTTAAGCTTTGATCTAGTTTGCACTCCAGTATTAATATCAGACAAAATTTGCTCAAGAGGGTGCGAACGTTGGTGCTTCCATGGCCGTGGAGTAAGTGGATCCACAGACACATGCTCTACTCTAACTGGAACACTTGGAGACTCAGGCTCACAATCAGTGCCTGAGCCTGTTCCTGAGGAATCTAACTGGTGTTGTCCCGAACAAGGTTCAACGGTGTTTCCCCCTGTTTGGTTCTCACCTTGCCTGTCGTTCTGAGAAATACCTTCAGGAGTTGTTTTCTCCATGGTGTTCTTACCTTGTCTATCTTGGAGCAACACTTCTTTTCGAACAAGACCTAATTCAAATTCTTCCTCCTGTGTATCGTTCTCACTCAACGAGTTAGATTCATCAAAAAGCACATGCACACTTTCCTCAACACTTAAGGTTCCTTTGTTAAACACTTTGTAAGCCTTACTGTGAGAAGAGTAACCAAGAAATATTGCCTCATCACTCCTAGGATCAAACTTTCCTAAGGCATCCTTCCCATTATTATGCACAAAACACCTACAACCAAATGTTCTTAGGTGCGTAATGTTGGGTTTTCTGCCTTCGAAAAGTTCATAAGGAGTTTTGTTTAAAATAGGTCTGATCATGCATCTATTTATAATGTAACATGAGGTGTTCAATGCTTCTGCCCAGAAATTCCTAGGAAGACCACTAGCAATAAGCATTGTTCTAGTCATGTCTTCTGGGGTGCGATTTTTGCGCTCAACCACCCCATTTTGTTGGGGTGTTCTTGGACCTGAGAAGTTATGATCAACACCACGTTCATTACAATAGTTAATAAAACTTGCGTTTTCAAATTCAGTACCATGATCAGATCTCAAGTTAATTAAAGAGTGTCCTACTCTCTTTTCAACCTTTTTGAGAAAGGCAATAAAATTCTCAAAGGTTTCATCCGTGGATTCCAAAAACAAGGTCCAAGTAAATCGAGAGTAATCATCCACTACAACAAGCACATACCTCTTCCCATCTCTACTTGCTATCCTCATAGGACCACACAGATCAATGTATAATAATTCTAGAGGTCGGGTAGTGCTTACACACTTTTTCGATTTAAAAGAAGATCTGACTTGTTTGCCTTTTGCACAAGTTTCACATATCTTGTCATCATTAAATTTGATGGAAGGTAGTCTAATAACTAGGTCTTTAGAAACAAGTTTGTTCAGAAGAGATAGACTTGCATGACCTAGTCTCTTGTGCCAGAGCATTATATCATCATTCAAGGCACTCAAACAAGTCAGATTGTTTTGGGGAAGTGTGGAGATACATACTTTGTAAACATTTTTGTGTCGCTTCCCCCTTAATACGACATCTCCTGTGTTTGAGTTTACAACCAAGCAACGTGTTGATGAGAACACTACTAGGTTGTTTTTATCACACAGTTGGGACACACTAAGTAAATTATGCTTCAAACCATCAACTAAGTATACATTTTCAATCGAGTGAGAGTGAGACTCACCAATCTCACCTATACCGACACTTGTCCCAGACTTGCCGTTTCCAAATGCCACACTCCCACCATCCGAAGCTGTAAGTGAGAGAAAATTGGATTTTTCACCAGTCATATGCCTCGAACACCCACTATTAACATACCACAGCTGCCTGTTTTCAAGGTTGTTCTCTGGGCTGTTTGCCAGGTTGTACCTTAGCCTGTTTGCTGGGTTGTTTGCTGAGTTGTTCTCTCTCACTTCAGCCTGCAAAACAAATCAAGGGTTTGTTTTGGGAACCCAGATCCACTTGGGTCCCATTCTTTTAGATAGGTAAAGCTCATCTTTCCTAATCCAGACTTGTTTTACATAACCTTCATTTTGTTTAACAGCATACCTTCTTGAAGGACAAGTGTATCAATAGTGACCCGTTTTACCACAGTGAAAGCAAACAATGTTTTCAGGTAATCCAACATACTTTCTGTTTGCAAGGTAAACGGTTTGTTTGGGCTTAAATCCTAGTCCTCTTTTGTTTTGGCTGTGATGAGTGTTTAGCCACTCCAATGCTCTTGAGGACTTGTTCCAACGCTTGGTTGTGACAAGCTCGGTTTCCAGTTTTTCTATATTAGCATGCAAGCTCTTATTCTCCTCGAGCAAAGACTCAACCATTCCTTCCACCTCAAGGAGTTTTTCCTCCACTCGAGAATAATCTCCCTCTTTTATAAAGAGGTTTTCCTTGAGCATGTTAATATTTTCATATAAGCCCAGTTTTTCATTTTTAAGGGTCTCATTTTCAAGCTCTAGATCACGAACTTCCTTTGTCAAATCAGCACAGGTATCCATTAAATTATACATAAGTTCTTCTAGAGTTGCTTTATTGAGACCACGTACCTTGTTCTTGAGATCAGTTAGGCTGTTTGTTGACTCGTCATCTGAATCTGTATCACTTTGCGCCATGAGAGCTACAGCACCTTCTTCAGTTTCAGTTTCTTCATCCTCAGAAGAATCACCCCAAGTAGCAAGCATTGCTTTCGAGAATCGTTTTCCCGAACTGTTTACACCTTGTTTCCTGCGTTGTTTCCTAGGGTTTTCGTGCTCTTGCTCTTCTCGAAGTAGTGGACAGTTCTTCACAATATGATCAGATTTGCCACACTTGAAACACCCAGAGAACTGTTCTCGGGGGTGTTTCTGCCTTTGCTGAAGTCCTTCCTTTTATTGTTCTCTTTTACTTTCTTGAAGAACTTCTTGAATTTCCGAGTCATCATTGCCATCTCTTCTTCTTCAAGATCTGAATCATCATCTTCCAAGGCTTTTAAAGCAAGCCCTCGGTCTTTCTTAGCCTCCTCCTTCTGTTGAGAGTTTTTTCTCAGTTCATACGTTTGAAGATTTTCGATCAGCTCATCTAGGGTGATCTTGTTCATCTCTTTGGCCTCCTGAATGGCTGTCACCTTGCCTTCCCATGAACGAGGCAAAATCCTTAGGATTTTTCTTACCAACTCTTCAGTGGTGAAGGATTTTCCCAGAGATTTTAATTCGTTTGTTATGTGAGTAAAGCGAGTATACATGTCCATCACATTCTCACGATCACCCATGTCAAACAGCTCATATTGCCTCATGAGTAGCTCAATGCGTGATTGTTTAACTTGACTTGTTCCTTCATGAGCTACTTGCAAGGCATTCCATATTTCCTGAGCTGACTCACATTCTGAAATGCGAGTATATTCATCGGGTCCTAGGCCAAAGTATAATAGTTTCTTGGCCTTGGCATTCTTTTCCATCTTCTTGTAATCCTCAGCATCAAACTCTACGGGTTCCTTGGGAAACTTCTTTCCATCTTCAAGCACTTTCGTGGGAACAAGGGGCCCATTCTTGATGAGCATCCATAACTCATAATCCTCTGCTTGTATGTGGTTCTCCATCCTGTTTTTCCACCAACTATGGTGTTGGCCCTTGAAGTAAGGAGGTCGAGTAATGCATAGACCCTCAAGTATCTCTTGTGGTGCACTCATCTTCACGGATCTCTCAAGGTGTTAGCCTTTTGAAAGAGAACCTGCTCTGATACCACTTGTTGAATTCCAAGAGTACACAACCACAAGAGGGGGGTGAACTGTGGTGGCCGATTTTCGCCAAATAACTGACAAACAGCCGTAGCACTTGATTGCAGAGACTGTTCGTAAATCACAAACAACCTTAAGTCTTGTTTGCAGCGGTTGCTCCCAATTGGTTCAGTAGCAAAATTCAAAGTAATAAATGCGGAAATAAAGCACACACAATTTTTACGTGGAAAACACCTCTAGCCCAACTGAAGTGTGAAAAACCACGACCTACCTCGTGTAGGATTTAACCACTTCACTAACGGGCTGAACACGTTACAAAAGTAACACTTCTTGTTATAACTTGTAACCCACGTAACCTTCTTCCCTAAGACAGGTTACACCACGTCCAATCACACTATATTGGACACGTCCAAAGTCCACTCGACTATGGACACACTCACTCACTTTCTGATCTGAGAATAGGGGTACAAAACACCTTACTGGGGGTGCTTCTGACTTAAGCAAATGTAAGGTACAATGAAGTCCTATTATGCCAATATATTGAAAGCTCAGTTAAGCACAAGGCTGTCACGGTTTTTCTCTTTGAAATGCAGCTTTTGGAAATCTCTTACTTCTTGTGTAAAAACCGGATATCTAAATGGGAGAGAAGATTTCATTATTTAAACACACAAACCCAACGGCTAATACTTTCAAAAAGGATAACAAAATCTTCTAATATTAGCAGCTTAGGGAGTTTCTTCAAATAAGATTCCCAACGGCTAGAGAAGATAAGATTTTACTAAAATAAGGGAATTTGATTTTTCAAGGGATAAAAACTAATTACCCACTAAATATAGCTGTGCAGATTTAGCCAAAAAAAAAAAGGATAAAGATTTCGGTTCCAAATTTGAAATCAATCACGGCCTAAAAATAAGGGATAAGAATTTTGAAAAGAGATCCTTAGCAAAAACGGTTTTGCAATCTTTTTCAAATCAAAAATAATCCTTTTTAGAACTTAATTAGTTAGCCTAGGATTTCATAAAAAGATCCTTTAGAGCTAGCACCCAACCAAAGGAAATTTACTGGTAAAACAGTCAGTCGAGGCTGCTTCAGTTTCAAGAACACCTTAGGCACCCTGTTTGCAGGGTTGTTTAGAAATTGGTGTTCCAAAGCAAATGTCAAAAACCATTTTAAGAAGTGTTAAATTGAGGCTTTCAAGATTGGCATATTAACAAGAGTATAAAAGATAAAAACTAAACCAAACCAAGACTTCTTGTTGTAAGAATCAGTCATCTTGTCAAGAATAAATATGCTGCTCCAAACACCTTGGTCACCTTGATTCCTCGGGTGATCTTGTATAGCTGAATGTAAGAACTCGTTCCTTAAGACTTAGCCAACTGTTTGGTAAGATTTGTTGTTTGTTGATCTTGTATCACTGAAGCTTGGAACCTGTTCCTAAGACTTGTTCTCAACATTTAGCATCCAGGTTAATACGAATATTACAAACAATAGTGTAGGCCCTGCTTGGAGAGCTTGTTTGGAACAACATTACTTAGACAAATATGTTACACTTAGATTTGTTATCATCAAAACTAAATATAATTATGCAACAGAACATCATTGACCCTAATGACGCAAAGTTTAACAATATAAAAAGTCATAATTGTTATGTGTTCATATAGACTCTGCTACCTGTTGCATTTGGTGCTCTCCTAGATAATGCATTGAAACCTCTCATTGAGATAAGTAAATTCTTTAAAAACTTGTACTTGACAACACTGCGAGAGGTTGTGCTTAAGGAAATAAATCATAACATTCCCATTACTCTCTGCATGTTAGAGATGATATTTTCTCCAAGATTCTTCAATTAATAGAGCATTTGCTAGTGCATTTGACAGAAGAGGCACAGCTTGGCGGTCCTGTATAGTGCCGATATATGTATCCATTTGATAGGTAAAATATATTGTATTTGATGGAAATGGATTAACCACATGAGACTATGAAATTCCTTACGGGTATGTGTTAACATTATTTTGTATATACTTCGGCCAATTGAAGGAAAATATAAAACAATAAGTGTGTCCTAAAGGTTCAACTACAGAAGCTTACCGAGAAGCTAAAAAGACGTTCTTTGCCACCTATTATTTCGGCTCTAACTTACCCTCTATGCTCACTAGATGTTAGGGAAATTAGGATAGCAGCGAACACAATAATCATTTCCAACTCTATATGTGTTTGAACCACTAGGGATCACTATAGAGAAGGAAAGATCAAGGTATCTTACAAATGCTGAATATATTATTGCTCACCCTCACGTATTATTAAATTGTGATAAAGTTAAACCTTATATTGGTGAGTGCTACCTTAGCCTTTATAAGTACTAATTGAGTTTATACTTCAGAACATTAGTTTAATTCCCACCTTCTAAAATGTGATAGAATTTTCATAGAACAAGTATGAACTATACATCCCAAAGCTAGTGATGCTGATGTTGACACCATCATTGAAACTTAATTTGCAAATTGGTTTAGTCAAAGTGTAAGTAATTTAACTTAGTCCCTTATAAATACTTCAACACAATTCAATCCATTATATTAACTAAACCACATTTTATGCCACCTTAAACTAAAATCACATTCTATGCCACCTTAGGTGCATTATATTCAACTATTCGATAACCACAAATATTGGTATTTGACACAATTGACTATGAAGCCTAATAGGCATGTGTTGATGTGGATGGCATATAGAGTTAAAGGACTTAAATTCCATAGAAAAAACTAGCAGTGTTGGGGCAAAAAAAAAAAAAAAACGCATAATTGTGGTGTTGGTGTATGTGCGATTAGAGAAGGTGATATTTAAAATCATTATTACAACATACTTAAAGATGTTACAGAAATTAAGTACCTAAGTGAACCACTTAAGATATATGTGCTATTCAGTCATGAGTGGTTTGATCCTGCATTGAAATGTGAGACACAATCTTATAAACTAAGCAAAATTATTGAGGTTCATCGCACAAGGACGTATAGAAATTATGATCAATTCATCTTCCAAAGTACTGCTTCACAAGTGTACTTTATGTTGCACCCAGATCGATCATAGGACATGATGAATTGAAATGTTGTTATACCAACCAAACCAAGGGGATGAGTGAATAAGCAATACATTTTATCTATTGCTTGCTAACAACCCAGCATGACGACACTTACAGAACTTGTGAATAATATTATCTCCACATCATTAGTGAAGCAAAGTGCATCACTGGAAGAGGTTAATGATGATATAGATGAGGAAGAAAAGAATGATGGTGATAAAGAGGCTAAGTGGGATGATTGGATTGAAACAAATGAAGTAAAGGAAGATTATCATTTATATGAGGATGATGACATTGACAATGATGAGAATGATGAAGAAGATGGGAATGAGGATGATGATGAAGATAATGTAGGCCAGTAGATGCTTAGAAATTGTTATGTATTTCATTACTTAGTTTTGTAACATTTGCTTATGAATTTACTGTTAAGATGTGTTAATTGTGAGACTTGCAATTCTTTACCTATTATGCTGTGTGAATAAACTATTCATATGTACAATCGTTGTTTGTGCTTTTATTTGTTGTCAACTATTTCAAGTATGGATTCCAACCCTCATTAAGGTAACTCCTTTACTCGAGTTAAAGGAATAGGGTGTAGGAGCTCCAAAGCACATCTTACGGACGTTGATCAACCTTTCTCCCAAACACTTTATGGTACATTTCCCATGGGAGCAACCATAAGTGATTACACTCCTAACTGTTTAGGAAGAATTCCCAACCCTAATCAATTTGGGATAGTTCTTATGTGGTCTTTCCCGAACTAGACTTTAGTGTACCGGCAACTTGGATATAACATTCCAAAACACATCCCTATTGCCAACACTGTGAACCCTACCCCCGACACTGCTCATACTGTTGGTGACCTTACTTATAACTAGTCCCAACAAGACATTAAAACTGGAGATAGTAAAGCACAATCTAATCATAAAAGCACTAGAACCAAGACATACATTGTGTCAGATGCTAAAGGGTAAGTTGGGCAGAGTTAGTTATTTCTAACTTAAATTATTTTGTGTCATGTGGCATTAATTTGATGTGTTCTATTAAAATAGGTTTATCTCAAATGATAGTGTCATTACTAGAATTTCTTTGATTTTCTAAAGCAAACATGATTGAGCTTGGCCTATTTGGGGTAAATGCCCAAATCTGTTGGAGATTTATAGTTTGGAGAGCTCAAGGTAGCTAAAGTGACTGCATATTAACACTTTGTGTGTAAAAGATTCATTATTATGGCATTATTTGATTCGTTTGTTGTCTTCTGAATTGCAAAAGTGGTTCATTTATAGCCATATCCATGACGCCCGAATTAGCAGGAATTTTAGTAACAGAGGCAATGCATTTGGGGGACTTTCTTGGCAAAGCAAGAAAGTTCAACAAGTAACCTATATGGCTCCTTCGCAACTATTAAAAAGCACTCAAACAATATTGGGTGAATAAAGCATACAGGAAATTGTGTAAACAGGCCCAGAAAATTGACTTAGTGGTCCACAAAATCTTGCACCATCTTTTCATACATTTAGCTTGATCCCTATGCATGAGCAAAGGAGGTGTTTGGTAACTAACTTTACCTCTTATAACTTTTTTTAGTTATTTGTTTGATTATGGTGTTTTATATGTTTTCTAAATTTGTTTTGCACCTAAAGGGAACAGATCCCACAATTGTTGAGCTATTCACTTGCACTCACAAACTTCATAGGAAAGAAGACGTACCTTAGGTTGATAAGGAATCACAACAAACATATGTAGGCTATTCTTAATGTTCAACCTTAATTAGTCGTTCAATCTGGATTTATAAAATTTTATTAAGTATAATATATTTTACTTTTTGTAAATGCTGTGACATTATCGGAATCCTTTAAAGAAGAATTTCGAAAAATCATCAACTCTCAAGGGCACTCAAATGGAAATTCCCAAGATCCATCTCAATATTTCCAATTCTAAATTAGTTGTGGGTAAAGGCCTATTTGGAAAAAAAAAAGGTCGTATTTAGAACATTAGAGATGAGATCAATATTAAATCATCCAACTTTAGTCCCTCTCAATGAGTCGATAAAGTTAATTTTAAGACTATACCTAGGTCATTAATATTAAAGTTCTACACAACATTATCTTAGGACACGTTTAGTTGTTATTACTAGTATATACTTCACATAAATGGTTTTTAACAGGTACAGGTTATGTGTCATCACAAGATGAGTTCAATGATCTATGGGGTGTGGTAACCAACATGGGGGGTGAACTAACTTTGCAGGCTAAAAATTACCAGATGCTCATGGAAAAATATAAGTGATTAGAGGAATTTAGCCAAGTGCTAAGCTAAAGTAACAAGGAACTAAGCCAACAAATGATGAGCATATAAGTAATTAGAGGAATTCAGCCAAGTGCTAAGCTAAAGTAACAAGGAACTATGCCAACAAATGATGAGCATCAATCAAACAATATAAGCATTCTTCCAAATGCAATAAGATTCTGGCTCGGGATCGCAACCATCCTTTATTAATCCTCTACCACTTGATAAAGATGAGGATGAGGATGAAGATGAAGAATATGATGATACTATCATTGGCGATTGATTCCTGAGTTGCTTGCTTATCCCGTCTCTATTCCATGCATATGTATGTGCATTTGGTTGAGAACAATGCTCTCTTGGTTATGGTGTTGTTATTTTTACGAACTTGTCACTTAAGTTGTGATGCAACACTTGGAAACTATTTAGTTTCTATGTGATATTTAGATTGTTTGTGGTTTCGGAATTATTGATATCACTTTGATGGAAGCATTGGTGTTGAATGGATTGAATATCCTATTCATAATTTTATGCAGATAATTAAATGTACTGTAATAAGGGATACTCGCAAAAATAAGCATTTTATTCAAAAAAAATCAAAAATAGCGAAGGATTGGCGACATAAAATATATCTTAATGTTTTTTATTTTTTCAAAAAATATGCCAGTCAACGATGAAAATTAAAATTTGTTGCCAACTAGCAATAAAAGTTCTGTCGCTGATTCCATCATTGATGGATTTTAGTTTTCGTCGGTGACTTTGCATGCCTCTATCTCCCACCATTACTTATGGTTTATCACTATTTTCTGTCGCTAGCTGGCAATGGAATTTGAAATTTCATCACTAGATTCGTAGCGACGAGCAAAACAACAACACAACATTTCCATCACCATTGTCATCGCTGATTAAGTTGTTTCCATTGTTGATTCTGTCGCTATATGATTTTTTTTGTAGTGCTTTTTTTCTCTGCCTTTTTTGATAATTTTTCAGTTGATTTTTCTCCTACTTCTATTTTCAATTTTATATCTTACAAAGGAAATGAATTTTTTTTAATGTTTTGGAAAGGATATTTATGCTGAAATGAATTGCTAATATCTAAATCTGATTTTCCGCTATGTCTAACTTCGTTGATTAAAGAAAGATTGATTACAGACAATTGTTTCCTTATCTTCTTAAGTTTGGTCTTAATTTTTGTTAATTCTGCTTTTGATTCTAAAACTATATCAGTGCAATTACGGTGTTATTGAAGTGGTTCTCTTTGGTATGTGCATAATATTTGAATAATTAGAAGCAGGACAAATAGATGATGATTCAAGCATTAATTATAATTAATTATTTTAATTAACTATTAATTATACTAATTATATTAATTATTTTTTACTCACGTGGCTCTTATACCAATTTAAAGTAGATTTCGAGTTGTACTTATGAAAAGAATATCATATGCACAAAATTAAAATTTTTGAAAGTAAGTTTTTAAGGATTGGGGTCAAAAATACAAAACCAAAGTTTAGGGACGTATAGAAAATATAGAGGTACTTAAAAATTCAGTTACTAAATCTAGAGATACTAAAATATTAGCTCCAAAAACACAGATCTAGAATTATTAATGACTCGTACCACAAAGCACCTAAATTAACTTCCCACAATATGATCCATAGCATAAGGCCTAACTGACCCAAATAATTTATTGATTTATAGATTGTATGGCTTTATTGCATTCTTTGCCAAGTACACCTAACTTACTTCCCCATTACGATTATTTAAGTCATAACTTGCTCATAATTCATGCCTCCATTAATGATAGCTATGCTGTAAACTTTCGGTCTAGATGAATAATGCAAATTCTGATCGTATTACTTTCCTAGGGCTCATTTGTTATATTCCATTTATATAATCTTACATAAAATGTGGAATACAATTGCTAATGTTATTGCTACCGCTTCTTTTCGAGGGTAGGGGAGGAGGCAAAAGGATTTCATTCACTAAATGTTAGAATGTAACATATCCTCAAGTAAACAAGCATCTAACCACCCAGTTACAGTTACGTACATTCCAAAGTAATAGAATTAGAAGAAGTGATACCCTCCTTGGTGATCGACAGCCAAGCCATTTGCACAGCAGCCAACCAAAACAACATCTTTGAAGTTGAAACCCATAAATACTCGTTCTTTAAGAGAATAGGTTGAGGCCTTGGGATTCAAAACCCATCCAACGCAACCTTTACCCCTCGGTGTTGCCAAATTGATCCACTTAATCCTTTTCGCCATGGACTTCTTGCCCTACAAGGTCTAGGAAGTTAGCTTAGGTCAGAGCAAAATATGTATATGCATATATATATATATGTGTGTGTGTGTGTGTGTGTGTGTGTGTGTGTGTGTGTGTGTGTGTGTGTGTGTGTGTGTATGTGTGTATATATGTATATATATATGTATGTATATATATATATATATGTGTGTGTGTGTGTGTGTGTGGGTGGGGGGGTGTGTGTGTGTGCGTGTGTGTGTGTGTGTGTATATATCTGTGCGTGCGTGTGTGTATGCATGCGCGTGTGTGTGTGTGTATATATATATGTGTGTGTGCGCGCGCGTGCGTGCGTGTGTGTGTGTGTGTGTGTGTGTGTGTGTGTGTGTGTGTGTGTGTGTGTATGAAGAAGAAACCATACTTGAAGCTATCCTTAGTTCAGAATTGCGGATCATCTCCTAACACACCTATTTGCTTCTGAATCACCTTAATAACATATTGAAAGTCTCCTTTAATAACAAAGACCCCCAAGTAACTTAAGCTCCATAGCCTTCTCTAAAGCAAAGAGCAGTAAGAAAACTCAAGAGTTAATCATATAGGGTGTTGGAGATGAACTCAATTATCAATATGTTCAAGACATGCATCATCACTCAAGAGGACATTCCATTAGCATTAGTTAAGTTGTTAAAATAAGCAAAAATGAATTGGCAAATTCATCTGAAACATGATGTAACACCCCCAAAATGTTAATGACATGATTTATGAAAAACTAATCTAATCTTGTAACTCATGTTCACAATCACAATATCAATTAAATTGAAACACTCCAAGACCAAAGTCAATAATAGGTCAACTTCAATACAACCGATTTAATCATACCATATGCCAACTCACACTCCAAACTATACAAGTATATTGAATATAGACCCAATTTGACCCTGAGCTCGATCCTAACATTCAGGCTATGCTGAATCCACTATGAGCATCTGATGACATCCAAAAGGGCTTGCTAAATGGAGAAACATATGATGCTTCATCACCTAAAATGGAAAACATGAAAACAATTCGAAAATGTGAGCTAAAACTCAGTACATGCATTCCTGTATTGTAAAATGAGCGCAGAAACACTATTGATGGGTACCTGCCTTTACAATCCATTTAGTTCGCAATAACAATGAAAATGAAAGTAATATGAAACTGAATTGCTCATTATTATCTGGATGTGAACCCCTTGCAATGATATGATCTATGCATAGGTGTACAGCTATCAATCTGATCAAGAGTTGGCCTAAAGTCGCGTGGGTAAATGATGGGCTGATGCCCTGTGGATGATAATTGACAGGGTCACAAGTTAAATGGCAAATCACTATATAAATTGATTCATTGATAAACTCATTAAGAGTTGTAACTTGATAAACATGTTCTGCTTTTTGAAGATACAGGCAAATGACGTACCTTGAGTCTTTAAAAATGTCATATGACTTTATAAAAGTTAGTTTTTTCATAAATGTCATCTGACTTGATAAATATGTTCTGACTTTATGCATAACGGAGAACGATAACTAGGCCTCAACTCTGTTTCATAATGTCATTTTAGATATGTGTAGTCAGTAAATAATCATTACTCACATAATTGAGTAAGTAAAGTATGTGTAATAGAAATTGAGTAATTAAATGGTATACATAACTTGGATATTTCAATATAACTTCAAAACTGAATTAATGAAAGTAATTAAATCCGATATAAAGCATATAAAAGTAAAATAGACCACAATGAGATAAATGAGATTACAAAGGAAAAGGCCTTGATGGTGACAAATGGGAGAGCGGTTTTAGTCTTTTCTGAAATAGGTTGCTGATGCGGGTTTAAGGCTCGCTGATGTATAGCTTGGTTCAAGATAACAGCGGCTACACAAGATTGGCTTGATAAGTACATTTGATGCATTCTAAATTGATTTGGTAATAGAGGTTTGAGGCCAAGAGAGATATATCTTGGTTCAAAATAGCATAAACTGCAATAATTTGGTCTGATAAATATGGTTTCTGAGTCAAAAACTCTCCCCAGTTCCCATATTTCATTCATAAATCCATTAGACATAGAATTCCACCTCAATGAGTCACTGAACTCAATAGAAGCTATTAAGCTCACCAAACTTGGTATTTTCTTTGTGAAATCCATAATTGATTTAAAGCTCATAAACAAGCTCCCAAATTGAATATTTGTCTTCTTTTTTCTCATTATTCAAGCTAAAAGCTCCATGAAAGTCCATGAATATTCATTTCCTCCTTAAATGGCCTTACTTTGTCCAAAATACACAAAATGAGTACATGATCAATCTTACTCAATCTTTATTATTGCTCTTTACTCAATTACTCAAAATGCTTCCAAAAATCACTAAACTCAAAATACTCAACCAAACTTCATAAAGTCTTATAAAAACTTTGAAAATAAAATGGAAAATCTACAGTAAAATTTTTAGAATTTTCCTCCAAGTATACGTTGCACAGAAATTCCAATAACAGCCCAATTTGCACTAAAGTAGGTCAGTTCATTTCAAAAATTCATAACTTTCACCCTTGATCTTAAATGGAGACCTAAAACCCCAATATAGAAAGATTACAAAGTCTTGAAAAACTTTCATTTGCAACACAAAAAATAATTCCCACAATAGGGTTCCTAAAATAGGGCTAGAACATAAGTGTGTCAGCTTTAGTCAAACCTGTGCAGTTCTCGTAAAATAGCCATAACTTTTTTCACAGAACTCGGATTAAGGTAATTCAAAAGGCATTTAAAACCTAACATACAGACATATCTACCCACAAACAATGATAGTTTTTAGCTAGGCTGATCATTACTTGTTTATTGACAAATCTTGCCCTGTTTTCTATCATTTTTCAGCCCTCCCTATCATTGCTTTCTCCTCTCTTTTCACACAAATCCTCAACTGAAATCATTTCTTAAATCATGTAATAAAGCTTTGGTCCCTCCTATCACCATACAAAACTACCACACTTAATTTCACTTCATAATTATATACATCAAAGATCATTTCTCAATCAAATATACACAAGTAACATGCTTGCTATTAAAGGAAGGTTAAACGTTGTATAATTATTAAAACCCTAACTTTTGGCCAATTTACTGCCTCTTCATCTCATCCAAGATCACCAAAAATACCCTCATAAACATTATTAGAGATTAAAGCCACTAGATCAAATACAAACAATCCAAGAAACACATACTTCCAATCTTAAGCTTGTATGTCACGGGTCGATAAATTCATCCAAACTTAACCCATGCGGCGCTAGCAACCTTGCTTGGAATCCTTAGTTTGGTTTGCTAGTAAGCTTTAGAAGATGCTTAACTTAAGCTTGTGAGAAGCTAAGTAAGCAAGCACACAAAAGGAAGCTTTAAGAGAAAGTGGAGACAAGTGAGTTTGGGAGAATGTTTCCTTGATGCTTGGCTACAAATGACCCCTTTGGGGGTATTTGTACACTTCCACCTCCTAAATGGACGGTGGGAATTGATTCGATCTAACAGCTAATATTGTGCATCTAGAATTCTCTACACAATATCTTACATTCTATACAAGTCTAGAATGGCCTAGAACCTTGTAGAACATACTAGAATAATCTCTAGTGAAATTTAGAGAATTCCAGGGCATTCTAGGGTGTTCCAAAAGTAGACCGTGACATCCTCCTCCACCTACAATGTCCTTGTTCCCTTTTTGTCCTCAAACTCTTGGATCTTGTCCCAGAATTGCCACAAGTGTTGGATAGGCTCCCAACTAGCTTCACTTTCGGGTAGGCCTTTCCACTTGATAAGGAGTTCATGTCTTGGCGGTTGATTGGTGTGACGCACCACTCGATCTGCAAGGACTTCCTCAACTTTCTTGTCATGTTGGACCTTCATGCCCATCGGTGACCATTGTGAGATGCCTCGGCTTACATCCACTTGATCTCTATGATAAGGCTTGAGTAGACTCACATGAAAGACTGGGTGGTACTTGATCTTGAGAGGCAATTCTACCTTATAAGCTTGTGCTCCCACCTTCTTAAGGATGGGGAAGGGATGTTCGTATTGATGAATAAGGCCCCAATGTTGACCGGCTAACCTTGCATGATTGTACATCTTAACAAGCATAAGGTCCCCTACTTGGAACTCTCTCGGGCGCCTTTTCTTATCGGCTCACTTCTTCATTTTTTGGAGGCCTTCTTCAAGTAAGCAAGAGCCACCCCTATTTGATCATTCCAATCCTTAGCGAACTTATAAGCAGGTGGACTTGGTCCTTCATAGCATGTGGCAAGTAAGCTGGGTGTCAACGGTTGTTGCCTTATGACCATCTCGAACGGACTCCGGCCCGTGGATTCGCTCTTTTTAAGTTAAAGGAAAATTGGGCAACATCAAGCAACTTCTCCCAATCCCTTTGGCTGGCACTCACGAAGTGCCTCAAGTATAGCTCCAAAAGAGCATTGACCCTCTCGGTTTGTCCATTGCTTTGGGGATGAAAGCTGGTGGAGAAGTTCAACTCGGACCCCATAAGCTGGGCAGCCTACTTAGCGGAACATTCCCTGCTTGCCAGGATGAAGGTGGCAGACTTTGAATACCGGTCCACCATCACAAGGATCCAACTATATCCTTCACTTATGGGTAGGCCCATGATGAAATCCAAGGAGACACTCTCCCACAGCCTTTCAAGAATGGGGAGACGCTCTAAGAGACCAGCAGGAGCCCCTTGCTCAATCTTGTCTTGTTGACACACAAGATAAGTCCTTACATAGGCCTTGACATCATCCTTCAAATGAGGCCAATAGTAAGAATCACCCATAAGAGCAAACGTGTGATGCATGCCTGAATGTGTCGCCCACTTACTATCATGGCATTCTTTCATCACTCTCGGCGGAGGTTGCCATAAGAAGGGACGTAGATACAGTTGCCATTAGTAAGAATTAAGCCATCTTCTCCCCAAAAGCGCCTCGTCTTGCCCTCCTTGAGGAGCTGAATGATAGTTTGGGCAAGCGAGTCATGTTGGAGCCCTTCTTTGGTACAGTCCCATAAGTTACTTTGAGGCCGGGTTATGTCGGCAAGTTCTCCTTTGCGACTTAAAGCATCGGCCACTAAGTTAGCACGACCTGATTTGTATTCCATGACATAATTAAACTCGACTAAGAAGTCCTGCCACCGAGCTTGCTTGGGAGTGAGCTTTTTCTGCGTCTGGAAGTAACTCGTAGCGACATTATCGGTCTTGATTGTGAACTTACTCCCTAGCAAATAATGTCTCCATGTGCGGAGACAATGTACCACCGCGGTCATCTCTTTCTCCTGGACAGTATAATGCCTCTTAGTGTCGTTGAGCCTTCGGCTTTCAAAGGCGATTGGATCACCTTCTTGTATTAAAAACCCACCAACCACAAAGTCGAAAGCATCGGTGTGCTGCTCGAACGGCTTGTTGAGGCCAGGAAGCGCTAAGACCGGCTCCTCGGTAATAGCTTTCTTCAAGGCACCAAAGGCTTGTTGGCACTCCTGGCTCCATAACCAACTCCTTCCCTTCTTCAACAAGTCCGCGAGAGGGGCGGCAATTGCTGAGTATCCCTTAATAAAATGCTAATTGTAGTTCACTAAGCCAAGGAAAGATCTTAACTCGGTGACTTTGGTTAGTGGATCCCACTCAATGATAGCTTTGATCTTAGCCGGATCCATGCATAGCTTGCCTTTGCCTATTATGTGACCCAAGAATGGCACCTCTTCTTATGCAAAGGAACATTTCTCCTTCTTGACATATAGTTCATTGTCCCTCAAAAGTGTCCCATATGTTCTTCCAAGGTCTTACAATAGATGACAATGTCATCAAGGTAAATGACAACAAAGCGATCAAGGAACAGAGCAAGTACCTTGTTCATGAGAGTGCAAAATGTAGCCTGTGCATTTGTAACGCTAAACGGCATGACAAGGAACTCATATGATTCATAGCGTGTCACATATGCCGTCTTTGGCTTGCCTCCTTTGGTTATGCAAACTTGGTAATACCCGCTCCTCAAGTCAATTTTAGTGAAGTACCTTGCATTGCCAAGTTGATCGAAAATATCATCAATGCGAGGAATGGGATACCAGTCCTTGATGGAGATTATGTTAAGCGCCCGGTAATCGATGCATAGTCGAAGGAATCCATCATGCTTCTTTTGAAATAAGACTAGCGCGTCATAAGGTGACTTAGAGGGATGCATGTAGCCGCCGTCGAGAAGCTCCTTCAATTACCTCCTTAGCACTTTAAGCTCTGGAGGTGCCATACGGTAAGGGGTAAATACGGGTGGCTTAGCCCCCGGCTCCAACTAAATGGCATGATCGACTTTCCTCCTTGGGGGAAGTCTTTTGGGTAACTAACCGGGCATGGTATCCTTCAACTCTTCAAGCACCTTTTGGATGGCCCTGGGTGCTTGTGCTTCCTTGGATTCCTCTTCCATTTTGAAAGTAGCAAGGAAGGTCGGCTCCTTCCTCTTGACTCCTTTCGAGAATTGAAGGGCGGACGACATATGACCTTCGTTGATGCCCCTCCTCACAGGGACATACAAGGTTGCCCTGTTTCCATAATGCATAGGGTATCGGTGTAAGGTACTAAGTTTGCCTTCACCACATCAAGGAAGTCGATTCCCAAATAAAATTTCTTGTTATCTAAGGGAGTAATGGTGATATCGACCTTACCTTTCCATTGGCCGATTTGAATGGGGTGCCACGAGCAACTCTATGGATGGGAAGGCTCTTGGCATTGACTCCCTTCACGTGTCCCCTCTCTTTGGTGTAAGAGAGGCCAACCTCATCGGCAAGTTCTTTGGCCATAAAGACCATGTCGACTCCGGTGTCTAGCATTGCTTGAAGTAACTTGCCATTAATGATGGTCTCTACATACATGCGCCCTCGGGGTTGCCCCTCCACCTTTGCATGGATTGCATTGAGTAGCCTTATGGAAGCTATCTTCTTTTCTTCTTCTTGCGTCTCTGCCTTTTGGACGAGAGCAATTAGTGTGCCCCGTTTAGGACACTCAAAGACCCGATGAGGTCCGTTACATAGGAAGCATGAGTACTTCCTTGGTACATCATCCTTCTTTCCATTTTCTTTGTCTTTTGATGGAATGGACAACTTGTCACACCTAGGCGACTCTTTTCGGTCTCCCCTACCTTTACCGCTGCCACTTGTCTTCTTACTTTGTCCCTTGGAGAACTCCTTCTTGAACTCGATTAAGGTTTCGGCGGCGGCAATCGCGGAGGCGAGGTCTTGGACACCACGACTCTTAAGTTCCATCTTGGCGCATCCACATAGGCCATCAAGGAAGGTAAACAGTGCATCTTTCTCCCTCATGTCTGGAATTTCTAAGAGAAGCTCTTGGAATTCCTTGATGTACTCTCGGATGTGACCCTCCTTGTGTTGGAGGCGTCTTCGTTCTCGACATCCTCGGCATAAAATTATTTTTTGAATTGTCCCTTGAACTCATCCCACGTGGTTATGGGTGCGGATCCCCGCTTGACGTCATCACACCTGCGACGCCACCATATAAGGGCTATGTCCTTAAGGAAGAGGGAGGCATTACTCACCTTCTCGGCATCCTCTTCGATTCTCGATGCTCCAAAGTATGCCTCTAGTCCCCACAGGAAGTTATCAATCTCCCGAGCGCTCCTAACTCTATGGAAGGTAGGAGGACAAGGGACATTTACCTTCGAAGTGGTGGATACTTGGACTGATCCACCATTGGCTATGGCCGTCATGACCAGCTTGAGTTGTGCTTCAAGGGCCTCAATCCTGGCCTTGCAGGCCTGGAGTTCTCCCTCCTTGGCGGCTTAATAGGTTTGGACCTCTTCTTGGACACTCGAAAACGTGGAGTTCATAGCCGTGTGCATCTCCTCTCGGAGTTCCTCTATATCCTTTATGGACACGAACTCCTCCATGCACTAGTCCATGTCTTCCACCCTACCCGTTAGGGCGGTCATGGCAGCATTGAACTCCCTGAGCTTCTCATCCACAAGGGCCATCACGTCCTTGTTCTTCTCCTTCCCCTTCTTGCCACCTTGTTGGGGAGCAGTTGCCTTGGTCACATTTGAAGCCATAACGATCTCCCAAACGAATGCCTCTGATGCCAAATGTCACGGGTCCATAAATTCACCTAAACTTAAGCCGTGCGGTGCTAGCAACCTTGCTTGGAACCCTAAGCTTGGTTTGCTAGTAAGCGTTAGAAGATGGTTAACTTAACCTTGTGAGAAGCTAAGTAAGCAAGCACATAAAAATAAGCTTTAAGAGAAAGTGGAGATAAGTGAGCTTGGGAGAATGTTTCCATATCTTGCACTTGAATGCTTAGCTACAAATGACCTCTTTGGGGGTATTTATACACTTCCACCTCCTTAATGGATGGTGGGGCTCGATTCGATCTAACGGCTAATGTTATGCATCCAGAATTCTCTGCACAAATATCTTACATTTTACACAAGTCTAGAATGGCCTAGAACCTTGTGGAACATACTAGAATAATCTCTAAAGAAATCTAGAGGATTCCAGGGCAACCTGGGGTGTTCCAGAAGCGGACTGTGACCCCTAGCATGATCCAAAATCAATCAACAATTAAAAACATCAAAATAACTCTTGTTTCCATCCAAAGAACATGACCAACCATCAAAACAACCAAAACAAGAATCAAAACCAAGATCAACATCCACAAGAGTAAGGTTAGGGTTTACTTAGTTTGCTTAAAGAAAAAGGAATATATGTGAGGTTTGATACTTGAGGGGATATAGGTGGTGGCTAGGGTGGCTAGAGGGGACTGCTCTGGTGGTGGTTGGGTGGCCAACAGCAGCTAGCAAAGAGGGGAGGGGGGAGTCATGGGTATGGAAGAGAGAAGGGAGAGAGAAAGATGTATGTGTGTGTTTTTCTTAGCTAGAAATGACTTGAAGCTTACTTGGCTAGGCTTTGTTCCCTCATAAAGTGGCTTTTTGCTAACCATGGATAAGTTTAAAACATGGTTAACAATGTAAGCTTGTTGGGCTATGATTGGCTTATATGGTTTGGGCCTAGGAACAGAAGTAAACTGTATGCGATTGAATTTTCATAGCTCAAAATTAAATTTTTTCGAGGTTATAAAATAATAACAACAACAACAACAATACTAATAATAATAATAATAATAATAATAATAATAATAATAATAATAATAATAATAATAATAATAATAATAATAATAATTTCTTAAACCATAATTATCGAGGCCTACTATCGATTCACTTGATATTTAATCAATCAACAAAACTGGAATTAACAATCAATAAAACTTAAATTACAAAATGGGACCAAAATAAAATATCCCCCAACCGGGATGGTTAGATACGATAAATAAAAGCGAAAAATTTAAATGACATAAGGTAATTCGGTAAATATATAAATTGAGTGTAATTGACTTAATAAACATGATTTGGTTAAACAAATAACCATGAGTGATTAAATCAATAAACGTGATTAATTAAATGAATTAACATGATTAATTAAATAAATAAATATGATTTAAATAAATAAATATGGGTTAGGGTTGGGTTATTACAGCCTTCCCCCTTAAAGAGTTTCATCCTTGAAACTTATGATTTTGATCATGTATATAATGCCACCTCAAGTATGGATAGTTGATTTTCACTACTTCCCTCCAAAAAGGTATGATTAGCCCAAAGTGCGTAGCTGCTTAATCCTGCGGTTGAGTATCTAGATCCTCAGTGACTTCACTGGCTCGATTACTTTAGTTCAAAATTGATATTCTCTTCAAAAGAAAAACTTGTTACTACAAAAGAGGCACTCTACTCTACTGGTTCTCTGTCTTGACTACTAATAAGTATGAAAACTATTGCATTTCCTAATAAGTACTCTAATACTGACTTATAAAGCCCATTGTAATGGTGACTCAATTATCTCTGATATCCAGTCTTCAGACACCCTTGACTAGATAAGCCCTTTGGAATACTTTGTATCTCATCTGAACTTTGATTGTCTTCTTCTTTGGTTAATATAACCATATGACTCTTATGTAGTCCTTGTGTCACCTTAGCATGTACTTGAACTGTCTCATTATTCTCGATGCTTCATCTAACTTACTCTAATACTGCTAGACATTGTTTGAGATTATGCCCTTATCAAAATGTCCTCATCTGATGTTCTTAATGCATCACATGATCTTCCCTCATTAGACTAGTCTAAGATCTACTCTAAGTCTGAATTAGACGCTAGAATAAACAGGGTCAGAGATGAAAATGATGGAATTGGTAGTCAAGTGAGTCATTAGAACCAAAAGAAATAAACAATGAGACTAGAAACGATTTATAAAGGAGGGATTAACATGGGGTGGTTAGAATAAAGATAACCATAGGTGTATGATGAATTCTGAAATATAATGCCACAAGAATTGTGATTTATAAATATGGATCATAAAGGGTCCAATAAATAATCAACCAAGGAGTAACATGGCCCGATTATACCCGGGTTTAACTGATCAATTAGAAACAAGATGACAAGCGACTGAGCTTCAACAAGGTGACTTTATAGCCACAAGTAACGAGATAAGTGCAATAGATAGATGGGACAAGCAATGTGCAATAAATATATAGATAGATTGGATAAGCAAAGTACAATAGATAAACAAATAGATTGGACAAGCAAAGTATAATGGATAAATAAATAGATTGGACAAGCAAAGTGCCAATGGATAGATAAATAGATTGAGCAAGTTACAATAGGAGCATGCCTTTGCTCATATGAAGCCAATTCGAGAACAACAATAAGATTAAATAGAGAATGCGAAAGTTTATTTATCTGAATGTAAGATATATGTGTGGGAGTTAAAGTTCAAAATAAAGAGAGTAAGGGGATTATGACAATCACAATCACCCACATCAATCAAAGTTGAATTGCATTATGAATTCAAAACAAGTTATACGAGCTTATCATTATGAATAAATGAGATGTAAGGTAGATGTGTGAATCGGCTCTCAACAGCATGAACTACAACTCATGATCGTGAAATAAAGATGGTGAAGGTCGAGAGCACTGGAATATTGACAACCATATAAGGTCGAACAAAAATGTATTGCACATTTATCAGTAGGTTTGCAAAGACATCGAAGATCATGCTCATAGGAAATATAGGGCTGAAATGCAAGGGAGATTAAATAATATTGGATAATATCAAGTTTTGAAGATAAGACAAGCAAACAATTTCAAGAATTACTATAAAAGGGCATTCTTGTAAAAGATAAACTATGGTTGCATGGTTTAGGTGTGATATCTGAACCTCAAATTATTCCTGAAAAAGACTTCTATTATTGGAAGTTAATCCCATAAATCATCTATTCAAGGTATAGGACACTTGTTTTTGATAGTGATCTTATTCAACTCTCTGTACGCAGTACACAACCATAAGGTTCTGCCTTCCTTCTTCACACATATAAAACTAGGGTTTCTCACAGTGACACACTTGGTCAAATAACTCCTTTCTTTAACAACTCATCTTACTAAATCTTGAATTCTTTGAACTCTACTAGGGGTCATATGATAGGGGCTCTGAAAATGGATTGAGCACCTAGAACTAGGTTAATTTGAAAATCAATGCTCCTTGGGGGAAAACAGTCTTGAAAGTCCTCGGATGAAACATTTCTAGATTCACAAACCGTAATTATGGATATGTATATACCGAGTGTGGTTAGCATATCACTAATATTTAATGCATTACTGACACGATAACTCATTTGTTTGCACAGTGTAATTAGGGCGAAAATAGGATTTTTTCTTCCCATAGTCCCCAAAAACACGCATTTAGTCTTTCCTTATTTCTTAAGCTAACCTTAAGATCTTTACAAGTCATCTTCTCTATAGGTACACAGTCAGTTCATCCCCATAATGATAATAAGGTCTGCCAATCAAACTGGATTGAATGCCTAATGAATATGGTTCTAGCAATACCTATAGGGGCATATTTATAAAAGATAACACATTCAACTGCTTACTGGTCTCAATAAATTGAAATGACGGGGGGCAATCTAAAATGTAAGGAGATATAACCACACTATGAACTCTTGCAAAGATATTTCTTTATTGATTATAAAGGACTGACATGTAAGTTGAATGAATAAAAGGACGAAGAATTTTAATGAAAGAGGTAAGGCATATAAATGACCTGCATATACAAGACATACAGTTTATTCATAATGGTCATGATAGTCAAGTAAATAAATGATGTTATGAAGTTGAGAGGGAGTATTAAGCACTGAAGGTGAAGAAATCTAACAGATTACCACAGAGGCATTTGAAAAGTCATACGGTACCTGTATATGAGTTAAATGACGAAGATAAGGGTCAACACCACCAGAAGGGAAATTTTATTCATCTGATGTTTGAAACGCCGATCCGTCAAGGTAAAGGAGTCAGTCTTATGACTGGACATGATGGTATCCATCAATAACATACTCTACAGTAAATGGAAGTCTTGGGTAGGCATATAAACTTCGGAACTGCTGGCAGATCGAAACAACACGAATCATTGTTTATTATTAATAAGATAGGTTGTACTAGTAAAGAAATGATTACCAAAATAACTTGAGTAATGACATATAGTCACGGCCATAGAGTAGTATGCCAACATAACATTATGGTGCTATAGAAACACAAACAAGATGGATACAGTTAATTGCTGAAAAGGCACTCAATGACTGGGTCTGAAGCAACCAAAGGCTTTATAAGCAATAAATGAATAGTGCCCAAATAGAAGCAAGGAGTTAAAGTAGGTGACAATAAAACTATGAACATAGTGATGACTAAACTGTAAGTAAAATGGGTCAAATATGTTTAAGAAGAACTACAAATCATATAGTAACGCATACCGGCGGTCATTATCGGCTCTATTATGGAAACAGAGAATTAAACGGTTATGATTGCCAGGGTTTGAATTGCCTATAAGAAAGGTTGCTCATATGTGTTTAAAGGACTCCCTACAGACCACGTATGAAATTTTTTATAAACGCTCCATTACAAATTAAGAGAGTGTTAGTGGCAAAGAAATGATGCCTCTGAATAATTCAAGGTAACTAGGGCAGAAATAAGTCAATGACAGGAAGTAATGGGAACATTATTTATGTAAGGTCTTAGTGTCAAGACCAGATAATTCCTATCCATGGTAGCGTAATCTTACTTGTACCACCCATATAATGCCAAGTAGCACACCATAAGCTACTAACTGTTATCACCAGACATAAGCACTCATTGTAACGTTCATCTCATACTGGTTCACTTCAAAGATATTGCCCCACAAAGCATTTTCTTATCTAGAGGTTTACATCTAATTTGACACTGCATTAATCCCTTAAGAAGTTGCAAATTGCATCCTCACATTGGGTTTTAACCATCACTGTACCCAAGATCAGGTATATCAACACACCTCAATAAAACACTCAAATCCTAGGGCAAAATGGACCGAGTTTTGCCTAAAAACTGACTAAAATCCGACTTAGTGCCTTACAATAGACACCTGAAATGGAGAAACACTTCAATAGTTCAACGGCCATATGACGGAGTTCATAACTCAATGGGTCACACACCCGGAGTGCACGATTGCAAAAATTTAAACAAATGAAAGAAATGAAACATACAATACAACTCCCAGATAAATGAGAGCATGCCTCACTAACAGGTCACCCAAATGATTCCACACTCCACCTTACTAATGCTCAGATCTCAGGATATCACCAAATGATTGAGTCACCAAAATAGAAATGGTTTCTCCTTATATGCCCATACATATGAACCTATCGTCAATAGCTCATTTAACTAGTCCAACATAACTCATACACACCTTGATAGCTAACTTATAAACACTTGATAGCCCATAGTGGCCCTTAAAACCTTAGCTCTGATACCAAATCTGTAACGCCCCCAAAAAGCTAATGACATGATTTATGAAAAACCGCAGCAGAAGACTTAATGATAGAAGGTGCTACTGTTATCCTGATAAGGACAAGGCTCACTAAAACCATTCAATCTTGCGACTTATGTTCACAATCACAATATCTATTAAACTAAAACACTCCAAGACAAAAGTCAATAATAGTTCAACTTCAACACAATCGATTTAATGATACCATGTGCTAACTCGCACTACACACTACACAAGTATATTGAATATAGACCCAACTTAACCCTAAGGTCGATCCCAACATTCAGGCTATGCTGAATCCACTGTGAGCATATGATAGCTTCCAAAAGGGCTTGCTAATTTGAGAAACATGTGCTACTTCATCACCTAAAGTGGAACACATGAAAACAATTTGAAAATGTGAGCTAAAACTTAGTAAATGCATACATGTATTGTAAAATGAGCATAGAAATACTGTTGATAGGTACCTGCCTTTGTAATTTATTTAGTTCGCAATAACAATGAAAATGAAAGTAATATAAAACTAAATTTCTCATTATTATCTGGATGTGAACCCCTTACAATAATATGATTTATACAAAGGTATACACCCACTAACC
Organism: Carnegiea gigantea; assembly: GCA_029747015.1. Taxonomy (NCBI): domain Eukaryota; kingdom Viridiplantae; phylum Streptophyta; class Magnoliopsida; order Caryophyllales; family Cactaceae; genus Carnegiea; species Carnegiea gigantea. The sequence continues at coordinate 212,537 of JAKOGI010000050.1, read as the reverse complement.
CGATCAAGAGTTATCCTAAAACCGTGCGAGTAAATGATGGGCTGACGCCCCATGGATGATAACTGACGGGGTCACAAGTTAAATGGCAAATCACTGTATAGGCTTATTCATTGATAAACTCATTAAGAGTTGTAACTTGATAAACATGTTCTACTTTCTGAAGATACAGGCAATTGACGTAACTTGAGTCTTTAAAAATATGATCTGACTTGATAAAAGTCAGCTGTTTCGTAAATATCATCTGACTTGATAAATATGTTCTGGCTTGATAACACTTATGGATAACGAAAAACGATAGCTAGGCCTCAATTCTGCTTCATAAATGTCATTGTAGGTATGTGTAGTCAGTAAATGATCCTTACTCACATAATTGAGTAAGTGAAAGTATGTGTAATAGAAATTAAGTAATAAAATGGTATACATAATTTGGGTATTTCAATATAACTTCAAAACTGAATTAATTAAATTAATTAAATCCGATATAAAGTAAATAAAAGTAAAATAGATCACAATGAGATAAATAAAATTACAAAGGAAAAGGCCATGATGGTGACAAATGAGAGAGTGGTTTTGGCTTTTTCTGAAATAGGTTGCTAATACGGGTTTAAAGCTCGCTGATATATAGCTTGATTCAAGATAACAGCTAGTACACTAGATTGACTTGATAAGTATATTTGATACATTCTGAATTCAGTAAGTAATAGAGATTTGAGGTCAAGAGAGATATATCTTGTTTCAAAATAGCATAAACTACAATAACTTGGTCCAATAAATATGGTTTATGAGTCAAAAATTCTTTCCACTTCCCATATTTCATTCATAAATCTATTAGATATAGAATTCCACCTCAATGAGTCATTGAACTCAATAGAAGCTATTAAGTTTACTAAACTTGGTATTTTCTTTGTAAAATCCATGATTGATTCAAAACTCATAAATAAGTTTCCAAATTGTATACTTGTCTTCTTCTTTCTCATTAATCAAGCTAAAACCTCATGGAAGTCCATGAATATTTATTTCCTCCTTAAATGACCTTACTTGGCCCAAAATACACAAAATGAGTGCATAATCAATCTCACTCAATCTTTATTATTGCTCTTTACATAATTACTCAAAATGCTTCCAAAAATCACCAAACTCAAACTACTCAACCAAAATTTATGAAATCTTATAGCAAATTCAAAAATAATATGGACAATCTATAGTAGAATTTTCAAAAGTTTTCTCCAAGTATACGCTATACAGAAATTGTAATAATAGCCCAATTTGCACCAAAGTAGGTTAGTTCACTTCAAAAATTCATAACTTTCACCCTTGACCTCAAATGGAGACCTAAAACCCCAATATGAAAATATTAAGAAGTCTTAAAAAACCTTCATCTACGACACAAAATACGATTCCCATAACAGGGTTCGCAAAATGGCGCTAGAATACAAGTGTGTTAGCTTTGATTGAACCTACGCAGTTCTAGCAAAATAGCCATACCTTTTTCCGTAGAACTCGGATTAAGGCGATTCAAAAGGGATTTAACACCTAACACACAGACCTTCTACCCACCAAAAATCATAAGTTTTGGCTAGGCCAATCATTACCAATTTATTGACAAAACTTGCCCTATTTTCTATCATTTTTAGCCCTCATTGTCATTGCTTTCTCCTCTCTTTTCACACAAATCCTCAACTGAAATCATTTCTTAAATCATGTAACAAAGCTTTGGTCATTCCCATCACCATACAAAACCACCACACTTAATTTCACTTCATAATTATATACATCAAAGATCATTTCTCAATCAAATATACACAAGCAACATGCTTGCTATTAAAGAAAGGTTAAACCTTGCATAATTATTAAAACCCTAACTTTTGGCCAACTTACTTCCTCTTCATCTAATCCAAGACCACCAAAAATACCCTCATAAACATTATTAGAGATTAAAACTATTAGATCAAATACAAACAATCCAAAAAACACATACTTCCAACCTTAAGCTTGCATGCTCATGAATAACCCTAAATCCTAGCATAATTCAAAACTCAATCAACAATTAAAAATATCAAAATAACTCCTGTTTCCATCCAATGAACATGATCAACCATCAAAACAACCAAAATAAGAATCAAAACCAAGATACAATCAACATCCACAAGAGTAAGGTTAGGGTTTACTTACTTTGCTTGAAGAAAAAGGAATATATGTGAGCTTTGATGCTTTAGGGAATGTAGGTGGTGGCTAGGGTGGCTAGAGGGGGCCATTCCAGTGGTGGTTGGGTGGCCAACAGTAGCTAGCAAAGAGGGGAGGAGGGAGCCATGGGTATGGAGGAGAGAAGGGAGAGAGAAAGATGTGTGTGTGTGTGTGTGTGTGTGTGTTTTGCTTGGCTAGAAATGACTTGAAGTTTACTTGGCTAGGCTTTGTTCTCTCATAAAGTGACTTTTTGCTAACCATGGTTAAGTTTAAATTATGGTTAACAATGTAAGCTTGTTGGGCTATGATTGGCTTATATGGTTTGGGCTCGGGAATGGAAGTAAACCATATCCGACTGAATTTTTATAGCTCGAAATTAAATTTTTGTGAGGTTATAATAATAATAATAATAATAATAATAATAATAATAATAATAATAATAATAATAAAAAAAAATTATTATTAATAATAATAATAATAATTTTTTAAATTATAATTATCGAGATCTACTATCGATTCACCTGATATTTAATCAATCAACAAAAGTGGAATTAACAATCAATGAAACTTGAATTGCAAAATGGCACCCAAATGAAATATCCTCCAAACGGGATGATTAAATACGATAAATAAAAGCGAAAAATTTAAATGACATAAGGTAATTTGGTAAATATATAAACTGAGTGTAACATGATTTGGTTAAATAAATAACCATTAGTGATTAAATCAATAAACATGATTAATTAAATGAATTAACATGATTAATTAAATAAATAAATATGATTTAAATAAATAAATATGAGTTTGGGTTGGGTTATTATACATGACAACAACACAACTACTACAGCATCAACAACGACAACGACAACAAGAACAGGTAGAATGGTATGTCTTGTTACAAGACATCTCTTCGCAGTGTTGTGTTGACTTCAAAACTACATTCTCAATATTAAATTAAAAGAAAGGCTATGATTAAATAGAGGAAGGAGTGTCACAGCTTCTAATTGCATAAAATCATCTTTTAGCTATAACATTTCTGTTCAAAGGTCATCTCAACCTGAAGTTTGAGCTGATGGTTAAAGGTCTAAGAATAGGTTTTATACTCTAACACGCTCCCTTATGTAATAACATTTGTGATTGAAGTGTGGATGCTACAAATGCCCCTTACCTTGCGTAATAAATCAATTTGGAGGCCCGTGAGATTCAAACTCAAGACTTCTCATTTAGAAAGGTTCCAATACCATACTCAAGAACCAACTCAATCAAAAATTTAAACAAATGATTAAAAGTCCATGAATTCGTGTTATACTCTAACACTTTCACATTTTAAAAATTAAACATACAATATGTCTTTAGACAAGATCCCTTCGATTGAGAAATTATTTTGTATATGTCGACACAGTCGACCAATATGACAATAAATACAGATTTCAATTATTTTTGTCTGATCAAGGCATTTAATTTTGATAACATCCCAACGAGAGGCCGTCATTTTGCTTTGGTAGGTCGTAGTTATGCAGCCTTTCCTTTAGTGACGTGCACATTAATAGGAAGCAGTTATGTAGGCTTTCCTTCCTTTAGTGAGGGCATGTCAATTATTTTTACCAAATCCCCGCCATTGTCGTGCAAACAGATAAGAGAGAATTAATTAGAAGCCCCTTATTTTTGTAGTTCAGTGGCATTTTACTAGTTTTGAACACTGATTAAAAGCTTAGTATATTTTTTTCTATTTAGAAGTCAAGCAAAAGTTTAGCATGTGGCGGGGGTGGGGTTTTCAAAAAGTCGAGAATTAAATTTAGCTCAGAGAAAAGCAAAATTCATAGTAAAAGAAGCTAAACGACAGAAAAACACTGCTGTCAATGTTGTAAATGAACCAAAAACGTGGTGAGTTTTAGTCAGTGACTTACTGATTTTAGAATATCAAAAGCTAGCACATATTCTTGATTGTAGGATCATTAATGTTGCGGTGGAGAGAGGGAAAATGTCATTTCTAGAAAAGAAAACAGAGAGTTGGAGGTCCGGATGCAGAACAGAAAAATTGAAGAAGAAACACACAAATGGGGCGGAGGCTACGTAACCCACAATTAACATAGTCCTTTGCCCAATTGGTCAGTGATTGGGTGGAGCATCTTAGACGGTTGATTTCAGGGGCTAGGTGGGTTAGAGTTAGGTCGTGGTTAAAGATGCCAAAGCCAAGGAACTACATGGGCTACGTTTCGTGGTGAAACCACGAATTTAAGAAATAGATGTCGAAAATAAATTGGTAATTATGATTGAATGACATCGTTTTTACTTTCTTCATTCAATAGCGAGCTTTGGAATTTAGAATTTGAAGGGAGTGATAATTCTTTATTTATCTTTTTAAAATATGTATACATTTTGAAATAGAATTTAAATTAACCTATAAATTAAATACTTTAGAATTAAAATTGGCAAATTAAACTCATAAACTAAAACTAAAAAAGTAAATTAACCTCAAGTTAAAGGATTAATCAGCAAATTAAACTACTAAGATTAATTAAAGTGCTATCTTTTTGGAATATTTACATGCGTTGACCCAAAATTAAAATTAAACCCACAAATTTGACAAATTTAGAATAGAAATTTGCAAATTAAATTCATAAATAAATTTTTAAAAAAGTAAATTTACAAATTAAGGATGGAACAACTAATTAAAGTTAATTAAAGTACTAAACTGTAATTAGCAGACTTTGAACTTCAAAATAGAAAGATGCTGCTGACCAAAAATAAACAAAAACAGAGATGAGCCCAAACAAGGTTCAAACTGATGGCGACAATGTCCTAAACCAGAGAGCAGCAATGAAAATACTCCTACCACCAGGCTCGGCACATTTTTCATGCGTAATGTGCCGCAATATGTATTGATCTTTAAGCCGTTTCTTTTAATTTTGCAGCAAACTGTTTTTTTCTGGTAGGGAGGGATGGCAGTTGACCTCACTAACACCACCCTCCCTCTGCCCCTGGCTACACCTACAATGGCAGTAATGTTGTGAGGATTCGACGATTGGTGGCAGCGGAGATTCAGAGTTGACGAAGCAATCACAACCACCAGGGCTCAAATGGCAACAGATCGGAGCTCTCTTGTAAAGAGAGATGCCTAGGTCATCCAGGTGGACACTTTCATTGGCCTCGGGCACTCCCAAGTTCTATTAGGCTTCTAATTTTTATTTATTGTTGAACACAGGCCACTTGGCTGCACAGTGTCCATCTTGCTATTTTTTTTGGGTTAAAAATAAGTAAAAGCAATAATCCAGACAATCAGTCACAGACCTTGTGGTACTTAAAGATCGTAAAATTGACTTGAAACCTTAATCAAATCATTGTGTTGATATTTGGCTCTAATACGCTTACCTAAAAATAGATATGAGATCTGGACATGTCTAAATAAAACAAAACTTCACCCATAATATTCACCAAATTTACTTCTTTTTACAAGAGAAGTTTATTTATGCATCAACTATTATTTAAGTCGAAAATGGCCTACAATGAAAAATACCCAATCCAAATAGAAATATCGTCACGCAAGACGGCTTCATCCCGCCGATTCATCCCGAAATTTAAGGGAAATTTACTTATTGATGTTTGTATAAATTAATACTTTTCATTTGATAGTCCCTTCCTCTTTCTTCATCAACGCTGTCATTGCCTATCCTCCTCAACCCAAATTTCAAATTTAATAATTATTAAATTTACCCCTAACATTTTTATTTATAATTTCTTAAAGAATTTAAATGAAGAAATAATTTTAACTTTTTTGGGTCATTGTAAACCAAAAATTTTAGTTTATAAATTATAAATTGGTAATTCATTACATGGTTGTATTTGACATGTTAAGAATATATATATATATATATATATATATATATATATATATATATATATATATCTACATATAGACACCCACACACACACCACACACACACACACACACACCATATATATATATATATTATATATATATATATATATATATATGTATATGTGCGTGTGTGTTGCGCATGTGTTTCTCAAAATACATACATAATAATGGTTACACAGACACACATACACACACGCACACACCCCCCCCCACACACACACATATATATATATACACACATATATACATATATATACATATACATACATATATATATATATATATATATATATATATATATATATATATATATATATATGTATGTATATCATTTTATGGAATGATTATTAATACTTAGCGAGATTATAAATTACCTACAACTGAACCTAAGAAGGTGAGGATGAGTATTTTGGTCAGTTGTGCGGATCAATCTAGAAGTCTTATGGGCCCATGAAAGACACAGATACATGGCTTGCATGACGGATAAGCAAGACCTGAAGACGATTGGTCAAGATGATGGCTAGAGGCAGCAAAATTAGGCCATAAAGATGGACTGTTGATCCTCCTAGAGAGAGAAGTTATAGGTTAAGTTGGTAGAGTTGGCATGTTTATGGGACTATAAGGAATGATTGACTTATTCCCTTGATAAATTCACCATACGAATCTGTAGAGGGACATGCATATAGTAGTTAAGGTTGCGAGACCTTATTGTAATTTGGTGGCGACGTTGGCTTGTTACGGTAGCTTGCAAAAAATTTTGGCTCAACAATGGAATTAGAGAGAAATTTTATGTGTCATGACTTTGGTAACCGGCACTAATGTTGGTGATGGTTCTACAATAGTGGTGGTGATGTCTGTGGTTCTAACCACTTGTAGCAATCAGGGTGAGGGCATCATGAAGAGAGAGATTCAGGGTTAAAGTTGTGCATTGCTCTTAGCTCTTTGGGTGAAACTGAATTGAATTTTCACTTATTTTTATAGTGTTTCCTGTTATAGTTTTAAATTTTAATTTTTCATTTTGAATTTAGGGAATTACACCAATTATCCCTAAATATGTATCTAGTTAACCTCGATTATTCTAAAGGGTACTTTTCATGTTAATGTGAGCGTAAAATAACTATTTAATCCTAATTTAGGATTTATGAACATGATACTTGATCCACAAGTTGAGCCATGAGACTTAATTATTAATTGTTAAACTTGAGGTTTTCGTATTTTGTTAGTTTGTATCATAATAAATTTTCGAGTAGAGCTATTTCTTTTATTAGATTAATGGATAAATATGTTTTCTTATGGTACTTGATTAATTTAAAAATTGAGGACGGTCAAGTGTCTAAAATATGCATATAGTGAAGGTGGGCTACGTAAATAGCACTTTATATATATTAACATTGAAACATATATAGAATTACCCAAGTTAACTAAGTTAGATTTTTGGGGAGGACGTATATAATTAATGTTTGCTTAGAACTTGATGACTTTGCAAAATGTCGAATTTAAATAGTGAACGATGATTGCATAGATACCACTTTATACATATTAAGCTGAATACGCACGCACACACATACACACACACACAATTACCCAGATTAACTAATATGTGTCTGTGTATACACATCCTGAAAAGATGTGTAATACTACTAGGGTTAATGAGGTAAACTTGGATGTATATAATAATAGATTACATAGACAATATATTGAAAAAAATTCATATATACAGACAACACATATACCGATAGCTGCCTCCAAGATAGCTTACAATAATAATATTGTTTGCTTGAACCTTGGGGTTGAACAGTAAATAATAAGTCTACATCAAACTCTAAACTTTAAACGATAATAAAGGTTGAACCTAAAGCCTATACATTAAAATATATATGTTATGGTAGACTCCTTCTCGACTTAGCATATGGTTAACTCGAGTTCATTACGTAGATGACCTGAGTTAGCCTATTAGGATAACCTTGGTTATCCCACCCAATTTTGCCTGCCAGGTCCCTGAATACATTATGTAATGTTGAATCCCAAATGTTTAATCTTAAGCCCTAAAACTTGATGCTTGAACACTTAACCATAAATCCAACCCCAGTTCATTACTAGAGTTAGCATTTAATGTTTAGGGTTTAACATTTAAGTTGAATCTAAAACTCTTACTTTACATCTTAAATGCTAAACCCTTTAAAGTTTAACCTAACCCAGAAAGCTGAATCCTGTAATCTAAACTCTAAATTATGATTCTAAATGGAAAGTATTTTGGAACCCTAATTCACCATTTTCAAAGGACCATGATGTCAAGTTGTAACCCTAAAGCCCAATTCCAAACTGCAAACTACAAAGAGAAACTCCAAACTCTATACCTTACTGATGAAGCTCAACCCTAAACCCTAATCTCTAAATTATAATCCAAGTTTTTAGGCTCTAAGATTTAGTTATTCTCAAACCTAAATCTCAAACCCTAAATAATAATCAGGGTTTAGGATAAACCTTTTGTATGCCTTATTTTCTAAATACAGTGTGTATAATAATACATAATCATATCCCAAAAATATAATTGGGTTATTCTAAGTTATCCTATATAGGTTCTCAGGTTAGTGTACATATATATACGTGTGTATGTGTGCGTGTATATCGATCCCCCCCACCCACCCACCCACACATATATATATATATATATATATATATATATGATATCCCTAAAAATATACCTAGTTAATCAAGATTGTTCTATACATATTTTTAGGATAACATATATTAACATATGCATATAGTGTCTATGATAATGTGTTATGGTGTCCATAAAAATCTACCTAAGTTAACCTTAAAGTCTAAATTAACACTGAACCTTTTGGTAAGTTGACCTTGATTGTTCTTCATGTATGTTGAGGTCAACATATATAAATTGATGCATATATTTAACTTGTTAACATTGTCTTAATTTTTAGTATGGTAATGCCCTATGTTCATTAATCATATATTATCGAAAGCTTAATTGAGACAAGATGTTATTGCCGCTTCCCCAAATGTCCAAAAAAATAAGACTTTTATCAATAATAAAATTGAATAGTACATAAATAAAAGATGTGAGGATATCTTATATAAAAAACATATTTTAAGGAATATTTATTGTGCTTGACATGCTAACAATTACATACATAATACTTTGTTGTTATTTATAATAATTACATATCATTTTAAGTGATGATAATTAATATTGAATTAAATTACAGGTTATCACAAATTGAACCCAAGATGATGAAGTTAGTACTTTGGAAGTTTGTACAAATTGGTCTAAGTAGACCTGTCAAAAATTGATCCGACCCGAAAACTCGACCCGTACCCGCCCAAAAGTTTTGGGTTTTGAACACGATTTTCTCGATCCGAACCCGAAATAAATCGAACTCGAAAAACCCGTAAATTTTTGGGTCAGACCCGACCCGAACCCAAACCCGCCCACTCGACCCGAATATTATATACGTACTTTTTATTTTCTTTAATTTTTCCTCTTAACAATAATAGTTTTTCATTATAACGAATCGTTTAGAAAGACATTATACAATTCCCACATTCCTTCGCAAATTAGACAATGATTCTCTTTTTTTCCAATAAAACAACGTCATATACAACTTATAAATTATACAATTTTTGAAAATGGTCATGAAACAACTCTAATATTAAGAAAAACAATTTAGAATTAGATAAATATTGAAAATGTACGAGTCATATACACCATTATATTCTTCGTAAAATGAATACGTCTCATCGCATTTTAAATAAGATTATTCTATAATAATCTAAAATTTTGATTTTATAATTAATAGATAATTATAATATCTTACACGTATATAATATTCTTTCATTTGGATTCCGTCTAATTGGTCTCAAATCTAATGCAATATTGGGCAATGGACCAACTTATGTTCGTGTTAGGATCGACGCACTAATAAAATATGTCTTATTAGGTAATGCTAAGGCCCTGTTCTATTTCGCATTTTTTAGGATTTAGCTAAGGGCTTACATCGCCTTTCAGCCTTTTACATCTCCTTACAGCTCTTTACATCCTTAACATAATCCTTACATCTTCTTACATCTTCTTACATCTCCTTATATCTCCTTACATTTTATAGATTTTCTATAACATTCATTTATTTTAGTTACAGAAATATGTATATTTTTTTAATGATACTACCAATATATAAAATTTATAAATATCTTATGAATACAACATTTACATAAACATAAAAACATAATATAACGACGTAAATTATATTTGAGTTTCGATAAGAAATATATATTATTATAGATGACCATACATTTATTTATATTTAAAATTATTTACTTAAAATAGGGATTTATTTGAAGAGTTGTATTCAATTTTATTAAAAAAGTTTTTTTTTTTTTGGGTTATACTTTGCTTATTCGATCAAACTAATGTTCACATAAAAAATCTTAGACGAAATTTTATTCACCAAATTTATGAGGATTAATATATTTTATTGTTGTGTAATTAACTTAATTAATTGTTTATTTTTAATAAGTATATTATTTTAATATTATTATTTTTCATCCAAAACGTTCATTGTAAAACAAATTATACTATACAATTCTTCAACAATTTAACAACTCCTTACATCCATCATTACAGCTCCTTACAACTTCTTACATCCTCTTACAGCTCCTTACAACTCCTTACATCTCCTTATAGCTTCTTGCATCTTCTTACACCTCCTTACAGCTTCTTACAACTCCGCACGTCTCCTTACATCTATCTATCTATCTAAAACGCGAAATACAATAGGCTCTAAGTTAATTAACGAAACATCAAATTATTAAACGGGCTATTAACAGATCGAACCGCTCCGACTCGTTAACATGCTTTAGATGGACCGACTCATGAATTACCCGATCAATTATTAATATTTTAATATACGGATCAACCCATCCAAACATGATTGATTGTACACCTGCACATGAATTTCATATATCATGTTGAAAAGTTGGAATATTTTTGATATTCTTTGAAAAAATTACAATTACAATGCTTGTTCATTAAATGCTGACAATTTTAAGTAATAAATATGCCGAATTTTTGGTTTTGATAAAAAAGAAATAATTCATTAAAAAGACGCTTCAAACCCGTTGGGTTAATCCGAAACCCGTAAAACTGAAATATGCCCGCCCGTATTTTACCCGAATCCGAAATACACCCGACCTGTATTTTACCCGAACCCGTATACACTCGATCCGTATTTGACCCGCCCGCCCGAATTGACAGGTCTAGGTCTGAGGGTCCTAAGACCAAACAAAGGATATAGACATGGAGCATGCATGACAGAAAAGTAAGACGTGAGAGTAGTTGGCCAAGGTGGTGATCATAGTTAGTGAACTTAGATCGTGAACATGGCTTATAGACCAACCTAGAGAGATACATTCTGGGTTAAAGTGGTAGAGTTGGCATGTTTGTATGTTTGGGCCAAATGATTGACATATGTGTTGGACAGAACGAACATATCGAGATGTAAAAGGATGCTCACATAGTATATACGAGGTGATGTTTGACCTATGGGGTGGCTTTAAATGGCTAGAATGTGGTGTTGAATTTGGCTTGTCACCATACTTGTAAAGAAATTATTGTGGTTCAATGACAAATGAAGAAGGGAGAGAATGAATATGGTCATGGTTTGTGGTGGTTGTTAGTGACATTAACGGTGTGTTAGGGCGGTGGATGCGACGGGTGTGTAATAGCCCAACCCTAAATTATTTAATTATGTTTATTTATTTAATTACCTTATGTTCATGATTTTTTTCTCATATTTACTTATCGCATTTATTTATCGCAGTGGGAAGAAATTTATTTGGGTCCTCATTTGGCAATTCGAATTTTATTTGTTTATTTAATTGATTAATGAAAACTTCAAAAGAATTGATAGTAGGCCCTAACAAGTTTAATCTAAGTAATTTATTTTGTTTTCCATAACGAAGCATTTTATTCCCAAATCCAACTTATTTTGGCCATTTTGAAGCCCAAAAAGTTTGCTCATTTGTTTGAAAAGAGAGGGAAAAGCTAAAACAGTGATGGCTGAAATTTTCAGAAAAACAGGACAGACTTCCGGATTAAACTGGTAATGATCGGCCCATTGGAAAATTATGATTTTTGATGGGTAGATAGCTCAGTGTGTTAGCTTTCAAATACCTTTTGAATCGCCTTAATCCGAGGTCTGTGGAAAAAGTTACGGTCGTTTTACCAAAACTGTATAGAATAGACCAAACTAACATGCTTGTATTCTAACCTCATTTTGGGAATTCTTTTGTGCGAATCGAGCTTGTTGTTTTAAACGAAAGATTTTTGGGACTTCCTAAGCTTTCTATATTAGGGTTTTTAGTCTCAATCAGAGGTTGGATGACTAAGTTACGAGTCATTCATTCTAAACCCCTGTTCTGCTCTTACTTTTCTTTTACTAAATTATTAGCTATGAAATAAATATTTTTGCTAACCGTATGTTCCTACAACGATTATTTTTTACAGAATCAAGGCCTAATCTATCATTCCTTCTACTTTTGTGCATAACATTATTCAATGAGCTTACATTTAAAAATTTCAGGTACGTTCATTACCTATAACTTTAGAAATCAGCACGTATTTATCAAAATTATAATGTTTTGGTATGCACATCAATAAATCAATTTAATCAGTGATTTACCACATAATTAGTGACCCCATCAGTTATCAGTTATAGGGCATTGCCCTTCAGTTACCTGCGCAGCTTCAGGCCAAGTTCCCTGATCAGTTTGGCAGGTCTACACCTATCTTCAGATCGTAATAGTTACTAGGGGTTCACTGGCATATAATAATTAACAATGCAATTTCATATTTATCTCATTCCCTATTTGTAATTAAAAATGAACTGTAATTCGGGCCCAACCAGTTTTGCCATGAACGTTTAACAATCAGGAATGCATGTACTGAGCTTCAGCTCACAGTTCGAAATGTTTTCATATTTTGTTTTAAGAAAATGTTCAGTGAATCGCCCTCATGCGGACAGGACAGTTGAAGATGATAAGTAAACTAGGAAGTTTATATGGAATGGTGGTGTATTATTGTTGAGATGCTATAACACTGTATTATGATATATTTTGATATTGAAACTGTATATTTTATCAGAATTCTCTATTTTGGTGTAATCCTTGAGATGTTTGAATGATTTTGACGTTAAAACAGTTTCTATATTTATCTAAATGGTCTGATAGGTTGTGATGGTGTGAATGCCTTTGATTGTAAACATTGATTATTATGGCTAAGTTTATCATGTACAAGCAAAGTCTTGTCCTTGTTGGATGACAGTAACGTCTGATCATTTGGGTTATCATTTCTAATTGGTGAAACTAATGAAAGAAACGCAAACAGTGATTTATATGCATTTGGGGCGTTATAGAGTGCGCATGGGACCCATAAATGACAAGTTCTCGAAACACTACTATCCTTGAAATATGATGTTGCATAGTTCCTAAGTAAGAGCCTAAACTGCTCATTCTTTCAAGTTAAATTCCTTCGTAATACTCTTGGGCCGCAAGAGTGTAAACTATAAATGCCAAAACAAAACAAAAAATGTTATATCTTTGAACTACATATGGCTTGATCCTTTAGGGTATTACATTCCCCTTAGGTAACTTGGGCATATTCCTCAAGCACATCTGTTTAAAAAAAAAAAAAAAGTTCAATAAGTTTTGCTAGTGCTCGTTGGTTTTGATTGTTTTCTATTGCTACATATAATAGCATAAACTTGGAATTAAGAGATTCATCTTATCGCAATATATCAAAGTCAATCCCAATAAAACTGTACTGAGTTTTAAAAAAAGAGAACAACAAGTTGCATAGTGAAAAAAAAAAAATCAAAGACAAAGCCACTAGACATAGCCTAGGCATCCAGTGCGCCTAAAAGTTCTTGGGCACATTTCTTTGCTGCTTCAACCTGAGCCTTTGCTTCTGTAGTAATTTGGGGGGGGGGGGGGAGTGTTCAAATTCTACGGTACTTAGTCTAAAAAAAATTGAAACTAAATCAACTAAATAAAACTCGCAACCAATTTCACAAATGCTACCCCAGCAATGGTCCCAAAACTTGTTATGATTTTCTGAAAGCGTACGGCTTTAACACCGTTGTACTTGAGGGTATCATCCTTAGGGATGTGTTATAAAATTAGATAGCTAGCTTGTCTAAGTTAACATATAATCAGAATCTACACAAACTAAATTAAATTGGTTACTAAACATTAAATTTAGAAGCAAAACTAAGCCAACTACCATTAAAGTCGCCCCATGGCACAAGCAATCCAGTAATTTCAAGTGAATCAGTAACATATATTTTACTCATATTTCATCAAAATTGAAGAAAAGGAATCGACAAACCAGTGAACCTCACAATTGACCATTTGAACTCTGTACGAAATCACATACTACAGTATCTCTATAAATCTAAGCAACCTCAATGAATTCCTCAAGCAAATTAAATTCAGAAAGGTAGAAGCAACAAAATGATTCGAAATTAAATGCAAACTACTTGAAATGGCAAGTACACGAATAAAAGAGATCAAGAGACTACCCATATCAAATTTGAGCACAACCCAAATCAGAAACAGGGGCAAGGAGGCAGCACCAAACAACCCAAGCATGAACGGGTGACTAGTGAATTCGAACCCAGTTTGAGTATTTTCCAAGCCAAAAATCAAAAGTTTAACTTGAATTCAACAAACCCAGTCACAATAATATCAAATTGGTGAAACTAGAAACTGAATCTAAAAACTGAAAAATGAAACGAGGAAATAGAAAGCGAAAATAGAAAGACCTCAATCTACTTTTCGCCACCCTCTACTTCCTACCTCCTACTTCTGAACTTGCTTGCTCCCTTTATGGCCCAAAATTGACACCTCACTGCTTTAATTGCTTCAATTAAAGCCCCTTGTAATTGATCTTGTAATTGCTTGCCTTCAATATATCATTATTCGCCCCCAACTTGATAAAGAGATAATGGCGGTGTCGATGGCTGAATTCATGATGGTGATGACAGCCCAGATAGTGGCGACGAATGAAGGAGGATAGAGAAGAAGAAGATGGAAGATAGAGCACAAATGTCTCAGCGCATGTGGCTGGGACGAGCGAAGAAGAAGAATAAGGATAAAGGGGGCTCTCGAGTTTGCTGGGATTTTTAAGCAGGAAAAGAAAGAGGAGGAGATGAAACAAAAGGGTTGGAATCATGTGACAGGCAATTAAGGTAGGACTAGGGCTCATGCTCGGGCCGAGACAACTGGATCATGACAGCAGGCCTATTTGTGTGGGATTGGGTAAGCAAAACATTGAAGTTCCTTTTTTCTTCCGAGCTCAAATCTTCAATTCTGAATTATTCTTTCCTTTTTTCACATTTTTCTAAAAAATAAACAAAAGCATATTAAGAGCTTATTTTAATCATTTATTTTGAGCACATATTGGATACTAAAAGGGTACAAAATGTATCATTTATAGATTGGACAAATATCCTCACGACCTAACTTTTGCTTGTCCTCGAGTAAAATGAAACTAAAAAACTCCAACATAAGAAATATGAACAATGTACACATTAAGAAATTCTTAGTCCCCACTGCTAACATCTGTAGATAATCTTTCACCCTACTTAAGAAATATGAACAAGTCCAACTTGTCACTTTAGGGAACATGTAGAACACTCCAACTCATATGTTTAAGGTATGACAAGTTTCACTCATTAATTTTGTAATCATAGAAACTACGAAAAGTTTCCTAAGAATCTCAATTCTCCACCACTAGGATGCAAAATGTAACATACTAATCAAGAGTACTTTACAAGGCTATAATTAGGCTAAGAATAAAGCTTTAGAGAGGGAAAAATTGTTTTGGGAATTGAGGAGCTAAACGCTAAGTGACTAATGAGCAATCAAATCCTTCCAGCAACTCCACTACACATTTTCCCAAAACTTATGACAACTTAAGGCACAACCCTCAAACTCAATCACTGGCTACGAGTTGAAATAATGAAGATCCAACATATACAACAACCATGTCAAACACTCTTATTCACCACATTTTATCTCTTTTAGATTTGTTTTTCAAATTTTTTCTTAATTTTTTTGTTTTTTCTTAGGAAATATTTTCATTTTTTATCTTTTTTCCCTCGTTTTTTTGAATGAAAAATGAATTAATGGCTTGTAACCACTCTACTCATTCCCAAATGATCGTAGTGAAAAGCAACCCGCACAATCAAAAGGGGAAACTCTTATTGATCACTCAATATCATCCCCTCACAATATCTAAGGATTCAAAAGTATCCCCCAACTACATAATCACATCAAAGCTACCCAACAAATATTTAAGTGTTGCTCCACTAGTACTGGCTTAGGTATAGGAAATGTATTTAGGCCAAGGTTAAATAGAAGGGTTCACCACAAATGAAAATGGTCAAGGCTCAAAGGTTTATCAAAGGATAAAACATTCAAGTTAGGGTGGCAATTTGGATAATGTGGCTCATAAAGCAAATGAATTCCTCAATCATATTGCTATAATGCACTTACTAAATGTGATTTTGAAAAGAATCAAAGCAAATTCTAGAGACGTAATCATCGAAGAGACTCACATGGAAGAAAAATATATGAAACTAAAATGATAAATTAGTTGTTAAGGCCCAAGATCTCACAAGCTTTCTACTAATGTCAAGACAGTTTGCCCTGGAAATGTTGGGGGATAGGACTTAGTATAAATATCACACTTTGGACAAAGTTCTATCAAGTGCTACATACTTATATACAACCTAATAGCCAAGGTACAGGAGAACATGGTCAATCAGAATAGCATACATTTCCCAAAAGAAAACAAATCATTTTTGAGATTTTCAAGATTTTTCATTTTTTTATTATTTCTTTTTTAAAAATTTTTTCTTAGAAACATAGTTTTCCCAACCCCACAACTAAATCACAATATGTCCTTATTTGGAGTTAAGGGAACACAAAAAAACTAAAAAGAGAAAAATAAATATGTATAAAAGAAAAATAAGACTTAGAAAGAAAGAAAAAAAAAGAAACTCTAAAAGAAAAGCTTGTATACAAAAGAGAAGTAATATAAAAAGCATCAAAAATACAAAAATAAAATAAAACAAGAAAAGAGAATGAAAAGGAGAGAAAGTACAATCAAATCAGATCAAGTATAGGATACACCAAAACTAATTCATTAGCACGTCATTTTTCATAAACCAACTTGCAGAGAATCAGACAGCCCGCATCTTCTATGCTTGATAGCTCAAAAAACTGCTTCAATCTTAGGCTATTCACCTTGAACATGGTACCATGTTAGATCATGTATTTTTGCTGCACCATAGGCAAAAAAATATGAGAAACAACATGTGGATTCGTCCAGCAGGACCTCAATTTTCCTGGAAAAAGATGGAGTTTAGAGTCATATAAAAGCACTTTCATCCCTGGGCAAACTCTTTCCTAAGAATATGCCTATCATAACACAACTTAGCCATTTCCTTGTAAGATCTAGCATTCTCATATGTCTCAATTGTAATCTCTTTTGGCGCACTCAGTTGCAGTTTCCTCCCTTCACCCGCCTCAGTCAACTTATAATTAAGCATCTTGACAGCCAACCAAGCTTTATGTTCAATCTCAACAAGGGGATGGCAAGGCTTACCATATACATGATAGGTCTGCAAGCGCACGGTGGCGTTGTAGCAAATTAAGGTTGATCCCACAGAAACTAAATTAATTTATTGGGATTTATCCCCTTATGATAGGATAAGAAATGAAAATTTAAAATTTGAAACTAAACTAACCAACCGTCTAATCTAACAAATAAATAACCATTGGAATTAAGCAAATCAAGCAATCACCTGCTACGCATCAATCAAGTATTTCTTCCTTAATTGGTTGTTTTAAAACCGACAATTGAAGTATCACAACCCTCTTTCAAGGTGAAATGAAATATCTAAATAAAACCAATTACCATTTCTTAAGGGCTTTTGATTTGTTTAGATTCATTAAACATGTGATTATCAAATTTATGGTTTCTCAATTGGTGTGGTCTCTTAAGATTTCATAGAATCAAGTCAAATCCTACGACTCAAGTATTGAATTTCACCTTTTAGTCCTTCACCCAATGCCCAAAACATGCAAGAAGGTGATCAAATTTCTTGTAAGATAATAAACATCTAGGATCCAATAAAACAATCCAACAATTCCAAAATACTCAAAGAGTTGAATAGCAAATCAAGAACATAACTATTATTTGCATAAATCCAAAATTAAACAAAGTCATAATCAAAATTACAAAACATAAATTCAAAGATAATGAGAAAAGAGAAGAGAAGAGAAGAGAAGAGAAAAGAAATACTAAGCCAATTAATGCGCTTGAATTTGTCGATTGCAAACCTGGCATGGAATTCTTACAAATCTTCACTTCAATTCTCTCTCTTTTAAAAATCATAATCTAATTGATAAACTTGAAGAGAGGAAAAATGAAAATGGATGGATGGAATGAGGTTAAGAGCACCCTTTTTATAGTGAAACTCCTGAAAGTTGAACAGTCGTGAGAAATAATGACATCAAAACTTCTGTGTTTTGCAGGTTTGAACCATTCTACACCAGATTTAACCCTAAATCAGTATAACATGCCAAAGCATCCATATGCTTGTCAGCCCAATCCATTCATTTCCTATTCACAGTCTTCTCAAGAATTTGCTTAATTTGCATATTGGACACCTCTGCTTGGCCACTAGTTCAGGGATGATATAGGGTGGAAAGTCTATGGATTATAGAGTACTTCCTCGATAAAGCGTCAAAGGCCTATTAGTTAATGGGGTATCTTGATCACTAATTATATCTCAGTGTATGCCAAATTTAGCAAAAATATTCTCCCTAATGAAATCTACACCCCGCTTAGAAACATAATCCACAGCTAACAGAATATACTCATTCCTAAAAGAAGATAGAAATTGTCCTATGAAATCTACACCCCAAACATAAAATCTCCACAAAAATGATGAGATTAAGTGGCATCATATATCTCCTGCTAATCCGACCCAACTATTGGCTATTAGGACAGTTCTTGCAATATTCAAAAGCATCCTCAAAGAAAGGAGGCAAATAAAAACAACATTGAAGAACTTTGGCAGCTGTTTTTCTCCCACTGATATGCCCGTCACATGCTTGGTCATCGCAGAATGAAAGAGCAATTCTAACCTTACGGACAGGAATATGTCTTTTAAAGACTTGGTCACAATAATACTTAAACAAATAAGGGTCATCCCAAATAAAAAATTTCACAAGGTGGAAGAATTAGTCTCTATCATTTTTAGTCTATCCCTCAGGGTCCTACCAAATACTATGTAGTTAATAATAGCAACATGCCAAGGGCTAGGGCGGACTGCAAACAATTGCTCATCAGGAAAGCATTTAGAAATATGGGACTCAAGCTCTCTACCACAACTAATCCTGGACAAGTGGTCCGCAACTAGGTTCTCATAACCTTTCTTATCTCTAATCCTATAGTCAACTTCTCGTAAAGCAAAATCCATCTCATAAGTTTAGGGTTAGCATCCTTCTTAGAGAGAATATGCTTAAGAGTAAAGTGGTCAGTATAGATAATAACATAAGACCTAATCAGGTAAAGATTCTTTCTCAACCATAGTGAAATTTAGTTGGGCATCATTCAAAGTGTGACTAGTGTAATAAATAACATGAGGCTTCTCATCAACGCATTACCTAAAATAACTCCGATAGCACAATTGGATGCTTCACTCATTAACCCAAAGGGTTCCTCCTAGATAGGAGGATAAAGAATAGGAATAGAGGTCAAGGCTTCCTTAACCTTAATAAATGCTACATGGCACTGCTCAAAGAAGTGAAGTGGAAAATCCTTAGCTAAAAGGTTGGTCAAAGGCTTGGCTATCTTAGTAAAGTGATTGATGACATGAGTATAAAAGACAGCATATCCAAGACAAGATCTCACCACTTTTACACAAGTGGGGAGGAGGGGGGATGATTAAAAATCAAGCCAATCTTAGTCTTATCAACTTCAATTCCATGTTTAGAAATAAGATGGCCTAGTTATCCCTTGTTTTCCCATGAAGTGATATTTCTTCCAATTTAAAGTAATATTTTTCTCCCTGCACCATTTCAACACTTAACTCAGACTAGATAAACAATCATCAAATGAAGACCCAAACATGGAGAAGTCATCCATGAAAATTTTCATGTATTGTTCAACCAAATATGAGAAAAAAAAAATCATGCACTTTTAAAAAGTAGCAGGGCATTACAGAGTCTAAAAGACATTCTCCTAAAGGCATATATTCTAAAAGGATATGTAAAAGCAGTCTTCTCTTGATCATCAATAGCAATAGAGATCTAGATACAACTAGAATATCCATTCAAAAAGTAATAGAACGAATATTCAGCTAATCTTTCTAACATTAGATTAAGGAAGGGAAAGGGGAAATGGTTTTCCCAGTGGCAACATTTAATTTCCTATAATATTGGAATTGAGTGGGAACTAGCTCATTCTTTTCATTCATAATCATGGTAATGTCGATCTTTTTAGGGATACCTTTAAGGACTAACACACTTACTATCAGAAATGGGATAGATAATTCCATGCTTTAACCACTTAAGCACTTCCTTCCTAACTTCTTCCTGGAAGGTCGGGTTCCAATGCCTTTGATAGTCATAGTAGGGCTTAGCATTGTTCATAAGTCCTTGAAGTGCACACTATTTTGAGGTTTTGTGCTATTTTTAGGGAGAACTATGTGCTTTATGTTATAATTTATATTCCGTTTCTTGTTTTATACTCGGGTATGGTTCTTTTCTATGTTTTGTAGGTTTTGGACCAATTTACCCTTGATTTGACCCTAAATGAGTGTAACTTGACCCCCCATAGACACCTCCAAGTCAGTATGCCCATGAAAGAAAGAAAGAACAAAAATATATCGAAACAGTGGTCACCGTGGATGGTCCATGGTGGTGCCCACGGTCCGTGGTGGACCTTTTTCTCCTGAGGCTTTTTGTTTTCTTGCGACTTTTCGACTTTCATGTAGTTTTAATGTTATTATTTCTTATGACTGTTCAGCTTCTAGGAGTTTCACTATAAAAGGGCGTTCCCAACCTCATTACATCACGTCCATTTTCATTTTTCCTCTCTTCAAGTTTATCAATTAGATTAGGATTTTAGAAAAAGAGAATTTAAGTGAAGATTTGGAAGGATTCCATGCCGAGTTTGCAATTAACGGATTCAAGCGTATTAATTAGCTGAGCATTTCTTTTCTTTTCTCATTATCTTTGAATTTATGTTCTGTAATTTTGATTATGATTTTGTTTTGATTTTGGATTTATGCAAATAATAGTTATGTTCTTGATTTGCTGTTTATCTCTTTGAACATTTTGGAATTGTTGGATAGTTTTATTGGATCCTAGATGTTTATTGTCTTACAAGAAATTTGATCACTTTCTTGTATGTTTTGGGTATTGGATGAAGGACTGAAAGGTGAAATTTGATATTTGAACCTTAGGATTTGGCTTGATTATGTGGAGTCTTAAGAGAGCACACCGATTAAGAACCATGAATATGATAATTGCATGCTTAATGATCCTAAACAAATCAAAAGCCCTTGAGAAATGGCAAATGGTTAGATTTACGTATTTCACTTCACCTTGAAAGAGGGTTGTGATACTTCAATTGTCAAATTTAAAATAATCTATTGAGGAAGAAATGCTTGGTTGATACATAAATTGTGATATTGCTAATTTTGTATAATTCCTTGATTATTTATCCATAAGATTAGATAGTTGATAGTTTAATTTCAATACTGAGTATTGATTTGCTTAGCCTATCTTGACAGAATACAACCCAATAGCTTGACCAAGTCTCTATGGGATTAACCTTGATTTGCTACAATGCCACCGTGTGCTTATGGCCCTACCAAGTTTTTTTACATCGTTGCCAAAAACTAGTGTCAATTATTGGGTTTTCCTGATAGGTTTAGCTAAGCATTTTTGTTTTTCTTTGACCAAAAAAAATTTAAAAATTTAAAAAATTAAATTTTTTTTTTAAAAAAAGGCGATGGCAATTTTTCATTTCCCCCGATTCGAGCATGAATTATTTTGAAGGTATTTTAAATGTTTGAATGTCTTTCTTGTTCAAAGGGGTTATTGTGTTAGTAAATGAGAAATTTTGGATGTTGCTGATGTGGGTATGAATAGTAAAATCCGAGCTCTTTTAGAGTACTAGGGTTTTCTTGCCAAGAATGTTGGTGAGGTATGGTATTTGCTTGAGTGAATTGCTTGGGATTCATTTGAATTTGAGAAGGCTAATCATATTTTTAGATATTCATTCTCTGATCCCTGTACAATCTATTCTAGATATTATTATGCTCCTTTTTGGTGTGACTTGTATAATTATTCTGACCATACTACTAATTCGTGTCCTTATTATGCATACTATGCACAACCTGACTTTGTTTCACCTTGGGACAATACTGATATTGTCCTGACTTTACACAATTCATCCTTTCTTTTAGCTCAGTGCACGGGGCTTGAGATGCATGACTTTTTGGAGTTGTTGCTAGGTTTAGTGTTGCTGATGCATGTTTTGAGTCGGAAAATATTTTAGATGAGGTGCATGATCTAAATAAGGCTCCTTTGGAGGGGTCCTATGATGTGTTTAAGCATGAGGAGTCTCCTAGCTTTGATTTTAGTAATATTGTTTTCTGAATCTTCTTGATCATTCCCATGTTTCACCTATTTGTTCATTATCCTCTCCTTCCCCTGAGTATTACATTAACATGCCTATTCAAAATCCTATGATTTTGTATGCTAATAATGACTTGGGTTATGAGGATAACATGTTTAGTGGGTTTGGTGGGAATGTTGATAATTTATGTCCCTAGGTTGCTTTAGTGGGTATAATACCTCCCTTGGCCCATATTTTATACCTAGTAGATACACCTAGAAAAATCATGTGGAATACTTTTTTTGATTTCTCTTTTGATTTTTCTATGGCATTTGGTTTATCAAAGAGAGCACTAACTTTCTTTGTTATGTTTATCTTCATGCTCTCTTATAGCCAAGCTTGTGAGCACCATGCTGTGGCATTCGACAAGCTTTTGCGGGCTTTGATGGCATTTGATTTAATGAGTCGAGCCTTAAAGATATAATGGAGTGGCTGATACTTTGCAAGGAGGCCTTAGCTTAGGTGCATCCAGCACCTAGCTTGGAGAGATCGTTATGTTTTGTTTCCTTTTCCTTCTTTTATGTTTTTTCCTTTGAATAATAATGCTTTATCTAAGCATGGTGGAAAGGTAGCTTCATGTTTTTCATTTTGGTTATTAGCTTGCATGCACATTAGAGCATATAGTTTTAGGTTTCTTTTTGCTTGCATTAGTGTGTTGCATTTAGTTGCATTTATGTTTGTATATAGGATTGTATATAGTGATGGTGTGGATTGGTTTGAGATAACCTCCAATGATGTTTTTATAAGGTATGATAGCTTTCATGAGCTTGAGTAACCTTTGATGTGTAATTCCTTTTGGTGCTAAAATTTTTAAAGGTTTGGTAAATATTTCTTATTTTGGCCCTTATCTTGATTGAGAACTTTTTAATCCCTTGAAGTCTTTAGCATTAATGTTAGTGCATGAGAGTCATTTTATGAGCTAATTGCAACTTTCATAGATATCGCGTGAGTTTTGTGCCTTATTTGGACTAATTCATTATATTTAGTCTTATGCTTCTTTCATGTGTATGACTCTTCCATGTTGCATCTCTACAACTTGCCTTCACTCTTGTTCAAAATCGCATTCGCATGTGTATAATCGATGATATGATAGAGGCATTTTTTTATTTTTTAAAACATTTTAGCCACATAGTCAAATAGTCTACCCTTGTATTACATGTTTATCCCCTTTACTAACCACTTTAAGCTTATATCCATCTTTGTTGTGAGCACTTCATATTAGCCCTTGGCCAAACACATGTTCTTAACCTTTAAGCAAACTCTATGGAGCATCACTTCATCTATGTAGTAGGTGGTTTTGGGGATAATTGAGTTTAAGGTCGCTTTAATATGTTGGTTTGTTGAGGGATTGATGATATTAAGCATTTGGTGTTGGTTCCCTCTTGTTTGGGTTGTGTGTGTGTGTGTGTGTGTGTGTGTATGTGTGTGTGTGTGTATATGTATGTGTGTGTGTGTGTATATGTGTGTGTGTGTGTGTGGGTGTGGGGTGTGTGTGTGTGTGTGTGTGTATATATATATATATATATTCAGTTGTGTGTTGATAGTTAGTGATCCTATGCCTTTCAATAATTACAATTTTTATTTCATTTCCCAATAAAAAACTAAAAAGAAAAAAAAGGGGGAAAAGTTATGTTGAAGAAAAAGAAAAAAAGGGAAGATAAAGTCTTGTTGTAAAAAAAAGCAAAAAGAAGAGGGAAAAAAAATTGAATAAGTGATTGGCATTGGATATGTGAATAGCTTGAGTTTCTTTCTCTGTTAACTCAGTTCCTATTTTATTCGTGGGGTATGTTCATTGAATTATTGGGGTATGGAGTGTTGGTGAACTTATTGATTAATTGGTATTTTGATTGGTTGCTCCCTAATCACTTGGCTAAGTAGCTCTATATTGCCCAAATTCATATGTCTACTCCTTTCCCTTAACCCTTCTATCCCACATTGCAACGCATATAAAGTCCTCTTGATCGTCATGTGTAAATTGCATTTTAGTGGTGGAGAATTTGAGAGTCTTTGTAAGCATTGGTAGATTGCATCTTTGAAATGGGTCTTGAGTGAACCTATGCTATATTTCAAACACATGAGTGAAAGTGATCCACATTTTTCAAAAGTGAGGTTCTACCCATCCATTTGACTCTAATTAATTCCATGTGCTTGTATGCCATACTTTGTGGTTCTTTGGGGATGATCAAGTTTGCTATAAAGCTTGTGGCCTCGTACCTTTTCGAAAACGCTCACCTCCTTCTAATTGTGAAATGTCTTACACGCTACCTAGGGTTGCCATTGATTGGCATTCTTACTTGGGATATGCTATGGTTTGCCTCCTTTAAGGAGGTTGTTATGTATTTGAGTCCTAGATGCATCTTCCCTTATCGGTTTTTTTCTAGTGTTTGCTTGGGGACCAACAATGGTTTAAGCATGGGGGAATTTGATAAGTTTTTAAAGTGCAGACTATTTGGAGGTTATTTTGTGCCATTTTTAGGGAGAGTTATGAGCTTTACGTCATAAATTATACTCTTTTTTTTGTTTTACGCTTGGGTATGGTTTTTTTCCATGTTTTGAAGGTTTTGGACCATTTTACACCAGATTTGACCCTAAATGAATGTAACTTGACCCCCCCACGAACATCCCCAAGTCACTATGCCCATGGAAGGAAGAAATAATAGAAGAATGCCGAAATAGTGGTCACCACGGTCCGTGGTGGACCTTTTTCTCCTGAGGCTTTTTGTTTTCTCATGACTTTTCGATTTCTAGGCAGTTTTAATATCATTATTTCTCGTGATTGTTCAGGTTTTTGGAGTTTCACTATAAAAAGGGTGCTCTCAACCTCATTACACCCCATCCATTTCCATTTTTGTCTCTTCAAGTGTATCAATTAGACTAGGATTTTAGAAAGAGAGAGAATTGAAGTGAAGATTTGCAAGGATTCCATGTCGGGTTTGCAATTGACGGATTCAAGCGCATTAATTGGCAGAGCATTTCTTTTCTTTTCTCTTTTCTTTTCTCATTATCTTTGAATTTGTGTTTTGTAATTTTGATTATGATTTTGTTTTGATTTTGGATTTATGCAAATAATAGTTATGTTTCTGATTTGCTGTTTATCTCTTTAAGCATTTTGGAATTGTTGGATTGTTTTATTGGATCCTAGATGTTTATTCTCTTGTAAGAAATTTGATCACTTTCTTATATGTTTTGTGTATTGGATGAAGGACCAGAAGGTGAAATTCGATACTTGAGCCGTAGGATTTGACTTGATTATGTGGAATCTTGAGAGAGCACATTGATTGAGAAACCTTGAATATGATAATCACGTGCTTAATGATCCTAAACAAATCGAGAGCCATTGAGAAATGGTAAATGGTTAGATTTATGTATTTCACTTCACCCTAAAAGAGGGGTGTAATACTTCGGTTGTCAGTTTTAAAATATTATAATGAGGGAGAAATGCTTGATTGATACATGAATTGAGAGATTGCTAATTTTGTATAATTCTTTTATTATTTATCCATTAGATTGGATGGTTGATTAGCTTAATTTCAATATTAAGTATTGATTTGGTTAGCCTATCTTGCCAGAATATAACACAATATCTTGACCAAGTCTCTGTGGGATCAATCTTGATTTATTACAACGCCACCGTGCGCTTGCAATCCTACCAATTGCCCAGCAAATGGATTTTGTGCTATATAGTCATGGAATTAATACCCTTTATTTCCCCTGAAGTCCAACTTATAGCTTCCTTCTTCTCTCTAAGTAACACAATCAGTTTTTCCTCTTGTTCCCAACCTAATTCAGAAGCAATAATCACAGGTAAAGATTCATCGGGTCCCAAAAATAAATACTTCAAAGAATCAGAAAGAGGTTTTAATTCTAAAGATGAAGGAGGGGGAATCATACTTAGTAGCAAAAGTCGTCAAACATTCAGAAGTAGAGCACAAGTCATCAAATTTAAGCACATCATATTCAAGCTCATTATTAATAAAAAGACTCATATTTAGTGGCAAAACATATTGTCAAACTCATGATAAAAAATAGAGTCCTCGACTTTGTTAAGTTTAGAAGTCTTCATATCATCAAATCCTTAAGGTTGTCTTTGCAAATTGAAAATGTTCAATTCCATGGTCATATTATCAAAAGACAGTCTTATCATTCCATTTGTTCAGTTAATCAGGGCATTTACAGTAGTGAAGAAATGACACCCTAGATTGACAGGGATCTAATTAGCAACATTAGCTACTTCTCAATTTCAAGTATAACAAAGTCTACTGAGTAAATGAATTCACCCACCTTAATCTACACATTCTCTACCACACCTCTATGTAACCTGGTTGATTTATTAGCTAGTTAGACGAACATCTTAGTAGGTTTTAGCTCACTTAAGCCTAGCCTCTCACACTCGGTGAAGGGATAACAAATCGATACTAGCCCTTAAGTCAAGCAATACTCTATGAATGAGTTAGTACCCAATGATTATAGCAACAATAGGTCAAGGGTTCTTATACTTCACTAGAATTTGATGGGAAGCGATAGAACTAGTACTAGAACCTAAGAAAGCTTTCTTGAGAGCACTAGTGTCTCTTGGTAGTACACAGATCCTTAAAAAACTTAGTATAAGGATGCATTTGTTGAATAGTATAAAGTAATGTAATGTTGATTTTGACTTGAGGAAAAGTCTCTCTTATCTTACCAACATGGCATTGTTCTTTCTTTTCCGGCCTATAGGAGAAAGGAGGTACAAGCTTATATACTCGCTCAATGACAGCAAGAGAAGAAGAATCCTTTGGAGATGAGGGATCAACTATTTCGGCTGAATCTTTTTGCTTAGGCTCCTCTTGATCGGAAGCTGGGTTGAAAATAGGATCACTAGGAGAATCACTAGGGAGACCATTAGTAGCATCCCCTAACTTACTAGAAGAATCAGTCTTTGGAGAAGAAAAAGGGGAAGCAGATGAATTTTGAAAGAAAGTGTGAAGGTAAATGCAGGTTTCTTTCAAATTTCTCAATTGATTATCAATCTCTCGGCTTGATCTAAGAGATATGATTGCATACACTTTCCTACATTCTCACTGGGGTTGGCTCTAGAAGAAGAACATAGGGTATGGCCCTTATGGTTCGCCTCTAGTTGACTGAGAAAATTATTCAGCCATCATTCTCATCATCTTAGCATTAGTCATCCTGTTCACATTACTATTAATTCTCCTCTTAATGATATAGATGTCAATGTAGTAAGGAGGAGGCTGAATCTAAGTAACAGGAGATGGTGGTCTAAATGCACTAGCCACACCTTGAACAACTGGTCTCTTGTAAGAATTAGAAGGATAGGGTATAGGTTAGGAGTTGTTTCCAAGAAACACTCTAGGCTAGGAGTCAGGAACCACAACATTTGGCCCACTACTCCATGAAAGGTTAGGGTGATTTCTCCACCCTAGGTTCAAGTAAGGCGACAATTGTCATTCTTGGGTCTTTGATAGGTCATATTCACTTGCTCTTGTCCATTATACAACTAGTGATCAAACAAAGAAGATCAACTTGGTGCATGATCTAAGGCCTGACAATAACAGCAAGACAGCAAGACACTATAGAAGTTTAGGAAGTTTGGGGTTGTTGAACACATAACCGCTTCATCATGTTCTCTAAAAATGCAATCTTTGACTCAAGATTTCTCACATTAGAAATAACATGCATTCCACGCCTAGGAAACGTAGAACTTGGACTGTTTTCCCTAGCAGTTTTCTACTACATGATCTTCTCAACTAAGTCCTGTAAAATATCCCAAGTAGTAGTGACACTGTTAGAAAGAAAGCCACTCTGATATATGGACTCTAGCATGTTTCGGGTTTGTTGGTAAAGTCCTTCGTAAATAATTTGGCAAAGATGTGATTGTTCTAAACCATGATGGAGACACTCAGGAAATAAATTCTTAAACCTATCCAAGTACTTCCAAAATGATTCCCTTTCTAATTGAATCAATTGATTCATTTCATTCCTTAACTTTACAGTTTTGGCATTAGGGAAATATTTTCTCAAGAACAACTTAATAAAGGCATCCCAAGTAGAAACAAAATTAGCAGCCAAACCATACATCCCTGTTTCAACAGCATCTCTCAAAGAAAAATTAATCAATTTCATTCTCACCACATCAATAGATGTATTAGACTATTAGGGAAATGCAATATGAAACATACTTTCTCAAATTCCATCAAAAACATATATGTATCCTCCAAACTAGTGAACTTAGGGAGCATTTGAATGTAATGATGTCTCAGTTCAAAGGCCACATTAGGTCATAGGTTAAGTATGTCAAAGCATGATGGCAAGGTAGATGTAACGCCCCCAATTGCTAATGTCTGATTACTCAGGCTTAATTACTTGTTTTTTGTTAATTTGTAGCGGAAGACTTCTAATCTGATTGAAAGCGTTACCGCCGTTCCGGGATGGAACAAGGCTATCTAATTTGCTAAACTTGTCCCCCATGTGATAACTTGATATACCAATGCTAAGCATCATTATTGACTTGACTTTATTTTATTTTTGTTTCCATTCCTCTTTTTTATACTGTTCATCATTTGCTTAATGAATGTTATAAATATGTAATGGGGTAATGATGTTATCATCATCTTATTCTAATATTTGGTATAATTACTTATCGTTATTTTGTTAAACTATTAGTATTAATATCATTACAGGTCATTGGTATTCATACTATTTTTTTGTTAGCGCAACATTTGAATTGTGGCCACTTTTATCCATTACTGGTTCCTGCGTCGACCCAATGTTATGTTTTAGGCGTTTTATAAATCAGGCTTAAACTTCATCTCTGCATTGAACCTTGCATTACCACGTCATGGCAATAAAACACATACGACAGTCACTACTATGATCATAGTTCTAGAATGTTCTATAATAACCTCGGTTAAGACATGAACTCTATTCCCAAAAACGTAACGTAATAAACTCATATAATCACATTTTATCAAACATAACATTATAATCAAAATTCATAAATCAGAAAATACATACTTGAAATTCATAACTCACAAAGTGTACCTCCAAAATTCATGAAATTTTATCATAAATCTCCAAATAATATGATTTTATGTATATTCTCCGGTGAAATTGTCACAATATTGTCCAACCCAATAGCTCACAATAATCAAATCATTAATTGACTTTCAGCATAAATTCACCGGACAGATTCAATCTTACTTTCATAATTTCGAAATCATAGTAGATGAATTCATAGCGTAATTATCAAATCACGATATCCCAATCCATCAAACATCACAACTAAATATCTAATTATACAATTGGTTTCTACCAATTAACTTTAGTATTCTTAATCATAAAACATCAATACTCAAATTTTTAAGTCAAGGAATTAAGAATTACTCACCTTGAATTTGTTTCAAAATCAAAACCTTAATGTTTTCCTCCTCCTCCTCCTCCTTCTTCTCCTTTCTTTCTCTCTCCTCTCCCTTCTTTCTCTCTCTTCTCTTTCTCTCCTGCGTGCAGTGTGTGTGTGCATGGCAAATGAGCCAACCCCCCCAATATATATAGCCTAACTTTTAAAAAAAATCTTAGATTTTTTTTGGAGGGGGCCGATCAAACCGACTTTGACAAGTCAAAGTCAGTTTCACCGGTCAAATTAACTTTGACTTTGACTTTTTTTTAAAAAAAACTTTACATGTAAAATTTTAAGAGACATTTTTATGTTAACATACGTTCAATTATTCCGTTGAAATTTTAATGAATCATTTTAGGAGTAACCAAAATTTATTTCGAGGTCATCCTGCCGATTCAACCTGCAATGGTACATATATATATATATATATATATATATATATATATATATATATATATATATATATATATATACATATATATATATATATATATATATATGTATGTATAAAGAAAATGCTGAATTGAAATGGAAAAATGTTGGATTGAAATGCGGGCCCAACGTGATTAATTCGTAATTAAGATGATTCAATATAATTAATATGAATATTACGGTCGGGCCGTTACAGTAGACCTTTGATGGATATAAAATATCATTTAAATTATCTCTTGTGCCATTTATTCAAGTTCCAATTTGGGTTCAGGTTTAATCCTAACAAGTCTTCTTCTGTTAGACTCTCTAACCCAACCAATCATGCAATCCCCACATCTACTAACGTATTTTTGGTCTTTTTGTTTTTTGGATTTTTTTATTTTAACAACCAAATATAGAAAAAAAATGAAAACCTTAAAAGCAAAAACTAAAAAGAAAAGTAAATAGAAAATCAAAACTCCAAATTCAGAATAATATACACAGAAAATTATAAAAATATCAAGCAAAACATGGGCATGTTTTGCTTCTAGTTTTTTCCAAAATAAAATAATGTAGAAAAATAAAAACAGATAATTAGTTTTGAAAATTCTAGAGAATTCTGAAAATTCCAGGCAATCCCACAAAATCCCCCTGGACTCTAAAAAACCCTAGAAACCTACTAAAAATATCTGAAAAGTAAAATAAGCACTGGATTTGCAGGGGAAAAAAATGAAAAAAAAAAATGCCCAACTTGCACTCATTTTCTTCCTAGTTGACCTGACTGATTGCATTGTTTCGCCTTGTCCACAACCGATTTTTTTCATTTTTTTCCAACAGAAAATTAACTAAAAACAAAATTAAACAAAATATAAAATCAGAATATAACCTCTACACACAAAAATAAGAACATAACAACTATTCTAAACTACTAAGTCTTAAAAAAAATTGAAACTAAGTAGGTCTAACACAAAAACAAAAATGAAAATAAAGAAATCGCTAATCTAAGACTCGACTAAATAAAACTCACAACTCAATTCCACAAACGCTAGCCCCAACAATGGTGCCAAAGCTTGTTATAATTTTCTACAAGTGTACAGTTTTAACTTCGTCATACTTGAGGGTATCATCCTCAACGATGTGTTACGAAACTAGATAGATAAAGTTAATATATAATTAGAATTGAACAAACTAAAATAAATTGGTTACTAAGCATAAAATTTAGAGACAAAACTTAACCAACTACCAAAAATCAAAGTCGTCTCATGGCACAATCAATACAGTAATGTTAATCGGATCAGTAACATATATTTCAGCCATATTTCATTAAAATTGAAGAAAAGGAATTGACAAATCAGTGACCTTTGCAATTGACCATTTGAACTCTCTACGAAATCACATATTACAGTACCTCTGCAAATCCAAGCAACCTCAATGAATTCCTCAACCAAATTAAATTCAGAAAGTAGAAGCAATAATATAATTCCAAATTGAATGCAAACAGCTCTAAATTGTAAGTACAAGAATAAAAGAGATAAAGGGACTACCCATATCAAATTTGAGCACAACCCAAATTAGAAACAGAAGCAATGAGGCAGCACCAAACAACCCAAGCATAAACTGGTCACCATCAAATTCGAACCCAATTTGAGTATTTTCCAAGCCAAAAATCAAAAGTTTAACTTGTTCAACAAACCTAGTTACAATAGCATCAAATTGGTGAAAGACTAAATAATGAAACGAAGAAAAAGACAATAAAAATAGAAAGATCTCAAACTACTTCTCGTATCGCCTACTTCCTAGTTCCTACCTCCTACTTCTGAGCTTGCTTGTTCCCTTTATGGCCCAAAATTGAGCCCTGACTGCTTTGATTGCTGCAATTAAAGCCCCTTATAATTGCTTTTGTAATTGCTTGCCATCAATGTGTCATTATTCGCCCGCAACTTGACAGATAGACAATGGTGGAGTCGATGGCTGAATTCATGATGGTGATGACGGAACAAATAATGGCTAGGATTGAAGGAGGACATAAAAGAAGATCATGGAAGATGGAGCAAAGATGGTCCATGCATGTGGCTGGGACAAACAAAGAGGAAAAATAAGAACAGTAATTATTATTACCACTGTTACTAATAATAAAAATAAATATTAATAATTAATCATCAATGATTAATAATTAAATAATCAAAATAATAATAATAATAACTATAAAATCAATTTCTATTATTCCTTTTAACAATTAATAATAATCAATAATAATAATTAATAAATTATTATAGTAATAAAAACTGTTAATTAATAACAAAAGTAACATTAATAATAATTATTATTAATATTTATAATAGTAATTGACAACAATAATTATAATAATAGTTCTTAGTAATGTTAATAATAATTATAATAATTATTAACAATAATAATTAGTAATAGTAATAGTAATAACTTTTATTAATTATGAATATTACTAATTTATTATAACTATAATTATTGTAATGATTATTACCATTATTAATAAATGTTAGTAATAAATACAATAATAATTGTAGTTAATATTAACTATTTTTGTTACTTTTAATAACATCAATAATTAATACAAATATTAATAACAACAAAAGATTACTAACTACTAATACTAATAATAATTATTATTAACAAAGACAATAATTAATAACATTAAGAAGAACAATAAAAAGTTCTTATTAAATTATGAATAAAAATAATTATTAACACTAATAATCATGAATATTAATAGTTACTATTTCAAAATTAATTAATACTAATAATTAATAATAATTATTGTTCTAAGTGTTAAAAATAATAATTATTAATCTTATTATTAATTAGTAATAATAATTGTTATAATAGTACAAATTATGAATTAACAACAAAAATAAGAACTAGTCATTAACAATAATTAATAATAGTAATTTCAATGCTAGTTACAATTAATACAAATAGTCATAATAATTTTTAATATTAATAATAATACTAATCATTAATATTAAAATTAATATTAATATTAAGAATAATTATAATTATAATTATAATTATGAGTATTCTAATAATAATTATTATTAAAGAATATTAGTAATAGTCACATTAGCTATTATTAATATTATTAATAAAAATAATCAAAGTAATTATAAATATTAATATTAATGTTAATATTAATATTAGTATTAATATTAATAGTTATTATTAATTACCCATATCAATGAATAACAAAATAATTTAACACAATAATTAGTAATATTATTAATGCTTCGTAATAATAAAAATAATAATTACAATATTTTGAAGAATAATAAAAATGTTAATGATTATTTAGTAATAATTATTAATATTAATAATTATTGTTTTAAAAATTAATTAAATTATAACAATTAATTATTATTATTTTTAATATCAAAAATATTTCTTATTAAATTCATTATCAATTGGAAATAATTATTAATAAAAATAATTAATAACTAACAATAATTATTATTTTAATAATAATTATTAATTAATAATAAATTTAATGCTTAATCATTAATAATAATTAAAAACAATAATTTTAGTTATTATTCTAATCAATCATAATAATCGTAATCATAGTAACTTTTTAATATTAAATTAAAAGTAATATTAATGGTAAAAATAACAATTATTATCAATATTAGTAATAAGAATTATTATTATAATTATAATTGCTATAATATATTTTTTTATTAAAGTATATCAGTAATAATAACAATAATAATTAATATTAATATTAATAATACTTATTATCATTACGGTTAATAATAACAATAATTACAAGTGTTAATATTAATAATAATAATTATTAGTATTATTATTAGTTAATAATAATAATACTGATGATGATGATGATCATCGTCGTCATGATCATGATGATGACAGCAGGCCCATTTGCGTGGGATTGGGTAAGCAATACATTGATGTTCTTTTTTTCTTCCGAGCTCAAATCTTCAGTTCTGATACCTTTCGTTTTATTTTTTTCCTTATTTCACATTTTTCTGCAAAATAAACTAGACGTATTAAGATCCTAATTTAATCATTTATTTTTAGCACATATTAAATAATGAAAGGGTGTAAAATGTATCATTTGTGGATTGAACAAATATCCCTACAATTTAAATTTTGCTTGTCTTCGAGTAAAATGAAAGTAAAAAACCTAGGAAAAGAAAATAAAGTTCTAACTCACTTTTACAGGAATCACGATTGTACTTAGCTTATACAACAAATCCTTTAAACCCCCAGGTCAACCCCGGTGGACGAGTAAGATCTGTTGAGGATTTACAGAAGATATACTAATAAAATGGTAGAAGACAGAGAAAAAAGAAAATCAAAAATTGTTTTGAGTTTTAAAAATCATATATACAATACTTGGAAAAAAGGTACACATTCCAATCAACCATATAACTTAAGTAATCTAGACATTAGATCACATATAAATATAATGTAGACATTAAAAAATTGTTAGTCTCTACTGCTGATATTTGTACATAATCTTTCACCCTACTTATGAAATATGAACAAGCCCGACTTGTCACTTTAGGGAACATGTGGAACACTTCCACTTATGGGTTTAACATATGATAAGTTTCACCTAATTCATCTTTCAATCATAGAAACTAACATAGGTTTCCTAAGACTCTCAATCTTCCACCACTGAGATGCAAAATGTAACACGATAATCAAGAGGACTTTACAAGGTTGTAATTGGGATAAGGATAAAGGGTTAGAGGGGGGAAGTCCTGCCAGCAACTCCACTACGCACTCTCCAAATCTTGTGACAACTTTAGGCAGAATCGTCAAACTCAACTACCGGAAAACAGTTGAAATAATGAAGTTCAAACAGATACAACAACCATGCCAAACAATTTTATTTATAACATTTTTCTATTTGAGATTTTTTCCAATTTTTTTTCAATTTTTTTGTTTTTTCTTGAGGACTTTTTTCATTTTTTTCATTTTTTCCTCCTTTTTGTGAAAGAAAAATGAATTAATGGCATTTTGAGTATTTTCGAAGCAAAAAATCACAAGTTTAACTTGAATTCAACAAACCCAGTTACAATAACATCAAATTGGTGAAACATGAAACTGAATTTGAAAACTAAAAAATGAAACGAAGAAAAAGGCAATGAAAATTAAAAGACCTCAATCTACTTCTCCCTGCCCCCTACTTCCTACGTCCTACTTCTGAACTTGCTTGCACCCTTTATGGCCAAAAATTGAGCCCTCACTCATTTGATTGCTTTAATTAAAACCCCTTATAACCGATCTCGTAATTGCTTGCCTTTAATGTATCATTGTTCCCCCAACCTGATAGAGAGATAATGACAGTGTTGATGGATGAATTAATGATGGTGATGATGGCAAAGACAACGGCTAGGATTGAAGGAGAAGAGAGAAGAAGAAGAAGATGCAAGTTGGAGTGAAGATGGTCCATGCATGCGGTTGGGATGAACGAAGAAGAAGAATAAGGAAAAAGGGGGGCAGGGCGGGGCTCCTCGCATCCATTGGGAGCAGCGAAAGAAAGAAGAGTAAACGAAATAAAAGGGCTGGACTCATGCGATAGGCACATGAGGGAAAGCAATAAGTAGGACAAGGCTGATGCTTGGGCCAGGATATGAAGCCTATTTGCAGGGAATTAGGTTAGGAATGCATTGAATTACTTTTTTTGAGCCGAATCTTCAATTCTAAAACCTTTCTTGTTATTTTTTTGTTATTTCACATTGTCCTACAAAATAAACAAACATATTAAAATCCATATGTTTATATTAGTGGATTGTCCTCCAAAATTACTGCTATGTGCTTATCTTTGTGCACGACTTTTGGTAGCATTAAGATTCATTCATTATTTAAATTTTTTAAGAAAATGTTTATGATGCCTGATGGTGTGGAAGTGAATCATAAAGTTGTAAGCGCAATTGGGAGAAGGTTAGGGGCTACAAATATTCCTTGAGAGACAAATATGTTACAGAAGATACCACTAAAGAAGATTTATACAATTTAGAAATTAATAAGCAATTATCAAATATAAGTGACCAAATGTGGGTTGGTTTAATGGATCATTTATTATGCGATAAGTTTCGGGTAAGAAAAATATCATATCATACCATGTGTTAGTCTCTCTCTTTTTCCGCTACAGTTTGGAAGCCCAAGTGGACATTAGATACTTAGATTGTTTGCAAATAGACAATGTTGCTATTATTATAGCTTTTTGTTAGTGTATACGATATTATGAAGGTTTGCCATACCTTTAGTGCTTCCAAGTGACAAGTCCACATCACGAGGCACTTCCATAGCTTTTAAGGTCTTACTCTAAGTATTAATTTATTGTAAACTAGTCAAAAGTTGTTGCCTGTATCGTAGACTATGTTGAAATTAAATATGTTGCGATTATGTTTATTGCAGACCTCATAGATTTTGTTGAATTTTCCAATTTGATTATGTGATCTATAAGTTTTCAAAAAATGGAAGAGGGAAACAACTACACCCCCATACAAGTGGATCAGAAAGTTTTGCAATTAAAAGACATAAGTTTGTAAGTCAAGCTAGTTTACATGTTCATGGTACACTTTTCATACATTGCCATATGATGAGTGCTTTATTTCAGTATGTCAATTGATTTAAAAGAGACATATCATCATAGAGAACCGAGTCCTATAGAATGGATTATGAAGACTCATGAAAGAAGAAATCATGGCTACCATGAACCCGCGACACAAAATTTGTGGTATTTACTCTTTTTTATATCTAATTTGAATTACATATGTCATTATTTAATGGAAATTCAAAGATTATGATTTTATCTTTTGTATTGATTGGTTATTTACCTATATCGGACTGTGCTTCTGGTATCTTTTAAAAAACAACTGGTTCTTTAGGGGTTGAATTCTCTGAAGCAATGGTACTAGCTCAAACTCTTGTTTATTGTAAATTGATGGGGCCTAAAAGCAATGGTAGGGTTAGACTACTGGGAATAAAGTGGCCCCCAACAAAGTACGTAGTAAACACAATTGAAAAAATGGGATAAGAACCTTAGAATTTAGCATGATCAACACACTATTAAAAGAAGTCAAGTTCTTACATTAAGAGGTTGCTTATTGGAAGTCTACACTAGGTGATGCAGAAGTTTGTTCTCAAACCAATATTGAACGATGAATTAATTTATTTTATTCACTTGTTTTGTGAACAGAGTGATCATTTTTAAGAAGAGAACACACTTAATTCTTCATTCCATGGTGAAAATGTTAGACCAAATCCTTAGACCCAATCTAGATTGGTTGAAATTGGAAATTCTGTTGCAGTGGGTGATAAAGGTGCAATTAGACATACATCTGGGCGACAAATAGGTTGGCATACAAGGCATGGTGGAGGTAAAGAGAATGTGCAAGTGCGGATCACATAGCTACCCCCTCCTTTTTTTTTTTTTTCTTGATTCCTGTTCATTTTTCCTTACTTTTTCTTTAGTTTTGTCACGCTCCACGACTAGATGGCTTAGATATAGACAATTGAAATTTGATATTGATCTTTCCCTTTTCCCTCTTTTGCCGTTCTGCTGATTTAGTCTTGGAAGTAGTCGACTACTAGTCTATCAGAACTTGAAATTATCAACCTAGGCCCTAGAAAAAGGGCGAGGGGGCTGAATGAAGCTCAGAGATGAGCAATGGCCTTATGAACCTCTGCTGGAGCTAAGCACTTGGCCTAAGCTTGGGGATACAAATGAGTTGTGGTCAGCCCTGATGCCTCATCTCAACTCGGCTCACTTGTACCTCCGCCACTACGTTACTTATGTAGACCAGCAGAACTCTACACTTTGATGCATGAACTCTGCATTCTCATCAGGTCTATCTCATGACCTTCATCAGGTAACACAAACCAGAAGCTCAAAATTCTTCTGCAGAAACATAAAGTGCAAAAGAGCTTATTCTTTGCTTGATTTGCTTATTTATACTTCTAGGAGAACACCCAAAAAGTCACCAATTTCTCTCAAATTTTGCTTGCGGCATGACAAGCTTATGAGAACTCAAGGATTGTAGAATAACTCTGTAGATCTGCCAATGTTACTAGTATTCATTCAAGAACCGATAAATGTTTTGTTACAAAGATTTTATTATAAGTATCTCTTATTTTATAAGCTGATTGATTATTTAACAATTTCTTTCACAGCAGTTGAATTCCATTAGGGGAAATAACCGTTCTTCAAAAAGTTAAATGGGAAATCAACCTGTTATCACAAGTGAAACGAAGAACACCACGATGTTAGGTGATGTGGTCTAATAAGGATCATGAGTAGAGGTGGTAAGAGGTATGTGCTTGTGATAGTGGATGACTACTCTCGTTTCACTTGGACCTTGTTTTTGGCTTCTAAAGATGAAATCTTTGAAAAATTTCTTGCTTTCATTAAAAAAACTGAAAAGAGGGTAGGATACTCTTTGGTGTGCCTAAGGTCTAATCATGGTACGGAATTTGAGAATTCAAGCTTTATTAACTATTGTAATGAGCATGGTGTAGACCACAACTTCTCAGCCCCAAGAACACCCCAACAGAACGGGGTGGTAGAACGCAAAAATCGTACTCTAGAAGACATGACCAGAACAATGCTTGTTGCTAGTGGTCTTCCTAGAAATTTTTGGGCTGAAGCTTTGAACACATCATGTTACATTATAAATAGATGCATGATTAGACCTCTTCTTAACAAAATGCCTTATGAGCTCCTCAAGGGAAGAAAACCCAATATTATGCATTTGAGAGCATTTGGTTGTAAATGCTTTGTGCATAATAATGGGAAGGATGCCTTAGGGAAATTTGATCCAAGGAGTGATGAGGCAATATTCCTTGGTTACTCCTCGCATAGTAAGGCA
Organism: Carnegiea gigantea; assembly: GCA_029747015.1. NCBI lineage: Eukaryota > Viridiplantae > Streptophyta > Magnoliopsida > Caryophyllales > Cactaceae > Carnegiea > Carnegiea gigantea. The sequence goes on along the minus strand of JAKOGI010000050.1, from coordinate 173,016 downwards.
TACAAATTGTTTAATAAGAGAACCTTGTGTGTTGAGGAAAGTGTGCATGTGCTTTTTGATGAAACTAACTCTCTAAGTGAGAATGATGCACAGGAGGAAGACCTTGAACTAGGTCTTGTTAGAAAAGACTTGCTGCTCCAAGATGAACAAGGTAAGGAAGCCACTGAGGGATCAAGGTCTGAAGCTGTTCTTAAGGAAGGTAAGCAAGGTGTGAACCAAACAGGGGGAAATAGGGTGGAACCCTGTTCGGGACAACATCAGCCGAATTCTTCAGGGATAAATTCAGGAACAAGTTCCCAAACAGGCTCGAGAACAAGTTCTAAACCTGTTTCACCGAGTATTCCAGCTAGGATGGAGAGCGTGTCTGTGAACCCACTTTCACCACGATCATGGAAATACCAAAGTTCACATCCTCTTGATCAAATTTTGTCTGATATTAATGCAGGAGTTCAAACTAGATCTAGGTTCAAAAATTTATGTACTTTCTATGCTTTTCTCCCAAAAATTGAGCCAAAGAATATTAATGATGCTCTTGCAGATTCAGATTGGGTCACAACCATGCAAGAAGAACTCCATCAGTTTGAAAGGAACACGGTATGGCACCTTGTGCCACGGCCAGAGGATAGAACAATCATTGGAACCAAGTGGGTATTCCGTAACAAGCTTGATGAGTGCGGAACAGTCACTAAGAACAAGGCCCAGCTGGTGGTCCAAGGCTACAACCAAGAAGAGGGAATTGATTATGAAGAGACCTTTGCACCTGTTGCAAGGATGGAGGCCATTCGAATCTTGATAGCCTTTGCAGCCCACATGGAGATCAAGTTGTATCAAATGGATGTCAAAAGTGCGTTTCTAAATGGATACCTTAAATAAGAAGTGTATGTCAAACAACCCCCCGGTTTTGAAAGTGATGAATTTCCTAACCATGCTTTCAAACTTGACAAATCACTTTATGGTTTAAAACAAGCTCCCAGAGCTTGGTATGAGCGGTTGTCAAATTTCTTATTGGAAAATAATTTCAGAAGAGGCAAGGTAGATAATACCTTGTTTCTAAAATCTAAGGGGGAACATTTATTGATTGTTCAAGTATATGTCGATGACATCATATTTGGTGCAACTCATCATGATTTGTGTGACGAATTTTCAAAAATGATGAGAAGTGAGTTTGAAATGAGCATGATGGGTGAGCTTTATTTCTTTTTAGGCTTGCAAATCAAGCAAACTTCAAACGGCACCATGATCCATCCATAAAAGTATGTCAAGGAGTTATTTAAGCATTTTGGGATGGAGTCGGCCAGGCCCATTGATACTCTCATCTCTCCCTCAACCAGGTTGGTAATGGATAATGGAAGTCCCTCAGTTGAGGAGAATCCTATAGGGGCATGATAGGGTCACTCCTATACCTAACCGCTAGTAGACCTAACATTGTTTTTAATATTGGTCTATGTGCACGTTTTCAGTCTAACCCTAAAGAAACTCATCTAAAGGCTGTTAAATGGATTTTAAGATATTTAAAACATACACCTGATCTAGCCTTGTGGTATCCTAGGGTTACAACTTTGATCTTGTTGGGTATGTTGATGCTGATTATGCAGGTTTCTTGGTTGATAGAAAAAGCACCTCAGGTATGGCTCACTTTCTTGGACCTTGTTTGGTATCTTGGGCAACCAAGAAACAACTCTCTGTTGCCTTGTCCACAGCAGAAGCTGAATACGTGGCAGCTGCATCCTGTTGTGCTCAGTTATTATGGATAAGGCAACAACTCAAGGATTTTTGTATTGACATAAGATGCCCTATTTATTGTGACAATACAAGTGCAATTAACATTGCCAAAAATCCATGTCAATACAAAATAACAAAACATATTGACATTCGTCATCATTTTTTAAGAGACAATGTTGAAAAAGGAGTGATCTCAATGCATTTTTGTGCCACTGAAAATCAAATTGCTGATATATTCATCAAGGCACTAAGCAGAGAACAATTTGAAAGGAATAGACTCGAACTAGGTTTAATTAGAACAACTTGACCATCTTGTTCTCTCTCCCTGTTGGCAATATTTAAAAACTACGGGTTCAATATGTTACAATATTTGTTTGCCATCAATTTCTGTGCTATGTCTAGCATATGTGAGGTTTGCAACCTGCTGACACTCGTTGAGGTCTAATGAGATTGCCCTTATTGTCCTATGTTACCGAGCAAATAACCTCAAGAACAAGCACCAGGAACAAATGCACCTCTTGTTTGTCAAATGTGTGCAACTAGCTGAGATTTGCTTCACATCTTCCCGAGGCGTGTGCGGCCGGATTTAATGATAAAGCCCGTTGCAAAACGGGCAAAATCTTTAAAAGATCTTGCACGCCTCTCCTCTTTAAAGCTTTCTTCAAACTTGCTTCATTCTCTCACCTCCACCACAATTCTTCTTGCTTTGAAATTCCGTTCGAGAAACCCTAATCTTTCTCCTCCCTCTGAAAAATGGCATTCCCCATCAGCACCACGAGTTCCGTGTCCTTAACCCAGGGAAACCAGTCACCAAGCACAGCTTTGCAAATAGCCACAGCCCTGTTTGCTCCCACGCAATTTCTGGCGGCTTTCATGGAAGGTAAATCTGCTGAACCATCTCGCCCCATTCTTTACAAACCTTTTGGATTTCTGAAAAGCATAGACCTCAGAACAGTAGGTCTAAAATTGGAAGACATTCCCTATAAATTTAGGTGGGATTCAGTTCTGTTTGGTAAATTGAGTGTATGTCAGAAGTCTGGAGAACCCCAAGAATCTTTTGGGGCATCTGGTAGAGAAATTGGGGCTACAGATGAACTCTTTTTGTTTGAACATGGCCTGGATGACATCAACTCTTTCGGGCTGTTTCCAGAGCAGGAAACAGGGGCTGGAACAGGGCCTGAGATTTTTAGGGATGACTTAGGAGAAGATTTGTCAAAAGAAGTAAGGAGAAGTAGTGGTCAATTGGAGGAGTCTCCTGTCAAGCCTGCACAAGCCACACCGGTAACACAAACCGGTGAGAAACGCAAAAGGTACAAAATTATGGCGAGGCGCACTAGAATGCCAAGAACAAGACCACCATCAAGGCCTAAAAGCGGCCAAACTGAAGAACCCCCAAAGACTGAAACCCCTGTCAAACCAAAACCACAAATTTTCTCTCCGGCCAAACCCACTACCAGGCCAACCAGAAAATCAGCCCGAATTGCTTTTCAATCCATGTCTCATCCTGCCAAATAGCCTTCTCCTGTTGTTGAGGAAATTGATTCCTCTTCTGAGCCTTCCTCTGATAGTGACACTAAGAACACCTCCTTCGAACAGGGCACTCCCGTGTTCTCAGAGTCCTCAGAGGACAAGCCCTTGCCTGCACCCAAACCAGCCTCCACTGTTCCCTCCAAATCATCACCCACAAAAACCCCCAAGCGAAAAGCCTCTCTCAAACACGCCTCCACACAAGACACCCCTACTGAGCCCCAGCCTAAGAGAGCCAAGAAGTCAACCCCGTCTGCAATTTCAGCCAAACTGACCCAACTGCTTCAGAGATGGGTAGTCAGGAGCAAAATCATCAAGGTCAAGTATTTTGAGGAACAGGGTCTTGGGGTGTTTCTGCACAAGCTGCGTGCACAGGGGTGGTTTGAACTGTTTACAAACACCCAGCTGGGGTGTTCTGTCCACGAGTTGGCACAGTTTTACGCTAACTGCACTGTCACCGAAAGAGTGGTGACAAGTACTGTTAATGGGAAGCAGCTTCGCTTTGATGCGAAGATATTAGGGGAAATTTTGGGGATTCCCTCCACAGGCTTTGATGTATATGTGAGGGAAGATAAGACTATTCTTGGGACAGCCTGGCTGCTAGAGCTTTCCCAGAAATTCAGCCAGCAACCAAGCCTGCAAACACCCCAGTCAGTGAAGAAAGGGGACATGACATCTCTTCATCAGTTGATATTTTGGTTTATTATCAAAAATGTCATCCCCAGGGGCCAGGGTCGAAATCTTGCCGATGCCATAGATCAGTGTCTTATGGATCTGATGGACAGAGAAGAGCAAATCAACCTTCCTGCCATCATAGTTCGACATATTGTAAGAATTGCAAACACCTCTAAGGAACATGACCTTGGGTATGGTTTCTTCCTGACTAGTATTTTTGAGCACTTTGGGGTAACACTGGAGAAGAAGGTGGGAGCTCAGTTCATTGATGAGATCGGGAGCAACACTCTCATGGGGTGCGGATACACATTGATTGAGGGATCTGCCTCAGAAAAGGGGACCAGAACACCCCGTCCTCCTGTGCCTGGCAGTTCCTCAGTCAAGATTGAGGCTGCTCTGGAAGAAAACTCTCGACTAAGTGCTGAGCTTACTGCTGTGAAGGCTGCCCTGGACGAGGAAAAAGCTCTAAATGCCAAGCGTCATAAAGATCTCCTCGCCCTTCTCTCTTCCCTCTCAGCAAAATTTTCCCCTCCTACTCCCTGATCCCCCCCATACGATGTTCTCATAGTCTGTTCTCACTTCTCTTGGTTGTCCTCTCTTGCTAGTTTGTACTCTATGTTGCACTCTTTTGGCGAATACCAGGTTATCTTGTTTTGATTGGCTTTGCTTTGCTTGCTTTTTGTTGAGAATTTCTTGTGTGTGACTAGGATGGCCAATCTCATTACCGTATCAAAACACTTAAGTGTATCGCATGTTGAATTTCCTTCATTACCCAAGTGGTGGTGATAGCAAACACTCTCTGTTTGACTATTTGCCTTTCCTTTTTAATGATGCCAAAAGGGGGAAGATAGGATGACCAATATTGTTTTAGTTTTGCCATGGACGCGTTGATTCTCTTATAATTTACAATTTTTCGATACTAGCTGCTTCATGTGAATTGTCGATTCTATGAATGATTGGCACTAACACTTCATTTGTCCTTGAAAGTCAATATGGTCACTTGGTTTGTCATCATCAAAAAAGGGGGAATTGTTATGATGTATAAGGTTTTTATGATAACAAATCCAAGTGTTGTTGTTGTTCCAAACAGGCTCTCCAAACAGGTTCTTACTGCTGTTCTCAATGTCTTAAACTTGCTTGACTAATGGTTGACTAAGAACAGGTACTCAAGTCAACGATATAAGTGCAGCTGTGAGAAACAGGGCCTGTGAAGTGTTTGAAGCAGCAAATTCGTCTCTCTACAAGATGACTGGTCGTTACAACAAGATGTCTTGATTTGATTTAGATTTTATATTTTTAGACTCTTGTTAATATGCCAATTAGAAAGTCTTAATTTACCACTTACTTGAAACGGTTTTGCTTTTTGGAAAATATTTCGGATCACCTTTCAAAACAATCCTGGAAACAGGGTGGTCAGGGTGTTTCCAGATTAAGCTGCGAAAAAATAATTTCACACGATTTTTCTCTCTCTGATTTTAGGCAGCTTCTCCAAGATTTGTAAGCAAGGTTTTTTTATGTAGTATCTTACCCCTTACCCTAAAAACGGTTATTAAAATCTAAGGGAATTTGCAAAATCTTTTTGAATAAAAAGAATATCCAATTTTTGGCAAGTGGATAAGGTTGTTGAGAAAAACATGGGCTAGTTGCTGAGAATCACCGCCTTATGCACACGGTTTAGGAAGTGTTTCCAACTCATGTTTCCTCATCCCTTGTGGCTAAAGAATTCTATATTCTTTAGGGATTTTAGTTTCCAAAAATTTGAGGAATTGTTTTTCCAAGCACTATATAAAGTCGCTTCTTAGAACGTTAGAAGTATCGGTTTTCAAAGGCAAAAATTCAGTGTTCATGAGCTTAAAAGTTTCAAAAGAAAACCGTGTCTAGTGAGTGAGTTATTTGAGCTTTCAAAGTTGGCATACTAGGACTTCATTGTACCCTATATTAGCTTAGTTGAGAAGCATTGTAATAGGGTGTTTTTCTTTATATTCTTCTTTCACAAAAGTGAGTTGAGTGTGTGTCCAAATCAAGGGATTTTGGACGTGGGGTAACCTGTCTTAGGGAAGACGGTTACGTGGGTTGCAATTTGTAACAAGGTGTGTTACTATTGTAACGTGATTAGCCCGTTTAGTGAAGTGTTTAAATCCTACACGAGGTAGGTCGTGGTTTTTCACCTCAGTTGGGCTAGAGGTGTTTTCCACGTAAAAATCCTGTGTCCATTATTTCCGCATTCAATTTTGTTGGATTTTCGGTTCTGCATATCTTAGGAACAGCCTGTGCGAACAGGGTCTAAGACTGTTTGCCAGCATATTGCGAAAATCGGACACCACAATTCACCCCTCTCTTGTGGTTGTGTACTCTCTAAAGCAATAGAGAGAGAAAGAAAGGAGAAGCAGAAAGGAGGAGGAGGAGGAGGAGGAAAATATTAAGGTTTTGATTTTGAAACAAATTTAAGGTGAGTAATTCTTGATTTCTTGACTTAAGAATTTGAGTATTGATGTTTTATGATTAAGAACACTAAAGTTAATTGGCAGAAACCAATTGTATAATTTCATGTTTAGTTGTGATGTTTGATGGATTGGAATATCGTGATTTGATAATTACATTATGAATTCATCCACTATGATTTTGAAATTATGAAATTAAGATTGAATCTGTTTGGTGAATTTATGCTGAAAGTCGATTAATGATTTGATTATTGTGAGCTATTGGGTTGGACAACATTGTGACAATTTCACTGGAGAATATACATAAAATCATATTATTTGGAGATTTATGATGAAATTTCATGAATTTTGGAGGTACACTTTGTGAGTTATGAATTCTAAATGTGTATTTTCTGATTTATGAATTTTGATTAGAATGTTATGTTTGACGAAATGTGATTATATGAGTTCATTACGTTATGTTTTTGGGAATAGAGTTCATGTCTTAACCGAGGTTATTATAGAACATTCTAGAACTATGATCATAGTAGTGATTGTCGTATGTGTTTTATTGCCATGACGTGGTAATGCAAGGTTCAATGCAGAGATGAAGTTTAAGCCTGATTTATAAAACGCTTAAAGCATAACATTGGGTCGACGCAGGAACCAGTAATGGATAAAAGTGGCCACAATTCAAATGTTACGCTAACCCAAAAAAAAAAAAAATAGTATGAATACCAATGACCCATAATGATATTAATACTAATAGTTTAACAAAATAACGATAAGTGATTATACCAAATATTAGGATAAGATGATGATAACATCATTACCCTATTACATATTTATAACATTTATTAAGCAAATGATGAACAGTATAAAAAAGAGGAATGGAAACAAAAATAAAATAAAGTCAAGTCAATAATGATGCTTAGCATTGGTATATCAAGTTATCACATGAGGGACAAGTTTAGCAAATTAGATAGCCTTGTTCCATCCCCGAACAGCGGTAATGCCTTTAATCAGATTAGAAGTCTTCCGCTGCAAATTAACAATAAACAAGTAATTAAGCCTGAATAATCAGACATTAGTAATTGGGGGCGTTACATCTACCTTGCCATCATGCTTTGACATACTTAACCTATGACCTAATGTGGCCTTTGAACTGAGACATCATTACATTCAATTGCTCCCTAAGTTCACTAGTTTGGAGGATACATATATGTTTTTGATGGAATTTGAGAAAGTATGTTTCATGTTGCATTTCCCTAATAGTCTAATATATCTGTTGATGTGGTGAGAATGAAATTGATTAATTTTTCTTTGAGAGATGCTGCTGAAACAGGGATGTATGGTTTGGCTGCTAATTTTGTTTCTACTTGGGATGCCTTTATTAAGTTGTTCTTGAGAAAATATTTCCCTAATGCTAAAACTGTAAAGCTAAGGAATGAAATGAATCAATTGATTCAATTAGAAAGGGAATCATTTTGGAAGTACTTGGATAGGTTTAAGAATTTATTTCCTGAGTGTCTCCATCATGGTTTAGAACAATCACATCTTTGCCAAATTATTTATGAAGGACTTTACCAACAAACCCGAAACATGCTAGAGTCCATATGTCAGAGTGGCTTTCTTTCTAACAGTGTCACTACTACTTGGGATATTTTACAGGACTTAGTTGAGAAGACCATTTAATAGAAAACTGCTAGGAAAAACAGTCCAAGTTCTACGTTTCCTAGGCGTGGAATGCATGTTATTTCTAATGTGAGAAATCTTGAGTCAAAGATTGCATTTTTAGAGAACATGATGAAGGGGTTATGTGTTCAACAACCCCAAACTTCCTAAACTTCTATAGTGTCTTGCTGTCTTGCTGTTATTGTCAGGCCTTAGATTATGCACCAAGTTGATCTTCTTTGTTTGGTCACTAGTTGTATAATGGATAAGAGCAAGTGAATATGACCTATCAAAGACCCAAGAATGACAATTATCGCCTTACTTGAACCTCGAGTGGAGAAATCACCCTAAACTTTCATGGAGTAGTGGGCCAAATGCTGTGGTTCCTGACTCCTAGCCTAGAGTGTTTCTTGGAAACAACTCTTAACCTATACCCTATCCTTCTAATTCTTACAGGAGACCAGTTGTTCAAGGTGTGGCTAGTGCATTTAGACCACCATCTCCTGTTGCTTAGATTTAGCCTCCTCCTTACTACATTGACATCTATATCATTAAGAAGAGAATTAATAGTAATGTGAATAGGATGACTAATGCTAAGATGATGAGAATGATGGCTGAATAATTTTCTCAGTCAACTAGAGGCGAACCATAAGGGCCATACCCTATGTTCTTCTTCTAGAGCCAACCCCAGTGAGAATGTAGGAAAGTGTATGCAATCATATCTCTTAGATCAAGCCGAGAGATTGATAATCAATTGAGAAATTTGAAAGAAACCTGCATTTACCTTCACACTTTCTTTCAAAATTCATCTGCTTCCCCTTTTTCTTCTCCAAAGACTGATTCTTCTAGTAAGTTAGGGGATGCTACTAATGGTCTCCCTAGTGATTCTCCTAGTGATCCTATTTTCAACCCAGCTTCCGATCAAGAGGAGCCTACGGAAAAAGATTCAGCCGAAATAGTTGATCCCTCATCTCCGAAGGATTCTTCTTCTCTTGCTGCCATTGAGCGAGTATATAAGCTTGTACCTCCTTTCCCCTATAGGCCGGAAAAGAAAGAACAATGCCATGTTGGTAAGATAAGAGAGACTTTTCCTCAAGTCAAAATCAACATTACATTACTTCATACTATTCAACAAATGCATCCTTATACTAAGTTTTTTAAGGATCTGTGTACTACCAAGAGACACTAGTGTTCTCAAGAAAGCTTTCTTAGGTTCTAGTACTAGTTCTATCGCTTCCTATCAAATTCTAGTGAAGTATAAGAACCCCAGTTGACCTACTGTTGCTATAGTCATTGGGTACTAACTCACTCATAGAGTATTGCTTGACTTAGGGGCTAGTATCGATTTGTTATCCCTTCACCGAGTGTGAGAGGCTAGGCTTAAGTGAGCTAAAACCTACTAAGATGTTCGTCTAACTAGCTAATAGATCAACCAGGTTACATAGAGGTGTGGTAGAGAATGTATAGATTAAGGTGGGTGAATTCATTTACTCAGTAGACTTTGTTATACTTGAAATTGAGAAGTAGCTAATGTTACTAATTAGATCCCTGTCAATCTAGGGCGTCATTTCTTCGCTACTGTAAATGCCCTGATTAACTGAACAAATGGAATGATAAGACTATCTTTTGGTAATATGACCATGGAATTGAACATTTTCAATTTGTAAAGACAACCTTAAGGATTTGATGATATGAAGACTTCTAAACTTAACAAAGTCGAGGACTCTGTTTTTTATCATGAGTTTGACAATATGTTTTGCCACTAAATATGAGTCTTTTTTTATTAATAATGAGCTTGAATATGATGTGCTTAAATTTGATGACTTGTGCTCTACTTCTGAATGTTTGGCGACTTTTGCTACTAAGTATGATTCCCCCTCCTTCATCTCTAGAATTAAAACCTCTTTCTGATTCTTTGAAGTATTCATTTTTAGGACCCGATGAATCTTTACCTGTGATTATTGCTTCTGAATTAGGTTGGGAACAAGAGGAAAAACTGATTGTGTTACTTAGAGAGAAGAAGGAAGCTATAAGTTGGACTTCAGGGGAAATAAAGGGTATTAATTCCTTGATTATATAGCACAAAATCCATTTAGTGGGCAATTGGTAGGATTACAAGCGCACGGTGGCGTTGTAATAAATCAAGTTGATCCCACAGAGACTTGGTCAAGATATTGTGTTATATTCTGGCAAGATAGGCTAACCAAATCAATACTCAATATTAAAATTAAGCTAATCAACCATCCAATCTAATGGATAAATAATAAAAGAATTATACAAAATTAGCAATCTCTCAATTCATGTATCAATCAAGCATTTCTCCCTCATTATAATATTTTAAAACTGACAACCAAAGTATTACACCCCTCTTTTAGGGTGAAGTGAAATACATAAATCTAACCATTTACCATTTCTCAAGGGCTCTCGATTTGTTTAGGATCATTAAGCACGTGATTATCATATTCAAGGTTTCTCAATCAATGTGCTCTTTCAAGACTCCACATAATCAAGTCAAATCCTACGGCTCAAGTATCGAATTTCACCTTCTGGTCCTTCATCCAATACACAAAACATATAAGAAAGTGATCAAATTTCTTACAAGACAATAAACATCTAGGATCCAATAAAACAATCCAACAATTCCAAAATGCTTAAAGAGATAAACAGCAAATCAGAAATATAACTATTATTTGCATAAATCCAAAATCAAAACAAAATCATAATCAAAATTACAAAACACAAATTCAAAGATAATGAGAAAAGAAAAGAGAAAAGAAAAGAAATGCTCTGCCAATTAATGCGCTTGAATCCGTCAATTGCAAACTCGACATGGAATCCTTGCAAATCTTCACTTCAATTCTTTCTCTTTCTAAAATCCTAGTCCCATGAGTACAAGAAGGTGCTTTAAGTGCCAAGGATTAGGACACATAGCCACAAACTGCGCAAATTGAGAGGTGATAATCTTAGCTGAATGGAAAGCCGTGGAATAGGAAGAGATTGAGGAGGAAAATGAAGGAGAAGTTGAGGGAAACCTTGAGGAAACTTTAGAGGAGGTAGAGGAGGAAGCAGATGAGGATGAAATGTTGGTTTTGAGAAGACTACTAAACGGCCACAAGGGTGCCAAAGGCGTGCAAAAGGAGAATATCTTTCATACTTGGTGCATAGTTCAAGATAAGGTTTGCTCCTTGATCATTAATGGAGGGAGTTATGCCAATGTAGTTTCTCTTAGCATGATTGAGAAACTAGGCTTGTAAGCCATGGCCCACCCCTATCCTTACAACATCCTATAGTTAAACCAAAGCAAGGGGTTATAAGTTAACTCCTGGTGTCTCATTTCACTATCCATTGGTAAGAACTGCCAAGACGAGTTGTGGTGTGATGTTATCCCTATAGATGCATGCCATGTCTTGTTAGGTAGGCCATAGATGTATGATAGGAAGATGATGCATAATGGGTTCCTGAATACATACTCCCTTTCTAAAGGAGGAAAGAAGATCACCCTTGTTCCTTTATCACCATCCGAGCTCTATAAAAGCAAACCCCAAAAGAAGCCTGAGCATTTTAGTTGTTTATTAACCTTTAGTGAGCCACTTCTAAGGGCCTCATACCATCAGTTTAAGGCTTTTAAAGAGTGGATCTTGAACATCCAAGAGGAATTAGAAACTCCCCTTCCAAGCCACCTTATTGCCGTGTCATTGATACACCAATTCTGTCACTTGTTTCTAGAGGAGATACCTACAGGTTTGCCTCCTAAGAGACATATCCAGCACCACATTAATCATATCCCAGGTTCTATCATTCCAAACAAGCTAGCCTATAGGATGAATCCTAAGGAAACCATGGAGATTCAAAGGCAAGTGGAGGAACTAATGTCAAAAGGGCTTGTACATGAGTCTTTAAGCCCTTGTGTCATGCCTGCCTTAGTGGTTCCTTGGAAGGATAGTAGCCAACGAATGTGTGTGGATAGCAGAGCCATAAACAAGACCACAATCAAGTATAGGTATCCTATACCTAGACTTGAGGACATACTAGATGAGTTACATGGCTCAAAGGTGTTTTCAACAATTGACCTTCGAAGTGGATGCTACCAAATCAGAATCCGAGAAGGAGATGAATGGAAGATGGCTTTCAAGACCAAGGAAGGATTGTATGAGTAGCTTGTTATGCCATTTAGTATTTCCAATGCTCCTAGCACATTGATGAGGCTAATGAATCAAGTATTCAGGCCTTATATTGGAAAGTTTGTGGTAGTTTACTTCGATGATATTCTGATATATTCTATGAGCGAGCAAGAGCATCAAGATCATCTCAATCAGATTATGCTTGTTCTTGAACGTGAGAGATTGTACGGTAACCTTAAGAAATGTACCTTTTTCACTTATGAGGTCACATTCTTGGGTTATACTATTTCTGGTGAAGGCATAAAGGCAGATGAGAGCAAGTTAGAGGCTATTCGGTCATAGCGTCTTCTACAAAGCATATACGATGTTCGAAACTTTCATGGATTAGCTTCCTTTTACAGGAGGTTTAGTAGGAACTTTAGCACCATAATTGCTCCCATGACTGAGGTGATTAAGGGTACATCATTCAAGTAGACCCCTAAAGCCTAAACTGCCTTTGAGGAAGTGAAGAGAAGACTAACTCAAGTGCACATTCTAGCCTTACCGTGCTTTGAGAAAGCCTTAAAAGTTGAATGTGATGCATCCGGTGTTGGAATATGTGGTGTTCTTACTCAGGAAGGTAAACCTTTAGCCTTCTTTAGTGAGAAACTGTGTGATTTAAGACGAAAGTATTCTGCCTATGACAAAGAGTTTTATGGAATTGTGTAGTGTTTAGAGCACTGAAGTCATTATCTCGTGGCCAGTGAGTTCATTTTGCATTTTGATCATGAGGCGTTGAAGTATATTCAAGAACAACACAAGTTAAACTCACGCCATGCAAAGTGGGTTGAGTATCTCCAGTCATTTCATTTCACTATCAAGAAACCGATGCATTGTCTAGGAGGTATCTCCTACTGTTTTAGTTAGATGCTTGTGTTCTTGGTTTTGAACGTCTAAAAAGTTTGTATGCTGATGATTAAGACCTTAGGGAATTATATTCTGTGTGCTAAAAACACCCCAAGGTAGATTTCTTAATCCAAGAGGGCTTTTTGTTCAAGGGTACACGACTGTGTATCCTAAAGTGTAGCACCCATGAGCTCTTAATTAGAGAGGTGCACAGTGGTTCTTTGGCTGGTCATTTTGGAGAGTCCAAGACCTTAATCATGTTAAGGGTATATTACTACTGGGTAGGAATAGAGAAGGATGTTCAAGACATCCTAAGGAGATGTCAAACGTGCCGAGTTGCCAAAGGTCACACCCTTCCCCACAGCTTATACACACCCTTTCCAGTTCCAACTATACCTTGGATGGATGAAAGCATGGATTTCATTTTGGATTTGTATAAAACCCAAAGGAACAAGGATTTCATATTTTTGGTGGTGGATAGGTTTTCAAAGATGGCACTTTTCATACCATGCAAAAAACCAAATGATGCTATACATATCGCGGGGTTGTACTTCAAGGAGGTAACCAGATTACATGGTATCCCTAAGTCCATTATTTCTGATAGGGATACAAAGTTTTTAAGTCATTTCTGAATTACCTTATGGAAGAAGGTTGGTACTAAACTCATGTATAGTACCACTTGTCACCCCCAAACTGATGGGCAAACTGAGGTGACTAATCGATCCCTAAGCACTCTCCTAAGGGCTTTGATTAAACCTCATGCCGAAGCTTGGGATTTACTCTTACCATATACTGAGTTTGCTTACAACAAGGCACCAAGCAAGGCTACTGGTCTTCCCCCTTTAGGGTGGTCTATGGAATTGATCCCCTAAGTGCACTTGATCTCACTCCATAACCCCTAGACCAGAAACCAAGTGTGGATGCAGCAGCAAGAGTAAAGGAGATTTGGAAACGCCATGAGTTAGTTAAGGACAAAATAGAGAAAACCAATGCATAATATCAAGCCTAAGCTAACAAGCATAGGAGAAAGATGGTTTTTCAACCTAGGGACCTCGTGTGGATACACCTAAGGAAGGAACATTTTCCTTCCAAGAGGAAGAACAAACTGATGCCAAGAGCTGAAGGTCCATTTGAGGTTTTGGAGAGGGGAAATGACAATGCCTATAAGGCTTATTTCCCAGGAGATTATGGAGTTCCATCCACGTTCAATGTGGCAGATTTGAGCCCTTACCTTTTAGATGACTACCTAGCAGATTTGAGGATCAAATCTTTTCAACGAGGGGGGGATGATGGAGTCCAACCTAGACAAGATCCTAAGGATGATCAATCAAGTCTAGAAAGTCCAAAATGAACATGCAAAGTTCAAAGGATGGCTCACACTTTATAAAGGACACAAACAGAAGCATTCGAGTTTAAAGCAAATTTCAAGCCCGGTTTTGTTCTTAATTACTTAGGCCTCCATGAGGTTTAAGTCCCAATTTTTGCATATCGTGGAAACCCAAGATGTTAACTACCTGGTCCACTTGAGAAATTCAAGTTAAGTCAAGTGCAAGTTGAAGAAGCAGGACAATTTTGCAAACCATGCAGGCTAAAACTTAGTTTGGACCAGTTTGAGTATTCTGAGGTTTTGGGCAGGCAAATCAAGTCATAAATGTGTGATTCCACTTACAGGAGTTAGAAGACATCAAGGGCTTTCAAACCACGTATGGAAATCCAAATCGTGCCCACGTTTTTCATGAGAAATGTGGTATCCAAATAATTCCTGCAACCTGCCTGTTTCTGCCCGATTGCACCCCATTGGTCCATTTTGTGGTTGATGTCATTCTAGGTATCCAATCCTTGTCGAACAGCATGACTGAGTAGTTAAAGGGGCCTTAGACACAATCATGGAGTAACCAATTGAAGAACCAATAAGAATCAAGGAAGAAAAGGCAGAAGCTTCTTCATTGGCCAACCGTAAAGCAAGCCAGGAACTAAGCAGCTTTCTCTTTACTTTTGCACATGACCAGCTGCCTTTTTGCTTAATTACTTGCTTAGTATCAAGATTACCTTTAATCCTAAAGATTAATAGACTCAACGGTTGTAATTAGCAAGGATTAAGCTAGGATTAGCATTGATGTATCATAGGTTAGCTTAAACCGTGAACTAAGCAAGATTAGGAGGTTTTCTAATCTTGAAGAAACCCCTTCCCCTTTACTTGACTAGCTTGTTTACTTTCTTACTAGGGTATAAGGGGCTGTGAACATCACTTTTGCAATCAGATTACATGAATTGAAAGAGAGAAAAAAGTGCTTTGCTCCTTGAAAACCAAACACTTAACTTGCTTATCTTTAATTAGGCCGATTGGAGTGGTGATCAAGTGAAGTCCTAAACTTGTTTAAGTGGTGATTCTGTATCTTAAATCAAGATTAGGGGCTCTAATCTTGGTCTTGGTGGTGTTTTCTATATCTAAGATTCAAGTTTAGTTCTATCCAAACTCATTCCATCCATTTGGATTCCATTGAACCTAAGTTTAGAAATCAGATCGTTCTAGTTAGCTTGCATTCTTCCTTAAGTGTAAGTTTAGTTCATTGGCCTTTCTATCATGTTCAAAGCTAAGTTTCCCCTTAGCCTGGTATTCCCCTCCACACTTCCAGATTCATCCCCACACATAATTAAAACACAAACTCCGTTTCTGTTCTAAGTAAACCGGTTACACCATGAGTACTAGCTTCAGCGTAGACGAAAAACTTTAGGCTATTTTGAAAAGCAATCATGAAATTTCAGTTTCCAACCAAGAACTTAAGGCTCAAAATGAGTACTTAAGGAAACAAGTTGGTACATTCATAAAACAGAAGCAAAAGATCAACGAAGAGCCAATCCGATTTAGCCAAAGAGAAGAAGAAGAAGCAAGTAACCTCTTGAGTTCATCTAGTGAGGATGAGCCAGCAAGGAGAACCAGAATGGAGCTAAGGTTTCAAGCCATCTCTAACAATTTTAGAGTTGAGATTCCAGAATTTAAAGGCAAGTTGGATCCAGATGAGTTTTTAGAGTGGATGCACACAGTGGAGAGAGTCTTTGATTACAAAGACATTCCTGATGACAACAAAGTAAAGTTGGTGGCCCTTAGGCTAAGGAAGTACACCTTTCTTTGGTGGACTAACCTTTGTGCCAAGAGGGTTAGGTGTAGGAAAAGCAAGATCAGGACATAGGAGAAGATGAAAGCAAAGCTTAAGTCACGGTTTCTTCCACCCACCTACGTCCAAGATAGCTATTCTCAGCTCCATAATCTTACACAAGGTGGCCTCAATGTTAAAGAATACACGCATGAGTTTAAGAAACTCATGATCAAGTATGATATTCAAGAACCAGAAGAGCAAACTATAGTTAGATACTTGGGAGAACTTGATCCTAAGTATGCCAACGTAGTTGAATTGCAACAATACACCACCTTTGATGAAGTAAGTATGCTTGCTCACAAGGTTGAGCAACAAAAGAAGATCAGACAGCCCTTTAAGCATGAGTTTAGCAAGCCTCCACCTCGGAACATACCCTTTAACAAGGGGAGTTCTAACCCGTCTCCT
The DNA here is from genome assembly GCA_029747015.1 of Carnegiea gigantea. NCBI lineage: Eukaryota > Viridiplantae > Streptophyta > Magnoliopsida > Caryophyllales > Cactaceae > Carnegiea > Carnegiea gigantea. Next base: position 156,429 of record JAKOGI010000050.1, on the reverse strand, counting down.
CAGCCCACAAATCCTTCCCCACCATTCCCGCAAAGAACCCAAGCTCCCCAAAAGAGCCAACCACCTCCAAACAGACTCAATCCTGGTCCCATGAGTACAAGAAGGTGCTTTAAGTGCCAAGGATTAGGACACATAGCCGCGGACTGCTCAAACTAAAAGGTGATTACCTTAGCCGAATGGAAAGCCGTGAAAAAGGAAGAGATTGAGGAAGAAAATGAAGGAGACATTGAGGGAAACCTTAAGGAAACGTTAGAGGAGGTAGAGGAGGAAGCAGATGAGGGTGAAATGTTAGTTTTGGGATGAGTACTAAAAGGCCAAAAGGGTGCCAAAGATGAGTACAGGGAGAATATCTTTCATACTTGGTGCAAGGTTCAAGACAAGGTTTGCTTCTTGATCATTGATGGAGGGAGTTGTGCCAATGTAGTTTCTCTTAGCATGATTGAGAAACTAGGCTTGCAAGCTACGACCCACCCCCATCCTTATAATATCCAATGGTTAAACCAAAGCAAGGGGTTACAAGTTAACTCCCGGTGTCTCATTTCATTATCCATTGGTAAGAACTACTAAGACGAGTTGTGGTGTGATGTTATCCCCATGGATGCATGCCATGTCTTATTAGGTAGGCCATAGATGTATGATAGCAAGGTGATGCATAATGGGTTCCTGAATACATACTCCTTTTCCAAAGGAGGAAAGAAGATCACCCTTGTTCCTTTATCACCATCCGGGCTCCATAAAAGCAAACCCCAAAAGAAGCCCGAGCATTCAGGTTGTTTATTAACCTTTGGTGAACCACTTCTAAGGGCCTCATACCACAAGTTTAAGGCTTTTGAAAAGTGGATCTTGAACATCCAAGAGGAACCAAAAACTCCCCTTTCAAGCCACCCTATTGCTGTGTCATTGATACACCAATTCTATCACTTGTTTCTAGAGGAGTTACCTACAGGTTTGCCGCCTAAGAGAGATATCCAGCACCACATTGATCTTATCCCAGGTTCTATCCTTTCAAAGAAGCCAGCCTATAAGATGAATCCTAAGGAAACCATGGAGATTCAAAGGTAAGTAGAGGAACTAATGTCAAAAGGTATTGTACTTGAGTCTTTAAGCCCTTGTGCCATGCCTGCCGTATTGGTTCCTAAGAAAGATAGTAGCTAACGATCGTGTGTGGATAGTAGAGCTATAAACAAGATCATAATCAAGTATAGGTATCCGATACCTAGACTTGAGGACATGCTAGATGAGTTACATGGCTCAAAGTTGTTTTCAAAGATCGACCTTCGTAGTAAATCCGTGATGGAGATGAATAAACTTATGTTTGCCGCAGTGTTGTAGCATTGCTTTTGTGCCAATTGTTGTGAATAAAACTATTTTATTCTTTTCCATAGAATCTTGTGACTGATCCTTTTTATTGTCTAATTATTTTATTTTTAGGACTTGTTTTTCTTTTTTTTTTTTCCAGGTTGCACTCGAGGATGCAAGATATGCTTTGTTGACAAGATGAAGACCATAGATCAGTATGATCCTCAGTTGGATATCATATTTTCAAAGAATTTTTGCTATATAGAAAATATTGTACTAATTATCTATTTGTTTGATAAGATTCATCAAAGTTTTAATTAAGATAGATTCAACATAATGCAATTACAATACTTTATTGTTATTTTTCCCACAACAATATGTAAGCATGAATGATAAATTGATCCTATTATTGTATGATATACATTATTTGCTTAAAGTATGTGTGTGCCCACATATAAATGCATATAAATGCATATAGATTGTCTAATTCAAGCTAGTAATTGTCATTACAACCCAAAGAAACAATGTGTATGCAACGATTTAATATGGAATTTAATAAATAAAAAGAGCACAATGTGTTCTTAACATGTTGCTCTCTTTTTATTTATTCAACTATTGTTAAAAACCCATACGATGCATGATGTCGTGGATCTCATAGGTTTTTTAATTGTAATGATTCCTTATAGTTTGATAGTAAAGTATCACAATAAGAACGTGTTAAACAAAAGGTACTATCACCACAAAAAATAATTAATATTCATTTAGATTATAATATGCTGAAAATTTTAAAAAACATGGTCAGTTTAACATATATTACAACAATAATATCTTTCAAAGGTAACTGTGCACATAAATTTCGAGCCTAAAATAAATCAAACAAGCAATCGAGAAAACAATTCAATATTTTTTTATTTATATCAAACAATGGATGCAATCTCTGTATACCTGTAAAAAGAACAAGTATAGTAAATCCTTTTATTTGATCTCTTTGAATAGTCTTGAATGAATTTGATCTTGAAAGAGGGCCTAAGAGGCTTAATTTCAATTAAGATATGAATTTGATCTTGAAATAAGAGTAAAGAATACACAGGTGTATGGGAACTCCAATTTGATAATCAATCAAATCTTATAAAAATAGAAAGTGAGAAATGAAGCCTTGGAACCATACCAAGCTTACTTAGTGGATCTTACCAGGAACTTCGCTCATATTACCTTTACTTATCTTCCTCATGAAGACAACCAGTTCATGGATGCTTAACAAAACTAGCTTTGATGATTAATATTCCAAGTGGCCTTTAATCGATGCCATTATTAGTTGAAAGGAGACCATCTCATTACCATACCATTGAAGTATGCAACATCGACTTTATTGCTTATTATTATAACTTCTACCAGCACTTAACCAAGAAAGAATACCCACCAGGATCCTCCCAAAAGATGAACGAGCATTAAGGCTGTTAGCTTTGCAATATTTTGTAAACAAAGGGAAGCTATATAAGAAAATAGATATGGCTATAAACTTACTCTATGTGACATAGAAGAAAGCGTGAGAAATCATAAAGGAAGTTCATAGAGGGGAGTGTGCCCCGCACATGAATAACCAAATGTCACCTAAAAAGGTTCAACGATGGGATATTATTGGTAGTGAAAACAAATTGCCTTGTATATACGTGAAGAAGCCATGAATTCCAAATATATGCTAATATGCAGCATCACCCTCCTATTTTCTCTCAACGCTTACTTCATCATGGCTCTTTTAATTGGGGGAATCGATATAATCAATGCCAAAGGGAACAAGGTGCCATGAATATGTGCTTACAAAAATTGATTACTTCAGGAAATGGGCAGAAGCAGCCTCTTATGAAAAGATTACTTCAAAACATGGGGCAAAGTTCATCATCAATAATATCATATCTAGGCATCGTGTACGACATAAGTTGATAAGTGATAAGGGGAGCCGTTTCAAAAAGGAAGTAGCAACTCTACTTGAAAAATAGAAAATCTATCACCACAAATCATCCCTTTATTGGCCCTAAACGAGGGTTAATCGAAAAAATGGTTGAGAACTACACAGATTGGCCTGACAAGCTACTATTCACTCTGTAGGGGTATAGAACTTCAATTTGTCCTTAAATAGGAGCAACATCATACTCCCTCATATATGGAATGTAAGCAGTACTTCTGATTGAAATAGCAATATCCTCACTCAAGATGATTATGGAAAGTCGAATTCTAGAGCCAGAGAAGGTGAGGGCTCGATATAAAGAGCTGGTCATGCTAGGTGAAAAGAGATTGAGGGTGTTATATAATGTTTAATTACACCAAACTTATATTTCAAGAGCTCTCAATGTGAAAGTCAAGCTTAGAGACCTACATGATGAAGACATAGTCTTAAAAGAAATAAGGGTTCTAATCTAAGATCTACAGGGAAAATTCAGGCTCAATAGGCTAGCCCCATATATCATAAAAACCATCTTGCCAGGCAAAGCAGTAAAACTCATGGATATAGACGGAGATGAATAGACTTGCCATATGATCTTGATCAACTACAGGAGTATTACGCTTAATTAGTTTATCTATGCCAGAGCCCATAATAGGCTTCGAAAGGAACACAAGGTAAAAATTATTTTAGGCCCACAATAGGTTTACAAAATCCATACCACACCCTTTGGGTAATGATCTAATGAATTATAAAGGCCTGATTCCTCAATGCAAATATGTAGGAAACCTTAATGGTCTAGTCCCATTACTCTTTACTAATTATTCACTGTTGTCACCAAAAAAAAAAAAAAGAAAACAAACATATATATATGACGTTGTTGTTGGGTTGGCTCAGTAAGAAAGCCCAAATCGCCCGGCTAGAATCAAGTGGGGCTTTAGGAGCCAAGAACTGAGCCGAGCTCAAGACCTTTAGGAATATAATGGGTTGGGCAATATGGGTCAGATAGTTTGGTGGTTAATAAATTTGAAATAAAAGTAATAAGTTCTCTAGAAAAGCTTTAACACTTTCATTATCATTGAAAATAAAAGCATGTAACTTATAGTAAAATTCCTAATAGCACTCTACTCTAGAAAGTATAACACTTTATTGGAGAAGTAAGAGGCAAAGTAATTCCTAATCGTTCCTTGACTTCTCGTCCTTGTTGGCTTGGGATGTTGTCGTCTAAGGGGTTGAACCTTAGTTCTCTTCTTTTCGCTATGAGACAAGTCCCCCTTGTTCGTATTGCTCTCCAGCTTTCTAGTTTTCAAAGACACCATAGGATTCTTCTTATCCTGGATAGCCTTCCTCAAGTTAGTATCACCTGCATTCCTCCACTTTAGATAGTGTTATGAGACATAGGTAGGCATGGGGCAGACAACAATATAATGGTGGGATAATGAAGCCAATAATCAAACTAGGACTTGATATGAGTAGGGACATCCATATAGCCCCTAGAAGGAATGCAATCTAAGGTCATAATGGTTAGTATGTGCCTAAATTGTCTCATCAACTGTGCGGGGAAGAAGTAAGTTCTCAAGGATAGGCTAATAAGATAAATGTATGCACTATACTTGCTATTCTTAAAAAATCCTCGGATTTTCCACCAATGAACCACCCAACGAAGAGGCAGGTTCTTGTCTAGGAAGCTAATCCAATTTGCTATCAATTAATCCTTGAAAAGTATTTGCCTTTCGTAGAATTGAACAGCTAAGTATGGATATGCATTCGTGGGAAGCTTGATTTGTTTAAGGTATTCTAGCAACCAAATTTGCATGCCAACAGAAATGAAAAAATTGAAAAAAAAGGGTTAGAAATAGTAAAAACCTTGCTGGATTCAAGGTCCATCCCAAAGCTGAAGAAAAAATAGAGAAGACATACGAAAAAAAAGAAGGGGTAGTAGTGAGAGCCCAATGCACGTCTAGGAAGAACTTGACCATATTCTTGGCCCATATGGCAGCCAAGTAAGGCCTAAATAGGGGGAAGTGTACCTGAAACAATAGTGGACTTCCTAAAAAGAACTAATCTGGGTGGTGGCGAAGTCAGTCCAAGTATAATATGGTCCTCGCAATAACATACGGAATAGGAGTTTGATCCCATCGAACCCCTTCCATTATATTCAGCAGCATTGTCAGTGCCATATTTTTAGAACCACCAATGAATAGGAAGGCTCTGAAGAGGCATACGAGAATTGTTCGACGTCTATGTGGATCATAAGCCATGGTGAAATTCATTGACCAAATAAAAGTATAAGCCCTTGATGATAAGCCCCAAATGTTGATGAAGATCAATCTCCCCCAAGATATCCCAAAAGAGACAAAAACCCCAAATCTTCTAGTGATTGAACTACACTTAAAAACAATTGAACAAAAGGGATAAATCAACTCACCGTTTAATCCTCTAAATCCAAGGCACTAAGGGTTAAATTAAAGGGGTGAACTCAACTTTACCACCTTCCTTATAAGATAAAGAAATTTGAGATTTTGAGAACATATGAAGGTTCATGCTCTCATATCATTAATCCATGTATAAGAAATATTATAAGGATCAAGCAAATAAATAGGACAGTATCCCCTTCCCTAAGCTGTACACTATCCAATAGGATTACAAGGAAATTAACCAATGAAATCCTAACTAGTCGTGAAATTTTAAAGGGGATATCTAGAATTTAAGTTGAGTTGGAACTAGCTACAGTAATGCTAGATTGGATGAGCCACTCACTATCTCAATTGGATGATTCACAGGGATATTTTATATGGGTGGCTTTCAGAAAACTCCACCAGTTGTCCAAGAAATATTAGCCCCTAATTCATCCGTTTGCTAGCCCAATTAACTCCTTAATCAAACATGTGCAACTCCAGACCCTACACAGACCCTTTTTTAGTTTACACCCCCATATCTTCCTCAATACCTGGAACTTGAATACATTCTATAGCTTGTAGAAACTAGACATCTGAAGCTATCCATAAATATATAATTTGTCCAAATTGGATCCTGTTTGCCCTTCTAAAAGTGAGCTTGAAGTGAGGAGAGGTGTTCTGCTCAGATGATGGAAATGAGCTAATGAAGTGGTTTTGGAGAATGAAGTAAGCTCCTTATTGAGGGCTGCTAATTGCCCAACCATCTTTCCTAAGCTTACTTGGAACTCTTCAAAACGTTGACTAAGAAGGACTAAGTCCTTGACGTAAAGTCAACATTGAGCCCACTTGGTTCAATACCCTTACTTGGGAGGGCAAGTCTAACCTTGGCGTTTGCTCCGCATCATACCTTCAAGAGCCCACCCATTCTCTTTTTACAAGTAAGAAATTAGGGACACAGAATGCACTTCATCTCTAATAACCATGGTGGAGATATGCTCCTCACTTATCAATAAAAAATGAAGATATAAGGAAGGCATATCTCTTGCATAAGTTGCCATAATAAGAGGACAATAAAATAAAAAACTTAAGATATCACTAAATTCCTCAAATAAAAGGTAGAGGTAGCCTTAACAAATTCCCATGAGATTTTGACTTGACAAATGCTAAGGAGGCTACTTAAATAGATGATTTTCATTTCAATGCTTATCTCTCGCATCAAGAGTTAGCAGCCAAGAGGATGGGACCTTTTCAAAAGGCATAGTCAATTGTGCCAAATTACTCCCAGGATGGATGAAAGTTGAATACTAGATAACTTTATTTATAGTAGTATAAAATAGTTAATTCAAAGCTGGGTAGAACTTAGGTTCGTAAGTCAACAAACGTACCAAGCTAAATTCAAATAGGATAAGGCTGGGAGGACCTAGCCAAGGACCCCAGCTAGTAGACCTGACAAATGGGTCATTCGGTTCGGACATGGGCCGGGTTAAGTTTGGGTTGTGCCATATTTCAGGCCAACCGATATTTTGGGTCGATTCGGTTTAGGTTAGGTGAACTTCAATTCGGGTCCATCAATTTTTGGTTCAATAAGCATCTCATGCAAAAATAAGCAACTTTTGTTGGAAATTTCAGGTTGGGCATGGTTCGACTCAGGTCAATTCGGGTTCAGCTTCACTTTCAGGTGAGCCTATTTCTAATATCGAGTCAGGTATAGGTCAGGGTCATTCGATTTCGGTTTTGGGTCTCTTGATCTCAGGTCAGTTTTGTCAGGTCTACTGGCCAGTAGGACCCACCAAGGAACCCGACCAGGATCCGAGTTTGGGTCACCTGATAATTCTACTTCATTTCTTGTGTCCTAAAAAAATTTGTAACTTTAACTGGCTGTAATTAAGCAATTATTCAATAAAATTTCCAAATTATTACTCAGGATCACTCAGCTCTTAATACTTATGGGTGCTTTTTATTTTGTATTCTTTTTTACTTTGGGGGGAGTGAGGGCTATATTTGCACAGAGTCATTTTAGAGTAGCTTACATCAACAAAAGTTTGCATAAAAGTGACATTGGATACCAAGTTGCACTCCATTGTCATAAAAAGCATCATATATATATCTGTTAGACCATTTATACTAATCATGTGAGAACCCATTACTACTTCCACCAAAGAGGTAGTGTAATACCCTCAGCTCCTAGGGCTGGAAGCGTTATGTTTTCTTAACTTATTACTTAAATTCTGGGGCAAAATGGACAGAGTTTCCCCTAAAAACTGACCGTTTCCAGGCTAAAAGACTTACAATAAACCCCTGTAAATCAACGGAAGCGTAAAACACTTAAAAGAATATCAACAGCCACACGCCGGAGTTCATAACTCAACGAGCCACTCGCTCGGAGTACACCAAACAGAATAGTTCATTAATAAAGAAGAAATGAAATATACAACTCAATGGTTTACACAACCGGAGTATTGGGGTTTACATCCCAAAATATAACTAACTTTAACCAAGAAGACAACTAACTATTTAGATGGTTGGCTTATACGGCCATACAGAGCGACCTTTATACCATATACAATACATGAACTAGAATGCTTGGTTTACATGCGTTTAGAAACTAAGAATACATTACATGACTTCATTAAAGACGTAAGTAGGCACACATGAAACCCTGCAAGCGAGAATAGACTCCATCTTGACATAGTTGACTCAACTTCTTTCTGTCATAAGAAAACTTGGGGAAAAAGGGGAAAGAGTAGTGCGATGAGCAACCACATGCTCAGTGAGTGTCCCCCGACTCCCTTAAAACCAAAACCATTGCAGACAATAATACTCATATTAGTCACATATCATGTATTCATACTTTACTATCATATTAGGCATTCATTAAATCCTTATGAAAGGATTACTAACCATAAACTTTATTTTAACCACTCAAACATAAGCATACTTTTCTTAGCGTTTCACTCATATGATATACATAAGGCGCACACACTTCAAGTCTCATTCATAGGGTATGCATGAAATACGATCATAAGGCTTTATTTTCATTAGCTTACTTCACTTAAATCTCATTCGCATTTCATTCATAAGAAAAGCACAGAACATGCACATCATTCAACCATGCTTAGGAATCATTTCATAAAGGATTCATTGAAAACTTTCTTTCTTTCATTGAAAGCATTTTCTTAACCTCTTAAGGCTCTTGTTCTTTTAAAAGAGATTTTATTTCGTGTTGGTCGTACAACGACCCTTATAAGCTTTTCATATCTCATTCCATATGGCCTCTTAGGGCCCGTAAAAACTTGCTTATCTTTCAAAACACTTAAAATGACAAGATGCCAACTACTTTTCTTTACTTATTAGGAAAATACATCTGGCATAAGATCATTACAGGGTGCTGATTAGGTGAGATCTATTCTCAAACCCCACAGTGAGACCTAACGCTCACACTAAGCTCTTACTCCCGGGATGGCTACATAACATATCGGACCATTACATTACCCTCGTCAGGGTCTTCTAGGGTTTCCTAGTACCAGGACTTATCCCCTAGGCTAACATCATTCATATCATATCATATTGTCTGCAGCACATTATCTTAGCCAATTTAAAGCGTATGGGCCATAACGGCTAATAACTTTGTTGTTTCTTCTGGTAAAATCACTTATCATACAACTCACACTTTTATAAAAATGTTTTAAGGATTCCCCCGTTCAAGCGGGTGCACTCCCAAATAATGTTTATGTAGCTAAAATAGGCCATTGCTTGCTATTAGTCATGGCTATTAGTAGTTTGAAAACATGAGAAACGTCCTTTGTCAAAACATCACTCTCACATACATATTGCATTTTAGACATATGAAGGGAAGGGATTTACACGTATCACATTCAACACTTCATAATCATTTCAACACAATGAGCCACACATGGCCTCGCAATCCACACGATTGCGGTTAATTCACAACCCAGGCTCCCTCCTCACAAGCACCGTACCATAAGGACCTCGAACCACTCATAGTTCTTCCTCAAACCATCCAACTACCATCTCGGTTTCAATTTCACAATCTAGCATCCTAATCATTATGATATACTGAAAAGCGATACATAACTTACGCAACTTACCAATGCTGGACTTACCGATTAAACAACTAACAATTAGCAGAGCGCTGCAACCAACGGTTATAACCATGCACATATATATATATATATATATATATATATATATATATATATATATATAAGCATTCATACGAACTTAACTTGAAACGGACGTCTAATATGTTAGGTTAGACTAACTAAGCATGAAACATGATTGCATTCATGTATGGCAGTTAGGGGACGTAAACATGCTCAGTTCGTCATCCAAATACTATGTCTAAAGCTATTGTATAAGCATAATTCAACTGAATAGACAAGCGTTGATTCGGGCATTCATTCATTGACTCTAAGTTACATTTAGCCTATTACGTCATTTAAGCATATTACGTTTCACGGCGTTCGTCTATCACACCATGGTTACTAAGCCGGCCTAATTATGTCATTCAAGCTTAACATGAGTCTAGTCTCTATTTAAGCATGAAACGATTCACTATTTAGGCTAATATGGTCATTTAGACATAATACGATTCAAGCATTTTACTAAGCATGCTTATTTATACCATTTAAGCTTAACATGAATCGAATCTCTATTTAAGCATAAAACGATTCACTTATTTAGGCTAATTTGGTCATTTAGGCATAATACGATTCTAAGCTTTCGTTTATCATATCAATGTTACTATTCGAACCGATTTAGGTCATTTAGACATAATACGCTTTTAGGCATTCGTTTACCATGTCGATGTTACTATTCGAGTCGACCTTTCAAACATGCATTAACTAAATATACTAAACTTGATTCTAAACATGCATAGCTTACTTCAAACCAAACTTTCAGGCACATGTTAACTGAATGTACTAAAATCGATTTTAAGTATTCATATTTTGTTTCGAAACTATTAATTAGGCATGAGCTAACTAAACATGCTTGAATCGATTATAAACAGGCATAATTCATTTTGAAGCCATTTTTTAAGCATGAACTAACTGAACTAACATGCATCAATTCGAAGCGTCATTCGTTGTCTCGACATTACATTTCAAGCCTATTTAAGTCATTTTAGCATAATACGATACAAGTTACTTTCAAGCAGTGATTTTGCACATAAATCGATTCGAACCAACTCAGGTATAACTGAAACACAGCTGCAGCCTATAAACGGATTCCATGCATTTCTAAGCTGAAACTAAAAACTGATTCGAGACATGCATAGCTAACGGCAGCAAGCAACACTCTAGGTATACAATCCGGTTGGCCATAAACGGGTATGAAATCATCAGGCAACACATTTTCATTCAATTCTTGACATTTCTAACTACTTTAGCTAGCCCTAATCTGACATGCAACATCAATCTGCTAAAAACGTTTTTGAAAATAATAATAGCTTAGGAGGGGAGAAACACCCACCTGGACTCCAAGCTAAAGGCTCAAATCCAAGGCTGCTAGCTCGACTCTAGGGCTCGAATGACTCCCATTTCCTCGGTTCTTGCTCACCCACGTGCGAACAAACCCCCAAACCGTGCCCAATTCATGCAAATCGAACCCAATTTCAACCCTAGCCTGGTTTCTGCCTTCTTACGTTGCTGCTGCTATGGGTCTCCTCTTCGCTCGGCTGCCATAGAGGCGCTACCATGGTGGCTGCCGTAGACTCCAGCCGCCAACGGTGGCAGTGGCGTGGTGCCGTTGGCGGTTTCTGGTGTCTAGGGTTTGGTTCTCTCATCTCGCTCTATCCCTCTCTTTGCTCTTGACGATTGGGCGTGGGACGGCCGGCGGGGCCGATGGTGGCCGACCAGCATCGACAGGGCGACGACGCACCCCGACCCCTTCCCTCTCTCTGTCTATTTCTCCCGGTGTGGGGTGTCGGGGCTGGGGCTTTGAGAACCCGCCTGCTCGCGTGTGTATGCTGATGCAGTAAGGGGCTTTGGGCCCTTATGTCCCCTTTTCTTTTTTTTTTTGTTTCATTTGGGTTTAAAGCTCAGTCAATTAAAATAGTCAGTCCCAATCTCGTACCTCTTATTCTAAACCCAATCGTTAATACAATCGCTCATTGATTATTCGTTCCCAAATACGTCAAGGTCCGATTTAAAACTAATTCTAATATTAACAACCTAATCACATGCGGAAAACGACTAAATAAATCGAATAACGACTAAATTAAACTATTGATATAAGCTAAAGGCACAAATAGCACGAATTAACTTTAAAATCAATAATAATAATAATAATTCTTTTTAATAAAATTATCGTTCACATAAGCACATCTAATAATAATTTAACTCATAAAGTTAATAAAAATACGGATTTATAACGTAAAAAGTTAATACAGTAAGGTTAACGGAAAACAAAGAATGCAGGCCTTACAGGTAGTCAACATAATTAGACGAAAAGCTAGAATCAATTAATGTGCGGCTTGTATTGAAATTCGTACAGGGATTACCCCCTAAGGCCCAAGAATGTCACGAAGGGCTGCTACACATCGTCCCATATGACTCACTGTACAGAATCTAAGGCACGTAAGGCTTTCCAAAGGAAGTGGCGAGGGTATGAGAATCCTGTGGATCACAAATTAGAGCAGTTCCACCTGAATTGGCGAGTCTAGGTGAGGCATCATTTCTCTGGCATGAGAGGACTCTACGCTATCTCACGCTCTTATGGAATGATGTCTCCTTGGATGAGATCTATGAGATATCAAACTAGATCTTTGACGGCTTGCTTCATATCCTTTTTACATCAAAAAGGGAAATTCTACGAAAGCATAAAAATCACATGGAGAAAATAAAGGAGAGAGGTTACCTCATCCGTTTAAGGGTGCTGACGAGTGAAAAGGTTTACAAATTGCCTTTTTCATGGAGTGAAAGTGAAGCACTATCAGGCTCGATTGCTTTCAATTATACTAAAATAAAGAAAAGCCAAATGAATATAGGTATATTTGGAGGAATCAAAGTAAGCAACATACTTACCCCCTTCAAGGTAGGAGTGAATGGGAGCTTAGGGTATTCAGATTCTGAGAGCGATGGAACATCAATGTGCACCACCTCTTCTCGCTCTCTAGCCACGTTGACTCTGATACTAGGTATGGGAGCGTAAGCACTCAACTCTTACAAAAGACTCACAGGGATCTATGTTTGAAAAATGCAATAAATGAGGGCAAAACGGCAAAAGTGGTTAGCAAACAGGTCATGAGGTGACGAAGATAGGTAGCATAGTCACACTCGTGATTGATATAATCAAGAAGTAATGACTTAGTTTCATCTCATCCATATGCTCATAAGATAAGGTCTGTGTATAGAAGATGGATAGAGGTGGATCTCTGGGGACAAAAGGAGGCCATTCGCTAGTGCATTGGGTAGTAACTCTTTCACCTAAGTACCAAACAAAACTAAATGGACCCTCCATAAGGATTTGACATTGAGTGTAGTAACAAGCTGCGCGCACCACAAGGGTACCGACCTAATGTCCATGTGTAGAAAATTGCCTACAAAGAGGGAAAGTAGAAAAACTAGAAGATTAAAACCAGTAAATTTCAACAAGATATTCAGGGCAATGATACAATAGTTAGAGCATTTATCACTTCTCAAAGCCGCTGAGGACTTCTAGCTCTAAATTTCCTGCTAAACTCGATTCCCTTAGTCCATAAGACTGTGGCTAGAAAATGAGCGGGTTTCCTCAATCCTGGTAAAAGCTCGGGACAGTACTTCCATGTATTTATGTATATATGTGTATATATGTATATGTATATATATATATATATATATATATATATATCTATATATATATATATATATATATATATATATATATGTATGTATGTATGTATATATGTATATATGTGTATGTGTGTGTGTATATATATATAGTTGTAAAAAATGAGAAGTCAATAATAAGGGCTACAAATCAACACCATGAAGTAATTTTTTGAGAAAGATCATTACCTCGATTACCCTTCAGAAACCACCCACGGGCAAACTAATATTACGTTCCTCCTAAGTTTCATCAGTTTCTCACACCCAACTCATATACCACAAATAAGGGTGAAATATACAGGACCGCCCCCCCCATCCACCCACTCAAGTCTTTCACCCTACCAAGGTTAATAAGCTTGACTAAATAGTAAAAGTAATAATGGTTGCTCAAATGGGAAAAAATAGTTGTGCCAAGAAGAAGAGCTAAAATAATATGAGCTTCCTAATAACTAAAATGCTTAGCCCAACGCTCATCATCAGTTATCACATCAAAAAGAATGTTGTGGGGGAAACGATTCTCATAAGGAATTCTATTCTTGCCAGGGCCAAAGAGTTGAAAAGTCGATTATGCTGAAGATAGAAGTCTTCTTAATAAACTAATGGGTCCCCAAAAAGTTGAGAGCCGTTAGCATAGCAAAACCACGATCGAACTCAAGCTTCTCTACCCCTAAGGTGCATCATAAATTTTCTAGGGGCACCTACACTCATAACAAGATCTTCTTAAAGAGAAAGACAAGCAAGCAGAATTAAGAACGTGATCGCGATAAAAATGAACTGGAGGAAAGGAAAGAAGAATGATTATGGCTATTAAAGCTGCATGGCTAGAAGCATGATATCCAACATAACCAAGAAGTTTATTCCACTCCCAGTTTCAATTGGTCTCCATTCCCTCTCAATGAAAGAATCCTGAGAGAGTTTTCCTTGTCTAGTTCTTTGAGATAGATGTACTTTTCTTACACTCATGATTTTAAAGCATAAATTACACACTCTTAATCAAAGAAATAAAGATGGGAAACAATATAAAACACAAGTAAGGAGAAGCAAGTAGGCTCGACAGTGGTATGAAGAGAAGCTCCTAAGTGAATGCCACCTATAACTAAAGGTAAGAGATAGAAAATAGGATCTCCAAACTAATGGGGGACCCAAATGGATTGCCATACAAGTGCATGCATGAGGCCAAGTATAAAGAAACAAAGGAAAGAAGGATGCCAAAACAGGGGGGAGCCAGGTCAGTTCTCTCATGCAAAATACATTCACGCACTACACATGCATAGAACAAACAACAAGAGAACAGGAGGTAAGAAAGCAAGAGAAAGGTGTTAAGGGGGACACAGCTAGGTTCTTCGATAGCAAGGCACATGTATGCATTGCAATTGCATCAAATAATGACAAGATAGCAAAAGAAAAAGCCAGAGGGAAGTAGAACCCGACCAGGATTCTAAGCATGCAAATCTATATGCAAAATTTGAGCCTGTCAACCATCATGCATGTAAACAAAAAAGAAAAGAGAGAGCATGGGAACCAGTTGAGATCACTAGGGAAGAAAGCTTCACATGCACCAACATCATCATTATCCTTAGTAAGCAAAAGAAGTAAAAACAAAGGCTTAAGTATGCATGGGGACCAAACTGGGATTCTCAAGTACATGAAGCCAAAATATTCTATTAACATTGATAATGATAGAGAGAATAAAGCAAGAAATCAAAAGGAAGAAGCCAAGAGGAAGAACCAGATGGGTTCTCCATGGCTACAGAAATACCTTGCAAATGAAAAGGAAGAAAGCGACAAGCATAAATTAAGTGGTAGCAAGCAAACAAAAGGAAAACAATCCACTTGTAAGGGGATTACAATATTCAATTAGTTCAGAAAAGAGACAATAGATGAATTCAAAATCTACTAGGCTGACAAAAGGTCGAATTCAAAATCCGATAAACTGAGGAAAGGCTAGCTAAACCATCGAAAGGTCAAATTCAGAATGTACTAGACTACCAAAAGGTCCGCTAAACTAATAAAAGGTCAAATTCAGAATCTATCAGACTAGCCAAAGGTCAGCTAAATCGATGAAAGCTTCATATCAAAATCTGCTACACCGACGAAAGGTCTTGCAGACTTACTAAAGAGTAAGTTCAAAATCTGCTATGCTGGCAAAAGGTTCGTTAAATCGTCGAAAGGTTTACATTGAAGTCGGCTAGACTACTGAAAGGTTTACTAGGCCGATGAAAGGTCAACTTCAAAATATGGTAGACCGGTGAAAGATAACATCAAAATCCACTAGACCGGCGAAATGACTACTAAATGGTAAAAGGATATCACTAGAATATGCTAGACCAGTGAAATGTCCATTAGATCAGTGACAAGTTTGCTAAACCAGTAAAAGGTTGACATCCAGATCTGCAAGACTGGTGAAAGGTCTCTACACAGGAAGCTATCGGGTCTCGCCTCCTCTTAACCCAAATCAAACTCCTTTTGTAGAGTTTGATCAAAATGTACTACTTATTGGGATTAAGTCAAATAGGAGTCTAAGTGAAAATCGTTTTTCTTAGCTAATTCTGCATATTTTGAGCATTATAAAAAGGACCCTAGGGTTAAACAACAACTAAAAATTCGAGTGAATGACCAAAAAAATTCGAGAGGAACACTAGTGAGAGATTGATAAATTTTAAAGAGAATTTACGTGAGAATAGTCCCATACTCGAGAGACAAATATTGGTTAATCCCTACGATGTGTCCTTTTCATGGGTTCTTAGGAGAATCGGGTGAGTCATTTGGATTACAAAAATCAAATCATTCCTGTACTCTTTCTCTTCATCATCCATCTTTTTAGTTTATTTAATTTCAGATTTGGTAAAGATGTAATCTTTAGCTAGTTTCATTCCTACCCACTATAATAGTTTGAATTGTTTCTTTTAATTCCTTTATATTAGCATTGTATTTCAATTTCTGTTATTTGAATTAGTTGATTCTCGCATAGGCCCATTCTCCCTTTGGTGTCCTTTCAGTATTGCTTGTTTTAAAAAGTGAACTTGGTTTGTAAGTTTCTCCTAAAACTCACTAGTGGCTATATTAATTAAACATTATTACATTTATGCTCTTTTTATTTTTTAATTTTATAGGTAGAATAGGATCTAGATCCTAGACTGTGCTGCTATTTGGACCATGAACTAGGTCGTGTTCCTGGACTAGGTTGCTGGACGTTTGTTTAGAAATAAGCTTTAAATTTATACTGTAATTGAACGGTTTATCATTGTGTACTTGGAGCATCGTCCACTAAGAACAAGGGTTTAGGATACCTTAGTGATTAGGTTGAATCTAGAGAGGTGAAAAGTGAGTTTGACAGAGAAGGAAGCAAAGACCAGCCAAAGTAGTTGTCTAAAATTCAATGGGAGAAGGACTTAGGTCGAGGGATTAGTCGCTAGTGGCTACTTATTATGCTAGGCATGGGTTCCAAAATTGGCTTAATCTACAAGTGATCGTAAGGGGGTGATTGGCTCATTTAGGACCACCCAAACCTCCATGCGGAGAGTAAGGGTAACCTTAATCCACAAGCCCACCTATTTTCATGGGGGCTTGAAAATTAAAGATGGCCAACTTGCACCTAACACGACCTTGGGTTATTTTCATACATAAGGCTTGTTCTCTCTTCTTCTATCCACTTTGGGTGAATGCCAACCTCTCGATGTGGTTATTCACCCTAAGTATTAGATGAAATGTCCTTTTGAGCATTTCATTGAGCAATTGATGGGTAGAGGATGAGACCCCTAAATAACATGGAAATTAAATCACACCAAGCTTATTATGCCATCCTAGCTCCTAATCCTGAACCCAAGTTGAGGAAAACTACTCACTAATCAACATTGTTACAATCTAATAATCACAAACAAGCATGATTAAACAAGATAAGTAAAACTAAGTAAAGAGGGAAAGAGAGAGGAAGAGAACAAACTTAGATTAAGCAAATGGAGAATGAAAATCTTCGCAATCTTCAGTCAAAAATAACCCAAGAACCCTAATCATGTCTTCACCCTAAATTAAACTTAGAAAGTGTTTAAAGTGCCTTTTTACAAGAGGAATTAAGCATCATCCTGAAATTAGGGAAAATAGCATATTTATAGGCATAAAAATCTGAGAAAACGGGACGGAGGTCGCCCTAGCGACGGCCTGGCCATCGCCCTCCTGGAAAATCGAGGGCCCTAGTGACGGCCTGTCGTGATGGTGAAGGCCAGTTGTCGCCACCCTCTGGAACTAGGGTTGCTCCTACAGGTTGGAGATGCAGGCTGTTGACTGTGCGACAACTGTTGCCTGTTATGTGCCCTTGAATCTTCACTTTTTCTTGCTCTCTTGCTCCCCTCAGGCCTTTGCGTGACCATCTTTAGTTTTGTATTGCCTTCTTCCCATGTAATAGCTGCCCCTCTTTCTTGAATAACTCGAAAAACACTTGCAAAAAGTCAGAAAGGGATTAAAATAAGACAAAGACCTTAATGGAGACAAAACTTAATAAATCCCTCTAAATCAAAAGAGAATTAGGGGAAATGAACCAAAAACAGAATATAAGGTTAATCAAAATTGGAGTTCATCACTGAATAGTTCTTTAAGTCAAACAACCAGTGTTGTCTTAGGCGTGACCAGGACACTAGACCTAAACCTGGCACAGGAATCTAGTTTTTTGGTGTAATCCATTATCCTTTCATGATCTAATTTTAAAAAAAAAAAGGAGAGAAAAATATTAAAAAACCAGTTTTGAATTTTAATACCTAGCAAGCGAGTTCAACCATTCGTGGGGCAACTGCACCCAGAGGGTGAACCCTGGGACTTGGTCCTTACAGTTATTTCTTGGATGTTGATAAAGGCCATTCGAATCAAGTACCTTTTGCCAGTGCAATAACCTTGTGTTAGTGTCCAAGTTACCTTAAGCTTTCTATTCATCGCTTTTTGATGGACCCATTAGAAATCCTTATTCTCATTCAAGCATATTTTTTTTACTTTCTGCCTCTCGTTTATGTTTTCATTCTATGCCTTGTTTATCAAATAGTCGTAAGTCCTAATTCCATGGATCAAATTACCTGGTTTCCTTTTGGCTTATTCATTTTTGTTCTTGAACTGAACACATTATAGATTAAGGTTGGATTTTTTTTTTTTTTTTGTCACTATTGGATAATCATAGGGAATTCTAATAAACTATCTATGTAATATCCTGAGTGTGGCTTAAGGAGGATCGAAGTAACTACTTATATCACTAAGGGTGCACCTTTCTTGTCGGGAAGCCCACTCTTAAGAACTCCACAGTTAAGTGTGCTTGTTAGGGAGCAATCTTATGATGGGTGATCTCGTGGGAAGTTTCTCAGGTTGTGTGTGCGCAAGGATGAAGCACACCAGAAGGATTTGTGGTGATTTATGGGGTCAGTCAACGATCCTTGGAGCCATTCCTAGTAACTGCTTGCCACTCGGGATAGGGCTAGGGCGTCACAGATGATTTCAGAGCCGATTCGCGATGGTGAGCTGCGCTAGTGGACAAGATAGCCCTGGGTAGTCACATAGTGGGGCAAAGATATTTGGTGTGGACCGCCAATCAAGAGGACATGTAAGTCGGCCAGTTTGTGAGGCACAACGAAGATGTTGTGCCGTTCAAGTAGGGGTGATTGTAATACCTCGAGTGTGGCTTAAGGAGAATCAAAGTAACTACCTATATCACTAAAGGTGCATCTTTCTTATCAGGAAGCCCACTCTTAAGAACTCTACAGTTAAGCGTGCTTGTTAGGGAGCAATCTTATGATGGGTGACCTCCTGGGAAGTTTCTCAGGTATCGTGTGAGCGAGGATGAAGCACGCCGAAAAGGCTTGTGGTGATTTGTGAGGTCAGTTGACAATCTTGCCACCCAATAGAGGGTTAGGGCGTTATAATCTGCTATGTTATTCCTCGCAGCTCTATGTTATGGTCTACTTTATCTTTCATCTATTTTTGGTCATTTCTTCTTGGTCTGATCCCCTTTTTTTGGTTATTTATTCTTGGTTCTGCTTGTCTTTCGACTTGCATATTTTTTACGCCATGGTTGGTTTCCATCCATAGGGCCAGGGTATGTATGTAGTTACTTTGACACTTATACTTGTGTAATCATGCTCATTTATATGGATATCTTATTAACCTTGATTGACTCTCTTCTATCTTTGTTTCTTCCTTTCCAAACATGTCGCATCTCTTATTACATTGACCAAGTGTTTTTCCATGGCTTTTTTCCCATGATCAGCACAGTGGTGCACTTATACTGCTGTTGGCGATTTTTTATCTAAAAATATTACCCGCAAACGTATAGCCAATCACTATAGCATTTGAGGGTCATCTCCTCAGGGACGAGGATAAAATGAGGTCATTAAAAGCTTAAACTAATTAATCTAGCAACAATTAAACTAACTTAAACAATAAACTAGGCAAACTAACTATGATAAACATGAATCACAGGCTTCTAATATCTAACTCAGCTGCAAATAGTTGAACTCCCTAAGAATTGAAGTAAATCACATAATCAACGCTAAAAACACATAATCAGCCTAACCTCATTATCAAAACCAAAAAGAGGATGAAAACTAAATAATACTAATAAATGGCAACTAAAACTCCAACCCCAACTAATCAACCATTCTGTTCAAATAAATAACTAAGCAAATGATTAACAAAGAATACGAAGCAAAAAATTCAGAATAACCATTGGCAAAGAGAAATTTGATTTAGGTTCCTTACTCAATGAGCTCAGTCGAAAACTCAAAAACTCTATCCATAGAGTTTCCTCTATGCCTAGAACATAGCAACCCAAAAAATCGAGCTCATTTAACAATAATTAAGGGCCAAACCCAGAATTGAAACAATGCAACAAAGGGGAAAGGAAATGAACAACAATGCACGCCACTAGGTATCCTGACTAGAGAAGCCAGCCCAACATCTATCCAGACTCCATTAATGGCGGGGAACAAAGCTTTGAAAATAAGGGAATAGTAATTCGTGAACAATGACAACAAAAGCCTCATAATCAAACCAAAATTGTTGACATTTCAAAGCAACAATTACAAAATGAAACTCAAAAGTGACAAAATGGAATCCAACACATGAAATTTCAAGGCTAAAATTTCAATTTTGAAATTCAAATAAATAGGGGTGAAGTGGATGGGAAGGCCCTTAACTATAAAATGATCCAACATCAACAATCATCAATTATCACCAAAACTATGAAGCCCTTAAACCAAGGTAGACCTTGAGTAACAAAATGAAAATTAATGAAATTTTTGTGGATTTTTGAATGTTGGAGAAAAAACTAATAAAAATGGATATAACTAAGATAAAGGCTCAAGCCACCACTTAGCCTAACAATCCATTAATTAATTCTCTAAAGTAAAGCACTAAGAATTAATCTAAAGGATTGACTCAATCATCATTCAAATACACAAGTATTTGAGTATAAAAAGAGAGATTTTCATTGTGGCAAAGATAAACATTCTGGCCTTCATGCATTAATTCTAATTCTCATATCAAGTCTATCATAGAATTCGTACAAGGAGGCTAATTTATAGGCACATAAATTGATGCCCTCTTTCCTAAGTTACAAATGTAATCCAATAGAAAGGAAGCAACAAGAGGAATGGTGTTGATTAATAGGATTCAAGCACTCACTCAAGCTAATAACATTCTAATAGCAAATTAAGCACATGAAATTTGAAATCAGAAACTTCCAAACTAGTGATAAGTTGTCCAAATTCTTTCTTATCTCCAAACTTGATATTTGGATCTTGACCCTTGACAAAGTTTTGATCCACATTGGCAACTATTAGCCAAAGTTTGACTTTCTTGACCAGAGCTTATTGGACCAAAATTGACCTAATTTGTCTACTTGATTTTGATCATGATGATAGATTCTTTATTTTGATGCTTTTTTCTCCCTTTGTTGAGGTGCCAACAAAATAAATGGAATAAGATAAATAACTTAATTCATGCAAAACTCATTTATTACAAAGTTGCAAACTAAACTTGCCCTGGATGCTTATCCATAGAAATTCCCATTCTTTGAAAGGATTTATCCTCAAATCCTTATGGCCACTTGCATTACTCCCAATGATCATTACCCAAGCTGGATGGATGCATGCTTTTGATCTTAGTAATACCATGGTGCTAAGAATCCCATCTGTCTTAAACACATAAGTGCTTTTAAGGTAGTTATGTGCTTTTAAAGTAGCTAGGGGTCATCAAAACTTTGGATTCTTTTCCATTAACCTTAATGCTCATAGGCTTGTTAAAAACATAAGTGTACCCATTTATATCTAAACTTACAATTGAGTATCTTTTCATGCTCAAGTTTGGATTGTTGTAGCTTATTTACAAGAGGTATGATTGAGGAGCTAAGTAAGTTTTTCTCTTCCAAGGGTAGAACCTCCATTGCCATAACTTGTTGAACTTGAACTTGAACTTGGATCTCCATGGCCTAATGAATTTGATCATGAATTTTAACCTCCATGGTTTCTTTATGTGAGGATCTAGTGAAGTAGACTCTAGATTAGGGGCTTTAGGAGATCTCTTATCAATGACTAAGTTTTACTTATCCCTTCTTTCACCAAAGCCCAAAATAGGCTCATTCTTCTGTTGGATCAAAATAGGACTTTCCTCTTGAACCTTGATCTTCTCTTGGACAACAATGGATTTTTCTTCTAAGAATTCTTCTTCAAAGAGTAAATCTTGATAAAATGTCACATCCTTATATCATTTAAAATATCTCCAAGTCTTGATCCGAGGCTTGCTCTCAAGACCTCTCTCCCTCCTAAGGCATTTGAGCCAACAATAGGTAAAATCTTGGAGTTTTTAGGTGGCTATCATAAAACTCTCTTCATCTATACAACCTGAGCCCATTTCATGTAGTGGTTAGGTCCAAACTACCTTCAAAACAAGGTAGTTCATAACATCTTTCACTTGTGCTATTTGACTTAAGAGCCTTCTCACTTGGCCTGGAAGATCAAGTATGGCCAAGTCTTCCATAGCATCGAGAAACACAAGGTGAAAAGGGTTTGGGGATACAAAAGAAAAGGCATTTTAGGATGAGACAGGGGAACCACGGAGCATAGGAGTGACCACAAAGGGATCATGGGATTCTTTAGGGGAAGAAATGAAGAAGAAAAGGGACACCACTGAGGTTGGCCAACCACCCACAGTCTGTAGGGTCCACTAGGGCCTATGCACGACGGCCTTTGGTTGGTTCTTCTGCGCATTTTGTGATGGCAGAAATCCTTTAACTCATTCCATACTAGAAAAAATTATGGGAAACCCTTTGATAAAATGGATTCCTATTTCTCAATGATATCCCATGATTTAAACAATTGGCTGAATCCCGTAAAACCATTTCATAGGTTTTCATCGATATCTTCTTTTCATAAAACAAATTGAATTTGATCTTTAAATAATCCACATCACTTCTGCTGAAATAAAAGATTCTCTTTTTATATGGAAAAGACCCATATCAATAATTGTGATTTTATGTATAGATGATTCCTCAATATCTTATTCATTCACTACAAAGTACTTTCTTTGTATGTCAGTAAAAAAATACTTCTTTAGAGAGGGATACTACTTCACCAATTAAGTCATAGGTATCTAACATATTTATACCTAACAATTTTTCAATTTCGTCCGATATATTCATTTGTAGAACTATTTACTTGATTGCAAACATTTCTAGAAAAGTTCTACAGGCTAACCATGCCTTATTGGAAGCCACTTAAGAGATTAAGGAGGAAATAAGAAACAAATACACTTACATATTTTGATGTAAATCAAGCACTTCTTTCGAATTTGTACTTTAGTTAACTTTAACTTACAAAGTTGAGCATGACATTTCAACATGCCATTTGAAACATTTATGTGATCTTAGGCTGAGATGACAAGTGGCCTCAAAAGAGGATTAAGTAAAGTTTGGTATAAAATCATTCTATACCTACAAATAAATACCAATTTGCATATTTATAAAGATGATTACAAGTTGGTCTCTCCATGAAAGATATTAATTAAGAATACTTCATATAATTTTCTGAAATAAAACAACGATGTGAACAAATAAAATAAAACTGAATACAAAAGTACATATTAATTAGTATAGGTGAAACTCATAATTTTTCTCAATAACTTATAAAATTATTAAAAACAAAATGAGGGTAATATCGTTATGGAATGAGTAAATTAAATAAATTAGAAAGTTGAATAAATTCTTATCTAAAATGGAGGTAAAAATGTAGAGAATAGGCATAAACAAAAGTCCAACTTCTTGAAATTGGTAAATAGAAGTGGGTTAAGATTTTAGAACAAAAAAATGAAACATAATTGATAAAAAAAAACTAGGCAAAAAGTAAAAACTGGGCAAGGCTTTATTTTAAAGAGCCCAAAAACACATTTTCCTATCCTCACGCAAAGCGATCCCCCACGCCCTGCATCTCCTCTAGCCAGTCATGCACTGCTAATTGCATGCCTCCTGTTATTGTCACTAGCCAGCTGCACCACCCCTCTCTCCCACTCCTTTTTCTTGATTTTTGGGTGTTTGCAAAGTAAATTCCAAGCTCTTCTTCTCTCGCTTCACTACTTTCTTCCTTAACTTAGTTATAAAATTATTCTCCATTAATTTTGGATGAGTGCTCTTGCTGTAAATTTGAAATTTAAATAATAAATTTGGTATTGGATTGTATGTATTCTTATGGCTATTCATGAAAAAGTGAGGTTGAGTGGGGGTTGTGGCAAGCTCCAATCAGGTAATTGAATTGAAATTTAAAAGGGGCTTTGCTATATTTCATTTGAGTTAAAGATGGAAATTTATATGTGTGTGTGCGTGCACTAAATTTTTGCCAGTGAAGGGCTGAGGAGGATTGGAGGTGAAAGAAAGAGGGAATTGGTAATTTGGGGTTTATAAAATAAATTTACGTAATATAAGCTGCTTTGAAATTAATTTAGGGGATTGAATTACATTTTTAGTTGGTAATTGAGTTAATTGGTGATTAGAAGTAATATTGAACTAGGTTCATGGAATTTTAATAAAGTGGAGAGGATGATGGACTATGACTTGTGCTAATAATAAATTAAGTGTCAATCTACCAAAATAAATCATTAAAGGTTATCTGAGATGTTGAATTAGTATATTCAGTTTTGATGACAACAAACCCAAGTGTAAAATGCTCTTAAGTAATGTTGCTCCAAACAAAGTTCTCCAAATAGGTATACACTATTATTTTCAATATGCGTCTTAACTTGTTTGCTGAATGTTGAGAACAAGTCTTAAGAAAAGGTCTCATACCTTGATGACTCACGCTCAAGTCAAGAACACCACCTCGATGAGTTGATTGTGTGTTGAGATCAGTTCCTGAACTCAAGCAATACAAGAACAACCTGGTAAACAGGCTAGGTGTTTCAAGGACAATCCAGCAAACAGGCCTTTCTGAACTCAAGCGATACAAGAACAACCTGGCAAATAGGTTGGTCTAGGTGGTTGGGACAGCGTATTCGTCTTGAACAAGATGACTGGATCTACAACAAGATGTCTTGGGTAATTTAGGTTTTATTTTTTAGACTCTTGTTAATATGTCAATCTTGAAAAGTCTCTAACTAACCACTCTTGAATTGGTTGCGCTATTTGCTTCAGAACACCAAGTTTGAACAACCCTGTAAACAGGGTACCTAGGGTGTTTCTGAACTGCAACGGCCAAACCCGGTCACTTTGGAAAACTTATTTTGGTTGGCCAAAAGCTCTAATATATTTTGATAAAATTCCAAGATAGCAATTTAAGCTGTAGGAAATCTTTTGATATGAAAATCACTTGGGAGATTTGCAAAACTGATTTTGGAAAATATTTACCAAAATCGAAAATATTTCTCTCTTATCCTTTGGAAAGTGATTAATTCAAAATTCAAGCTGAGATTCTTTTCCAGGTATTTCACGGCTATTTTTAAGGAGAAAAGATAGTCTTTTATCCTCCAAAATCAAATCCTTACAATATTGAGAAACTCTATCCTCATTGGATCTTTTAGCCGTTGGAATTCTCTGTGCTAAGCAAAAATCTCTCTTTGCTAAACATAGCTGATTTTATCACTTCTCCTTGTTTTTGACCGTTGGATTTTTTGTTTAAAAACTCAACATTTCACTCCCATTCATGAGAGGAGAAAAAACGAGAAACATACACAACATACGCAAAAAGGGAGAAGTGCAAAAGTGGTTTTTCTAGTGAGAAGAATTTTTCGAGCTACTCTTGAGAAAAGAAAAACCGAGACAAGTTGTGTTTAAGCTGAGCTTTCAAGATATTGGCATACTAGGACCTCATTGTACCTTACATCTGCTTAAATCAGAAGCACCCCCGTAAGGTGTTTTGTAACCCTGATCTTGGATCAGAAAAGTGAGTGAGTGGTCCTCAGTCGTGTGGACTTTGGACGTGTCCAATCTGGTGAGATTTGGACGTGGTGTAACCTTTCTTAGAAAAGAAGGTTACGTGGTTGCAAGTTGTAACAAGGTGTGTTACATTTGTAACGTGTGAAGCCCGTTAGTGAAAGTGGTTAAATCCTACACGAGGTAGGTCGTGGTTTTTCACACCTCAGTTGGGCTAGAGGTGTTTTCCACGGAAAAATTGTGTGTGCTTTCCTTCCGCATTTATCTTGTTGATTTTTGCCTTTGAGCAAATTGAAAACATCTGGTTCAAACAAGTCAGAAGGTTGTTTGTAATTCAAGAACAACCTCTGCAATCAGGAGGGTGTTTGTCAGTAAGTACGCGAAAATCGAACACCACAATTCACCCCCCTCTTGTGGGTAAGTACTCCTAAATTCAACAAGTGGTATCAGAGCAGGTTCTCTCACAAAAGGGCTAACACCTTGAGAGATTCTGAAGATGAGTACACCACAAGGAATCCTTGAAGGGCAATCCATTACTCGGCCACCCTATTTCAACGACCAACATTATAGTTGGTGGAAGAATAGGATGGAGAACTATATTCAGGCAGAAGATTATGAATTATGGATGCTCATCAAGAACGGGCCCCTTGTTCCCACCAAGGTGCTTGAAGATGGTAAGAAGGTTCCCAAGGAACCCATAGAGTTTGATGCTGAAGACTATAAGAAAATAGAAAAGAATGCCAAGGCCAAGAAGCTATTATATTTTGGCCTAGGTCCAGATGAATATACACGTATCTCGGAGTGTGAGTCAGCCCAGGAGATATGGAATGCCCTCCAAGTAGCTCATAAAGGAACAAGTCAAGTCAAACAATCACGTATTGAGCTACTCATGAGGCAATATGAGTTTTTTGATATGGGTGATCGTGAGAACGTGATGGATATGTACACACGCTTCACCCACATACCAAACGAGCTAAAATCCCTGGGAAAATCCTTCACCACAGAAGAGCTAGTGAGGAAGATTCTAAGGATTTTGCCTCGGTCTTGGGAAGCGAAGGTGACAGCCGTCCAAGAAGCTAAAGACATGAAAAAGATCACCCTCGACGAGTTGATTGGCAATCTTCAAACCTATGAACTCAGAAAGAACTCACAACAAAAAGAGGAGCAGAAGAAGGATCGTGGGCTTGCCTTGAAAGCACAAGAGGATGATGACTCTGGCCTTGAGGATGAAGAGATGGCCTTAATGACACGAAAGTTCAAGAAATTCTTCAAAAAGGTCAAAGAAAACAACAGAAGAAAGGACTTCAGTAAATCCAGAAACACCCCCCGAGAACAGTTCACAGGGTGTTTTAAATGTGGCAAACCAGATCACCCTGTGAAAAACTGCCCTCTGCTTCGAGAAGAGCAGGAGTTCGAACAACCCAGAAAACAGGTTCGAAAACAACCTGTGAACACCTTAGGCAAAAGATTCTCAAAGGCTATGCTAGCTGCCTGGGGAGACTCTTCTGAGGATGAAGGTGAATCTGAAAGTGAAGGAGATGCTGTAGCTCTCATGGCACAAAGTGACTCAGACTCAGATGATGAATCCACAAACAGCTTGACTGATCTCAAGAACAAGGTACGTGGTCTCAATAAAGCAACTCTCGAAAAACTTTTGTATAGCTTGATGGATACTTGTGC
The DNA here is from genome assembly GCA_029747015.1 of Carnegiea gigantea. Lineage (NCBI taxonomy): Eukaryota > Viridiplantae > Streptophyta > Magnoliopsida > Caryophyllales > Cactaceae > Carnegiea > Carnegiea gigantea. The sequence continues at coordinate 128,895 of JAKOGI010000050.1, read as the reverse complement.
TGAATTGAAACGAGATGTCCGAGACCTAGAACTAGAAAATGAGATCCTTAAGAATGAGAAACTTGAGGCTGAAAGAGAAATTCTAGCTTCACATCAAACCATAAATGACCTTAGGGAGACCTTGATCTTGAACGAAGTAAAATATACCACCAATCAAGCCAAGGCTGAAAAGGAAACCCTTGAGCTTAAAGAAAAGGTCGAAGTTTTGCTTGCTGAAAACAAGAACCTGTCGGCTAAAGCAAAACGCACAGAACACGACCTTGCCACAAACAGGTTGTGGAACAAGTCCTTACAAGCCCTTGATTGGTTAAACACTCACCACAGTCGAAACAAAAAGGGACTTGGATATAAGCCTAAACGAACCGTTTACCCAATCCATAGAAAGTATGTGGGATTACCTGAAAACATTGTTTGCTTTCATTGTGGTAAAACTGGTCACTATCAATATTCATGTCCTTCAAGAAGGTATGCCATTGAAAAGAATGAAAGGTATGTGAAACAAATCTGGATTAGGAAAGATGAGCTTTATTTGTCTAAAAGAATGGGACCCAAGTGGATCTGGGTTCCCAAAACTAACCCTTGATTTGTTTTGCAGGCTGAAGTGAGAGAGAACAACCCCACAAACAACCCAGCAAACAGGGTAAGAAACACCCTGGCAAATAGCTCAGAAAATAACCTTGAAAACAGGCAGCTGTGGTATGTTGATAGTGGGTGTTCGCGGCATATGACCGGAGAAAAATCAAACTTTCTCTCACTTACAGCTTCAACCGGTGGGAGCGTGGCTTTTGGAAACGGCAAGTCTGGGACAATTGTCGGTATAGGTAGCATTGGTAAAACTCTCTCCCACTCAATTGATAATGTGCACTTAGTTGATGGTTTAAAGCATAATTTACTAAGTGTGTCCCAACTGTGTGACAAGAACAATCTAGTGGTGTTCTCACGAACACATTGCTTGGTTGTCAATGCCAACACAGGAGACGTTGTGTTAAAGGGGAAGCGTCACAAAAATGTTTACAAAGTTTGTATTTCCACACTTCTCCAAAACAACCTGACTTGTTTGAGTGCTGTGAATGATGATATAATGCTCTGGCACAAGAGACTAGGTCATGCGAGCCTTACTCTTTTAAACAAACTTGTTTCCAAAGACTTGGTTGTTGGACTACCTTCCATCAAGTTTAATGATGACAGGGTATGTGAAGCTTGTGCAAAAGAAAAACAAGTCAGATTGTCTTTTAAATCAAAAAGGTGTGTTAGCACTACCCGACCTCTTGAATTATTACACATTGATCTATGTGGTCCTATGAGGATAACAAGTAGAGGTGGGAAGAGGTATGTGCTTGTCATAGTGGATGATTACTCTCGATTTACTTGGACCCTGTTCTTGGCCTCCAAGGATGAAACTTTTGAGAATTTTATTGCCCTTCTCAAAAAGGTTGAAAAGAGAGTAGGACACTCATTGGTTAGCTTGAGGTCTGATCATGGTACTGAATTTGAAAATGTAAGTTTTACAGAATTTTGTAATACGCATGGTGTTGATCATAACTTCTCGGCCCCAAGAACACCCCAACAGAATGGGGTGGTTGAGCGCAAAAACCGCTCCCTAGAAGACATGACTAGGACAATGCTTATTGCTAGTGGTCTTCCTAGGAACTTTTGGGCAGAAGCTTTGAACACATCATGTTACATTATGAATAGATGTATGATTAGACCTATTTTGAACAAAACTCCCTACGAACTCTTCAAAGGCAAAAAGCCCAACATTATGCATTTAAGAACATTCGGTTGTAGGTGTTTTGTGCATAATAATGGGAAGGATGCTTTAGGAAAGTTTGATCCCAGGAGTGATGAGGCAATATTTCTCGGTTATTCCTCTCACAGCAAGGCATACAAAGTCTTTAACAAAAGAACCTTGTGCGTTGAGGAAAGTGTGCATGTGCTTTTTGATGAATCTAACACTTTGAATAAGAATGGTGCACAAGAAGAAGAGTTTAAATTAGGTCTTATCCGAAAAGAACTGTTGCCCTATGAGAGACAAGGTAAGAACACCATGGAGACAACAGGCCCAGAAGTTGTTCCTCAAAACGGCAGGCAAGGTGAACACCAAACAGGGGGAAAACACCGTTGAACCTCTGTTCGGGACCATGTTCTTCAGGAACAGGCTTACAAACAGGTGCAGAAACAGGCTCAGGAGGTGTTCGTGAGCCTGATTCTCCAAATATTCCGGCTAGAGTAGAGCATGTGTCTGTGGATCCACTTACTCCACGACCATGGAAGCACCATAGTTCACACCTCCTTGATCAAATTCTGTCTGATATTAACAGTGGAGTGCAAACTAGGTCTAAGCTTAAGAATTTCTGTGCTTTCTATGCTTTTCTCTCTAACATTGAGCCAAAGAATGTGAATGAAGCTCTTGCAGATTCAGATTGGGTCACGGCAATGCAAGAAGAGCTCCATCAATTTGAAAGAAACAGAGTATGGCACCTGGTACCTAAACCTGCAGAGAGAACAATCATTGGAACCAAGTGGGTGTTCCCGAACCAGCTGGATGAGTCAGGAACTGTCACTAGGAACAAGGCACGGCTGGTTGTTCAAGGGTATAACCAAGAAGAAGGGATCGATTATGAAGAAACCTTTGCACCAGTTGCTAGAATTGAGGCTATTCGAATCCTAATAGCGTTTGCAGCTCATATGGAAATCAAGCTATATCAAATGGACGTGAAAAGTGCATTCCTAAACGGATACCTTAAAGAAGAGGTGTATGTCAAACAACCCCCTGGTTTTGAAAACAGTGAATTTCCTAACCATGTTTTTCAAACTTGACAAAGCTCTTTATGGTTTAAAACAAGCTCCTAGAGCTTGGTATGAACGTTTGTCAAGTTTTTTACTTGAAAATAATTTTAGAAGAGGCAAGGTAGACAATACCTTGTTTCTAAAATCTAAGGGGAAACATTTATTGATTGTCCAAATATATGTTGATGACATTATATTTGGTGCAACTCATCATGATTTATGCAATGAATTTTCAAATATGATGAGGAGTGAGTTTGAGATGAGCATGATGGGTGAGCTTAACTTTTTCTTAGGCTTACAAATCAAGCAAACTCCAAACGGCACCATGATCCATCAACAAAAGTATATCAAGGAGCTACTTAAGCGTTTTGGGATGGAGTCGGCCAAATCCATAGACACTCCTATTTCTCCTTCAACCAAGTTGGTTATGGATGATGGGAGTCCCTCAGTTGAGGAGAAACTCTATAGGGGCATGATTGGGTCACTCCTATACCTAACCGCTAGTAGACCAGATATTGTTTTTAGTGTTGGTTTATGTGCCCGTTTTCAGTCTAATCCTAAGGAAACTCATCTTAAGGCTGTTAAACGGATACTAAGATATTTGAAACATACACCCAATTTAGCTTTATGGTATCCTAGAGGTTGCAATTTTCATCTTGTTGGATATGCTGACGCTGACTATGCTGAATTCCTAGTTGATAGAAAGAGTACCTCAGAGTGCAGCATAAGGGGATGTACTAAGGATCACTGGAGCAGCTCTGCCAACCCTAGTACCAATGAGTCAAATCAAGATCAAACGGCGAAGAACAGGCAGGTATCTTGATCGAACGGAAAGAACAGGTACGTCCCTTGGTTGTTCGATGCATATGGGAATGTGTTTTCTTTAAACCTCCCTCCTTACCAAGGCACACGCCTTTAATGTTCTCACCCGTTGCAAACCTAGAGATCTTTAAAAGATTTTGGGTGTTCTCTCTCTCTTTAAATGCCCTGTTCTCAGTTCTTCTTTTCACCTGACTTCATCTCGCTCAAAAGCAAACCCTGCAATCATGATTCGCCAAATAGGGCGAATTGCGAACACCACCCGAGCCCATGATCTTGGCTATGGGTTTCTGCTGACAAGGGTGTTTGAGCACTTTGGGATAGCGCTCACACGGAGAGTGGCGGCCCAAATCATTGATGAGATTGGGATTAACACCCTGCTAGGGTGTGGCTATGAGGTTGGCGAAGGGTTAGTCTCCAAACAGAGTCGTCGACCACCCCGACCACCTATTTCTAGGCAATCTTCCATCAAGGTTGAGGCTGTTCTTGAGGAAAATGCTCGCCTCAAGGATGAGCTCTCCGTGGTCAAGGCTGCTCTTGCTGAGGAACAAGCCCTCTCCGCCAAACGCCATGAAGATTTGCTTGCCCTTCTCTCCACCCTTGCCCCAGCATTCCTCCTCTGCAAACGAAACCACCCCCTGCTCCCTGATTGTCTAGGCTGGTCTCTAGTCTCCTCCTCCCTCTCTTAGTTTTGTTGTTTTGGCACTGTACTACTTTTCTTTGCAATGAAATATCTATTTGCAATGCTTTATATGCTTTTCTTGCAACCGTCCTGTTATCCTTGCTTTTTAATGATGCCAAAAGGGGGAAGAATAGTGTAACCTATTGACAAAGTATGACGAATGAGCCTGACCTTGACTCGATAGGGTGGGTTGACCTCTAACTCCTTGTACCTACATGGATCCCTATCAGCATGCAATTTTTTTTAATATGGACACTTGGTTTGTCATCATCAAAAAGGGGGAAATTGTTGAATTAGTATATTCAGTTTTGATGACAACAAATCCAAGTGTAAAATGCTCTTAAGTAATGTTGCTCCAAACAAAGTTCTCCAAACAGGCATACACTGTTATTTTCAATATGCGTCTTAACTTGTTTGCTGAATGTTGAGAACAAGTCTTAAGAACAGGTCTCATACCTTGATGACTCACGCTCAAGTCAAGAACACCACCTCGATGAGTTGATTGTGTGTTAAGATCAGTTCCTGAACTCAAGCAATACAAGAACAACCTGGCAAACAGGCTAGGTTTTTCAAGGACAATCTAGCAAACAAGCCTTTCTGAACTCAAGCGATACAAGAACAACCTGGCAAACAGGTTGGTCTAGGTGGTTGGGGCAGCGTATTCGTCTTGAACAAGATGACTGGATCTACAACAAGATGTCTTGGTAATTTAGGTTTTATTTTTTAGACTCTTGTTAATATGCCAATCTTGAAAAGTCTCTAACTAACCACTCTTGAATTGGTTGCGCTATTTGCTTCAGAACACCAAGTTTAAACAACCCTGTAAACAGGGTACCTAGGGTGTTTCTGAACTGCAACGGCCAAACCCGGTCACTTTGGAAAACTTATTTTGGTTGGCCAAAAGCTCTAATATATTTTGATAAAATTCCAAGACAGCAATTTAAGCTGTAGGAAATCTTTTGATATGAAAATCACTTGGGAGATTTGCAAAACTGATTTTGGAAAATATTTACCAAAACCGAAAATATTTCTCTCTTATCCTTTGGAAAGTGATTAATTCAAAATTCAAGCTGAGATTCTTTTCCAGGTATTTCACGGCTATTTTTAAGGGGAAAAGATAGTCTTTTATCCTCCAAAATCAAATCCCTACAATATTGGAAACTCTATCCTCATTGGATCTTTTAGCCGTTGGAATTCTCTGTGCTAAGCAAAAATCTCTCTTTGCTAAACATAGCTAATTTTATCACTTCTCCTTGTTTTTGGCCGTTGGAGTTTTTGTTTAAAAACTCAACATTTCACTCTCATTCATGAGAGGAGAAAAAACGAGAAACATACACAACATACACAAAAAGGGAGAAGTGCAAAAGTGGTTTTTCTAGTGAGAAGAATTTTTCGAGCTACTCTTGAGAAAAGAAAAACCGAGACAAGTTGTGTTTAAGCTGAGCTTTCAAGATATTGACATACTAGGACCTCATTGTACCTTACATCTGCTTAAATCAGAAGCACCCCCGTAAGGTGTTTTGTAACCCTGATCTTGGATCAGAAAAGTGAGTGAGTGGTCCTCAGTCGTGTGGACTTTGGACGTGTCCAATCTGGTGAGATTTGGACGTGGTGTAACCTTTCTTAGAAAAGAAGGTTACGTGGTTGCAAGTTGTAACAAGGTGTGTTACATTTGTAACGTGTGAAGCCCGTTAGTGAAAGTGGTTAAATCCTACAAGAGGTAGGTCGTGGTTTTTCACACCTCAGTTGGGCTAGAGGTGTTTTCCACGGAAAAATTGTGTGTGCTTTATTTCTGCATTTATCTTGTTGATTTTCGCCTTTGAGCAAATTAAAAACATCTGGCTCAAACAAGTCAGAAGGTTGTTTGTAATTCAAGAACAACCTCTGCAATTAGGAGGGTGTTTGTCAGTAAGTACGCGAAAATCGAACACCACAATTCACCCCCCTCTTGTGGGTAAGTACTCCTAAATTCAACATGAGATTTTCATGCTGGGTGGATACCTTCTTAATTTGATTCCGAAATGTATGTTACATTCAAATTGAAAGTAAACCATTAAATTGAGCTTGTGTAAGTTAACCTTTGTTCGATAGTAGATAATTAAATTACAAAGGATGGGAACTGAAATTATATTAACAATAATAATACTACTGATAATAATAATAGTAATAATGGTAAGGATCACAATAAAACTAATGATAACAATGGTAACAATAAAAAGACTGGTGTCTGGTAATAGTGATAATAAGGACAAAAGAAGGGCCTAATGAAATGGAATTAATAGTAAATGGAAAAAACAGAGAAAAGATTTAATCGTAAGCTCGATTAGATAACAATGGGAGTGTTAGTAATTAGGAAAAATACTAAGTAAAATTATGAATTACTTACAAAGATTGTAATAACAAATAATTTTTAAACTTTATTAACAACAAAAATTCGATTCCAAATCGAAGCGAGGCCACTTTCGTCATTGTTAAACCATAAACGAATATCTTATAAGAGTGAGAGAGACATATTTTAAATCCAGGTATATTTTTTATCTGTACCTTTTGTAAATTCACATATTTTTAAATAAAAAAATTACATAATATACAAGTATTCAATGAATCATTTTCAAGTATTGTTTTGTCACATGAGCAAATTGACCCACTAATTATTCTTAGGCCCTCAGTTCACACACGCAACTTCAGCTCAGGCTTCTTGATCGGCCTGGTAGGTTTGTACCTATTTAATGATCGCATTGTACTTACGAGCTTATCAGTTTGGGTTCCACTTTCAGATAATAACCGGTAATAGTTTTAATATAATTCTCTCTCTCCTTAACTTTGAACTAAAATGAACTGAAATGCGGTCGCTCACTTAAAAATGAATTTATATCTTTGCAGTATAGGAGTAAACGTATTGCGCTTTGGCTCATTATTTGAATATTTTTGTGTTTTATATTTTAATTTTGTGAAGTCCTTTCTTAACAACCCAAAGATGCGCAAAGACAGTCGATAAAGTCTCAACAAACTCACAGTGACATTTTGTAAAGTCAAGGTTGATCAGCAAATTTGTGGGTTGTTAGACTCTTAGGTGAGTTTGGGAATACACAAGTTATGCTCTAATTGAGTTTCCATGTAGGCTAAAGTGCATGACAATATTTATGTTGAGTAAATTCAATAAGCCTTATCCTCCCCAGGATGTTAGGAGCGTGCTAACCCTAACTCTTTCACTATATTAACTGCTAATGATGAGTTAAGTAAGACTAATTACGTGATCAAGAATTGCAGCATTATAGTGAGGAATGCTTTTTACCAATGGATAATGTTGGTAGGAAACACTTTTCTCTAATGGATACTGTTAGCAAAAAAGACTATTTACCAGCAGATACTATGGAGGGAAAGATTTATTACCGACAGACACTATTGGAGGGAAAGCCTTTGTAGTGATAGATGAGTTTGTTGGGCAAGGTTATGGTGCTACTATAACAAATACCAATGGATATATCTTTTGGTACTAGCATATAACACCAACAATCTCATATTTGTTGCTAAAGGAATATTTAATAGAAACAAAACACATCTATAGGTAGTAAACAATAACTCCAATGATTTGTGGTTATCTGTTGGTAAAACCTTTTGATAATAGAAAAGTGGCTTACACCAACAGAAAGACTCGTGCTAGTAAAAGTCATTTTTTTTGCAGTGTTAGAAAAAAAAAACGTATTCATGGTCATTTAATGCATGAAATGCTAAACACGGCAATTGGATAACATGATTGGTGTCGTCAGTATCCAGATAGTATCAGTTTAGCTGGACCTTTCACATGCTCAGCCATAGCTACGTACTTTTAAATACGAGTCTTTCCCAATTGTGTCATAGTAGATTTTTTTTCTATATCAACCTCATTGGTCATCATATAAGGATGTACAGTGCATTGTTTGCAACAATTGGTCGTATCAATGTCTGGTACACCTATGTTTTGCCTAACTAGAAAATTACATGCTATCAAACATGATTTAAAAGCGCGGAAAGTGGTACAATTTGCCAACTTGCATATGCAGGTTGAAAAAAATGAAAATCTTCAAATTGTTGAATCTAAATTGAATGATAATCCTCGCAATCCCAGACTTAATGATTGACATTTCAGGTTGCTTAAGCAATTTAAGTAGTTGTCACTTATCAATGAAAGTTTTAGGGACAATCATGCATGCAAGAAATGGTTAGTGGATGGTGATTGGAATTCTCATTTCTTTCACCATTTTGCTACACTAGAAAATGTTGTTGTTTAATTTATAGAATTACAGACGCGTCAAGTGTGTGGCTTAAGGATTTGCCTATGATTAAGCACAAATTTATTCAAGAATTTTCAACGTGTCCATCTCCCACTCGCCGTTCCCTCCTACATTGCCTTCTAATCTTACACCTCCTATTGTAACATCACAAGAAAATTTGGACTTAATCAAACCTGTCGCAGGTGCTGAAATTCATGCTGCCCTCTTCCAAATGGATCCACACAAAGCTCCTAGTTGGGATGGATTTGGATCTTCCTTTTTCTAGGACCATTGGGCCACTATTAAGGATCTACTATGCTTTACTATTAAATATTCTTTTAATTCTAGGCAACTTCTCAAAGAAGTCACTCATTCGTTGGTTGCTTTAATTCCAAAGGTGGATAATCCAAAAGTGACTGCTCAATTTTGACCAATCAGTCTTTGTAACATTTTATATAAAACGTTGGCCAAAATTCTAGTCAATAACATTGTTAGAATGTATAAGGTTTTGATGATAACAAATCTAAGTGTTGTTGTTGCGCCAAACAGGCTTTCTAAACAGATCCTTACTGCTGTTCTCAAGTCTTAAAACTGCTTGACTAATGGATTATCAAGAACAGGTACTCAAGTCAGCGATACAAGAACAGCCGTGAAGAACAGGTTTTGCGAAGTGTTTGAAGCACAGGATATAAGTGCAGCCGTGAGGAACAGATGCTGTGAAGTATTTGCAGCAAATTCGTCTTTTTAGAAGATGACTAGTGGTTACAACAAGATGTCTTGATTTAATTTGGTTTTATATTTTTAGACTCTTGTTAATATGCCAATCAGAAAGTCTTAACTTACCACTTACTTGAAACGGCTTTGTTTTTTTTGGAAAATATTTCGAATCACCCTTCGAAACAATTCTGGAAACAGGATGCTCAGGGTGTTTCCAGAATAAGCGGCGAAAAATAATTTTTCACATTTTTATCTTTTGGATTTTAAGCAGCTTCTCCAAGATTTGCAAGAAAGATTTTTCTATGGAGTATCTTACCCCTTACCCTAAAAACGGTTATTAAAATCTAAGGGATTTGCAAAATCTTTTTGAATAAAAAGAATATCCAATTTTTGGCAAGTGGATAAGGTTGTTGAGAAAAACATGGGCTAGTTGCTGAGAATCACCGCCTTATGCACACGGTTTAGGAAGTGTTTCCAGCTCATGTTTCCTCATCCCTTGTGGCTAAAGAATTCTATATTCTTTAGGGATTTTAGTTTCCAAAAATTTGAGGAATTGTTTTTCCAAGCACTATATAAAGTCGCTTCTTAGAACGTTGGAGGCATGGGTTTTCAAAGGCAAAAATTCAGTGTTTATGAGCTTAAAAGTTTCAAAAGAAAACCGTGTCTAGTGAGTGAGTTATTTGAGCTTTCAAAGTTGGCATACTAGGACTTCATTGTACCCTATATTAGCTTAGTTGAGAAGCATTGTAATAGGGTGTTTTTCTTTATATTCTTCTTTCACAAAAGTGAGTTGAGTGTGTGTCCAAATCAAGGGATTTTGGACGTGGGGTAACCTGTCTTAGGGAAGACGGTTACGTGGGTTGCAATTTGTAACAAGGTGTGTTACTATTGTAACGTGATTAGCCCGTTTAGTGAAGTGTGTAAATCCTACACGAGGTAGGTCGTGGTTTTTCACCTCAGTTGGGCTAGAGGTGTTTTCCACGTAAAAATCCTGTGTCCATTATTTCCGCATTCAATTTTGTTGGATTTTCGGTTCTGCATATCTCAGGAACAGCCTGTGCGAACAGGGTCCAAGACTGTTTGCCAGCATATTGCAAAAATCGGACACCACAATTCAACCCCCCTCTTGTGGTTGTGTACTCTCTAAAGTAACAAGTGGTATCAGAGCCAGGTTCTCTTTTGAAAGGCTAACACCATGAGAGATCCTTGAAGATGAGTACCCCACAAGGCATACTTGAAGGTCAATCCATGACTCGACCACCATACTTTAATGGCCAACATTACAGTTAGTGGAAAAATAGGATGGAAAACTACATCCAAGTCGAGGACTATGAGTTGTGGATGCTCATCAAGGATGGACCACTCATCCCTAAGAAAACAACTGAAGATGGAAAGTCAATCCCCAAGGAGCCTAAAGAATTCAATACTGAAGATTACAAAATGATGGAGAAGAATGCCAAAGCCAAGAAACTTCTACATTTCGGCCTACGTCCTGATGAATATACTCGCATATCTGAATGTGAGTCTGCCAAGGAAATCTGGGATGCTTTACAAGTAGCTTACGAAGGGACCAATCAGGTAAAGCAATCCCGGATTGAACTGCTTATGAGAAAATATGAGCTGTTTGAGATGGGTGATCGTGAAAGTGTGATGGACATGTACACTCGCTTCACTCACATAACGAATGAGTTGAAATCCTGGGAAAATCCTTCACCACCGAAGAATTGGTGAGGAAAATCCTAAGAATTTTACCTCATTCTTGGGAAGCGAAAGTCACGGCCATCCAAGAAGCTAAGGACATGAACAAGATCACCCTAGATGAGCTAATTGGAAATCTCCAAACGTATGAACTTAGAAAAAATTCCCAGCAGAAAGATGAGACAAAGAGAGATCGAGGTCTTGCTCTAAAGGCCTTAGAAGATGATTCTGATTCTGATGAGGAGGAGATTGCCATGATAACTCAAAAAATTAAGAAGTTCTTCAAGAAAGTTAAAGAAAACAGCAAAAGGAAGGACTTCGGCAAGGGCAAAAATACCTCTCAGGAACAGTTCTCTGGATGCTTCAAGTGTGGCAAGCTAGACCACATTGTGATAAACTGCCCACTACACAAGGAGGAACAAGAACCCAAACACTCTAAAAAACAGGGGAGGAAACAGGGCGTAAGCAGCTCAGTGAAACGATTCTTAAAAGCTATGCTGGCGGCTTGGGGTGATTCAAGCGAGGATGAGGAAAGGTCTGAAGCCGAGGAAGCTGATGTAGCACTCATGGCAAGAAGTGACACTGATTCAGATGATGGATCAACAGATAGTCTGACTCAACTCAAGAACAAGGTACGTGGTCTAAATAAATCAACTCTTGAGGAATTAGTGTACACCATAATGGATATATGTGCTGAATTAAAAAGGGATGTTCATGACCTAGAACTTGAAAATGAAACTCTTAAATTGGAAAAACAAGAAGTTGGCAAAGAGACACTTGCCTTGCATGAAAACATTAATGTGCTTAGAGAGACTCTACTCATGAAAGAAGAGAGTTGTTCCATTAATCTGACTGAGCTAGAAAAGGAATCTCTTGACTTAAAAGGAAAGGTCGAATCTTTGCTGGAAGAAAACAAAAACTTGCTTGAGAAAATAAAACAAATGGAATTAGACCTTGTCACAAACAAGCTCTGGAACAAGTTCTCAAGGGCGCTTGAATGGTTAAATACACATCATAGTCGAAATAGAAGAGGACTAGGTTTTGTGCCTAAGATGACCTACCCAGTGAATAGAAAATACGTAGGATTATCTGAGAACATTGTATGTTATCACTGTGGTAAAACGGGTCATTATCATTATACTTGTCCCTCGAGAAAGTATGCCATTAAAAGGAACACAGCTTATGTAAAACAAATATGGGTTAGGAAAGATGAGATTTGTACGTCTAAAGGAATGGGACCCAAGTGGATCTGGGTTCCCAAAACTAACCTATGATCTGTTTTGCAGGCTGAAGTAAGAGAAAACCACCCAGCAAACAGCGCAGGGAACAACCTAGGGATCAAGCAGCTGTGGTATGTTGACAGTGGGTGTTCGAGGCATATGACTAGTGAAAAATCCAATTTTCTCTCACTTACAGCTTCAGAAGGAGGGAGTGTGGCATTTGGAAACGGCAAATCTGGGACAATTGTCGGTATAGGTAAGATAGGTGAGTCACTCTCCCATTCAATTGACAATGTTTATTTTATGGATGGATTAAAACACAACTTGCTACGTGTGTCCCAACTGTGTGGCAAAGACAACCTAGTAGTGTTCTCTCCAATACGTTGCTTGGTTGTAAATATGAACACAAGAGATGTTGTGTTGAGGGGGAAGCAACACAAAAATATTTATAAAGTGTGTATTTCTACTCTTCCCCAAAATAATTTGACTTGTTTGAGTGCTTTAAATGATGATGTTATGCTTTGGCACAAAAAACTAGGTCATGCAAGTTACTCACTGTTGAACAAACTTGTAACCAAAGACTTAGTGGTTGGCTTACCTTCCATCAAATTCAATGATGACAAGGCATGTGATGCATGTGTCAAAGGCAAACAAGTCAGAAATTCATTTAAATCTAAAAGGTATGTAAGCACTACTCGACCTCTTGAATTGATACATATGGATCTATGTGGTCCAATGAGGATCATGAGTAGAGATGGTAAGACATATGTGCTTGTGATAGTGGATGACTACTCTCGTTTAACTTGGACCTTGTTTTTGGCTTCTAAAGATGAAACTTTTGAAAAATTGCTTGCTTTCATTAAAAAAAAAACTGAAAAGAGGGTAGGATACTCTTTGGTGTGCCTAAGGTCTGATCATGGTACGGAATTTGAGAATTCAAGCTTTATTAACTATTGTAATGTGCATGGTGTAGACCACAACTTCTCAGCCCCAAGAACACCCCAACAGAACGGGGTGGTAGAACGCAAAAATCGTACTCTAGAAGACATGACTAGAACAATGCTTGTTGCTAGTGGTCTTCCTAGAAATTTTTGGGCTGAAGCTTTGAACACATCATGTTACATTATAAATAGATGCATGATTAGACCTCTTCTTAACAAAACGCCTTATGAGCTCCTCAAGGGAAGAAAACCCAATATTATGCATTTGAGAGTATTTGGTTGTAAATGTTTTGTGCATAATAATGGGAAGGATGTCTTAGGGAAATTTGATCCAAGGAGTGATGAGGCAATATTCCTTGGTTACTCCTCACATAGTAAGGCATACAAATTGTTTAATAAGAGAACCTTGTGTGTTGAGGAAAGTGTGCATGTGCTTTTTGATGAAACTAACTCTCTAAGTGAGAATAATGCACAGGAGGAAGACCTTGAACTAGGTCTTGTTAGAAAAGACTTGCTGCTCCAAGATGAACAAGGTAAGGAAGCCACTGAGGAATCAAGGTCTGAAGCTGTTCTTAAGGAAGGTAAGCAAGGTGTGAACCAAACAGGGGGAAACAGGGTGGAACCCTGTTCAGGACAACATCAGCCGAATTCTTTAGGGATAAATTCAGGAACAAGTTCCCAAACAGGCTCGAGAACAGGTTCTGAACCTGTTTCACCGAGTATTCCAGCTAGGATGGAGAGCGTGTCTGTGAACCCACTTTCACCACGATCATGGAAATACTAAAGTTCACATCCTCTAGATCAAATTTTGTCTGATATTAATGCAGGAGTTCAAACTAAATCTAGGCTCAAAAATTCTGTGCTTTCTATGCTTTTCTCTCAAAAATTGAGCCAAAGAATATTAATGACGCTCTTGCAGATTCAGATTGGGTCACGGCCATGCAAGAAGAACTCCATCAGTTTGAAAGGAATAAGGTATGGCACCTTGTGCCATGGCCAGAGGATAGAACAATCATTGGAACCAAGTGGGTATTCCGTAACAAGCTTGATAAGTGCGAAACGGTCACTAGGAACAAGGCCCGGCTGGTGGTTCAAGGCTATAACCAAGAAGAGGAAATTGATTATGAAGAGACCTTTGCACCTGTTGCAAGGATGGAGGCCATTCAAATCTTGATAGCCTTTGCAGCCCACATGGAGATCAAGTTGTATCAAATGGATGTCAAAAGTGCGTTTCTAAATGGATACCTTAAAGAAGAAGTGTATGTCAAACAACCCCCCGGTTTTGAAAGTGATGAATTTCCTAACCATGTTTTCAAACTTGACAAAGCACTTTATGGTTTAAAACAAGCTCCCAGAGCTTGGTATGAGCGGTTGTCAAATTTCTTATTGGAAAATAATTTCAGAAGAGGCAAGGTAGATAATACCTTGTTTCTAAAATCTAAGGGGGAACATTTGTTGATTGTCCAAGTATATGTCGATGACATCATATTTGGTGCAACTCATCATGATTTGTGTGACGAATTTTCAAAAATGATGAGGAGTGAGTTTGAAATGAGCATGATGGGTGAGCTTAATTTCTTTTTAGGCTTGCAAATCAAGCAAACTTTAAACGGCACCATGATCCATCAACAAAAGTATGTCAAGGAGTTACTTAAGCATTTTGGGATGGTCGGCCAAGCCCATTGATACTCCCATCTCTCCCTCAACCAGGTTGGTAATGGATGATGGAAGTCCCTCAGTTGAGGAGAAATCCTATAGGGGCATGATAGGGTCACTTCTATACCTAACCGCTAGTAGACCTGACATTGTTTTCAGTGTTGGTTTATGTGCACGTTTTTAGTCTAACCCTAAAGAAACTCATCTAAAGGCTGTTAAACGGATTTTAAGATATTTAAAACATACACCTGATCTAGCCTTGTGGTATCCTAGAGGTTGCAACTTTGATCTTGTTGGGTATGCTGATGCTGATTATGCAGGTTTCTTGGTTGATAGAAAAAGCACCTCAGGTATGGCTCACTTTCTTGGACCTTGTTTGGTATCTTGGGCAACCAAGAAACAACTCTCTGTTGCCTTGTCCACAGCAGAAGCTGAATACGTGGCAGCTGCATCCTGTTGTGCTCAGTTATTATGGATAAGGCAACAACTCAAGGATTTTTGTGTTGACATAGGATGCATTCCTATTTATTGTGACAATACAAGTGCAATTAACATTGCCAAAAATCCATGTCAACACAAAAGAACAAAACATATTGACATTCGTCATCATTTTTTAAGAGACAATGTTGAAAAAGGAGTGATCTCAATGCATTTTTGTGCCACTGAAAATCAAATTGCTGATATATTCACCAAGGCACTAAGCAGAGAACAATTTGAAAGGAATAGACTCGAACTAGGTTTAATTAGAACAACTTGACCATCTTCTTCTCTCTCCCTGTTGGCAATATTCAAAAGCTACGGGTTCAATATGTTACAATTTTTGTTTGCAATCAACTTCTATGCTATGTTTAGCATATGTGAGGTGTGCAACCTGCTGACACTCGTTGAGGTCTAATGAGATTGCCCTTATTGTCCCATGTTGCCTAGCAAGTAACCTCAAGAATAAGCATCAGAAACAGGTACGCGTCTTGTTTGTCAAATATGTACAACTAGTTGGGACTTGCTAAAACACCTTCCGAGGCGTGCGCGGCCTAATTTAATGCTAAAGCCCGTTGCAAAACGGGCAAAATCTTTACAAGATCTTGCACGCTTCTCACTCTTTAAATTTCTCTTCAAACTTGCTTCACTCTCTCACCTCAACTGAAATTCCTCTTGCTCTGAAAATCTGCTCGAGAAACCCTAATCTCTCTCCTTTCTCTGAAAAAATGGCATCCCCCATCAGCACCGAGAGTTCCTCGACCTTGACCCAGGGCAACCAGTCACCAAGCACAGCCTTGCAAACAGCCACAGCCCTATTTGTGCCTACACAGTTCCTGGCAGCGTTAATGGAAGGTAAATCTACTGAACCTTCTCGCCCAATTATCTACAAACCTTTTGGGTTTTTGAAGAGTATAGACCTTAGAACAGTAGGTCTAAAATTGGAAGAAATTCCCTACAAATTTGGGTGGGATTTAATTTTGTTTGGTGAACCGGGCGCATGTCAACAGTCTGGAGAACCCCAAGAACCTGTTGGGGCATCTGACCGAGAAATTGGGGCTTTAGATGAACTCTTTCTGTTCGAACATAGCCTAGATGACACCAATTCATTTGGGCTGTTTCCAGAGCAGGAAACAGGGGCCGAAACAGGGCCTAAGGTTTTTAGGAATGACCTAGGGGAGGATTTGTCAAAAGAAGAAGGGGGAAGTAGTGGTCAAATGGAGGAGTCTCCTGTCAAGCCTGCACAAGCCACACCGGTAACACAAACCGGTGAGAAACGCAAAAGGTACAAAATTGTGGCGAGGTGTACTAGAATGCCAAGAACACGACCACCATCAAGGCCTAAAAGCTGCTAGACTGAAGAACCCTTAAAAAGTGAAACCCCTGTCAAACCAAAACCACAAATCCCCTCTTTGACCAAACCCACAAACAGGCCAACTCGAAAATCAGCCCGAATTGCTTTCCAATCCACGCCTCGTCCTGCCAAACAGTCATTCCCTGTTGTTGAGAAAACTGATTCCTCCTCTGAGCCTTCATTAGATAGCGACACTGAGAACACCTCCTTCAAACAGGGCACTCCCGTGTTCTCAGAGTCCTCAGAAGATAAGCCTCTGCCTGCACCAAAATCAACCTTCACTTTACCCTCCAAACCATCACCCCTCAAAACTCCCAAGAGAAAAGCCTCCCTCAAACATGCCTCCACACAAGACCCTCCTACTGAGCCCTAACCTAAGAGAGCCAAGAAGTCTAACCCGTCTGCCATTTCAGCCAAACTGACCCAATTGCTTTAGAGACGGGTCGTCAGGGCCAAAATTATCAAGGTAAAATATTTTGAGAAATATGGTCTGGGGGTGTTCCTGCACAAGCTGCATGCACAGGGGTGGTATGAGCTGTTTACAAACACCCACCTGGGGTGTTCTGTACATGAGTTGGCAGAGTTCTATGCCAACTGCACTGTCACCGAAGGAGTGGTGATAAGTATTGTCAATGGGTAACAGCTTCGCTTTGATGTGAAGATATTAGGGGAAATTCTGGGGATTCCCTCCACGGGCTTTGATATATATGTGAGAGAAAACAAGACTATTCTAGGGACAGCCAGGCTGCTGGAGCTCTCCCAGAAATTTAGCCAGCAACCAAGCCTACAAACACCCAAGTCCGTGAAGAAAGGGGACATGACATCGCTCCATCAATTGATATTTTGGTTTATTATCAAGAATGTCATTCCTCGGGGCCAGGGTCACAATCTTGCCGATGCCATGGATCAGTGTCTTATAGACCTGATGGACAAGAAAGAGCAAATCAACCTTCCTGCCATCATGGTTTGACATATTACAAGAATTGCAAACACCTCCAGGGAACATGACCTGGGGTATGATTTCTTCCTGACTAGTGTCTTTGAGCATTTTGGGGTGACATTACAGAAGAAAGTGGGAGCTCAGTTCATTGATGAGATTGGGAGTAATACCCTTATGGGGTGTGGATACACTTTGGTTGAGGGGTCTGCATCAGAACAGGGGACAAAAACACTCTGTCCTCCTGTTCCTGGCAGTTCCTCAATCAAACTTGAGGCTGCTCTGTAGGAAAACTCTCGACTCAGTGCTGAGCTTACTGTTGTGAAGGCTGCCCTGGACGAGGAAAAAGCTCTAAATGCTAAGCACCATGAAGATCTCCTCGCCCTTCTCTCTTCCCTTTCAGCAAAATTTTCTCCTGCTCCCTGATCACCCCCCATAAGCTATTTCCATAGGTTGTTCTCATTGGCTGTTCTCACTTCTCTTGGTTATCCTCTCTTGCCAGTTTGTACTGTGTTGCACTCTTTTGGTGAATGATAGGTTATCTTGGTTTTTGATTGGCTTTGCCTTGCTTGCTTTTTGCTATGAATTGCTTGTGTGTGACTAGGATGGCCAATCTCATTACCGTACCAACACACTTGAGTGTATCGCCTGTTGACTTTCCTCCATTATCCAAGTGGTGGTGATAGCAAACACCCTCTGTTTGACTGTTCGCTTCTACTTTTTAATGATGCCAAAAGGGGGAAGATAGGATGACCAATAGTGTTTTAGTTTTGCCATGGACGTGTTAATTTTCTTACATTTTTTTTCGATACTCATTCGATACTCACTGCTTCCTGTGAATGCGAAAAATTGGCACTAATCACTTTAATTGTCCTTGAAAGTCAACAAGGTCACTTGGTTTGTCATCTTCAAAAAGGGGGAATTTGTTAGAATGTATAAGGTTTTGATGATAACAAATCCAAGTGTTGTTGCTGCGCCAAACAGGCTTTCTAAACAGATTCTTACTGCTGTTCTCAAGTCTTAAAACTGCTTGACTAATGGATTATCAAGAACAGATACTCAAGTCAGCGATACAAGAACAGCCGTGAAGAACAGGTCCTGCGAAGTGTTTGAGGCACAGGATATAAGTGCAGCCATGAGGAACAGATGCTGTGAAGTGTTTGCAGCAAATTCGTCTTTCTACAAGATGACTAGTGGTTACAACAAGATGTCTTGATTTAATTTGGTTTTATATTTTTAGACTCTTGTTAATATGCCAATCAGAAAATCTTAACTTACCACTTACTTGAAACGGTTTTGTTTTTTTTGGAAAATATTTCGGATCACCCTTTGAAACAATTCTAGAAACAGGACGCTCAGGGTGTTTCCAGAATAAGCTGCGAAAAATAATTTTTCACGTTTTTATCTTTTGGATTTTGAGCAGCTTCTCCAAGATTTGCAAAAAAGATTTTTCTATGGAGTATCTTACCCCTTACCCTAAAAACGGTTATTAAAATCTAAAGGGATTTGCAAAATCTTTTTGAATAAAAACAATATCCAATTTTTGGCAAGTGGATAAGGTTGTTGAGAAAAACATGGGCTAGTTGCTGAGAATCACCGCTTTATGCACACGGTTTAGGAAGTGTTTCCAGCTCATGTTTCCTCATCCCTTGTGGCTAAAGAATTCTATATTCTTTAGGGATTTTAGTTTCCAAAAATTTGAGGAATTGTTTTTTCCAAGCACTATATAAAGTCGCTTCTTAGAACGTTAGAAGCATCGGTTTTCAAAGGAAAAAATTCAGTGTTCATGAGCTTAAAAGTTTCAAAAGAAAACCATGTCTAGTGAGTGAGTTATTTGAGCTTTCAAAGTTGGCATACTAGGACTTCATTGTACCCTATATTAGCTTAGTTGAGAAGCATTGTAATAGGGTGTTTTTCTTTATATTCTTCTTTCACAAAAGTGAGTTGAGTGTGTGTCCAAATCAAGGGGATTTTGGACGTGGGGTAACCTGTCTTAGGGAAGACGGTTACGTGGGTTGCAATTTATAACAAGGTATGTTACTATTGTAACATGATTAGCCTGTTTAGTGTTTAAATCCTACACGAGGTAGGTCGTGGTTTTTTTACCTCAGTTGGGCTAGAGGTGTTTTCCATGTAAAAATCCTGTGTCCATTATTTCCGCATTCAATTTTGTTGGATTTTCAGTTCTGCATATCTCAGGAACAGCCTACGCGAACAGGGTCTAAGACTATTTGCCAGCATATTGCAAAAATCGGACACCACAATTCACCCCCCTCTTGTGGTTGTGTACTCTCTAAAGCAACAAACATACAACCTGTCTTCCTTCGCTTATTCACCCTTCTCAAAGTGCTTTCATCCCTGGTCAAGTAATCCATGATAACATTTTGAGTGCGCATGAGATTAAGAATGAGTTTAAACATTTTAAAGGAAAAAAGGTTATGTGGCCTTGAAATTAGATATAGAAAAAGCTTGTGATAGATTAGAATGAGATTTTATTGAACTGTCTTCACCAATTAGGTTTCCACGATATATAGATTAGATGTATTAAAAAAATTTATTTCTATAGTCTCACATTCAATTATTATTAACGATGAACCATGCGGCTTTTTTAAGCCATCTAGAGGGCTACAATAAGGGGATCCTCTTTGTCCATACCTGTTTATCTTATGTATGAATGTCCTTGCATGTAGACTTTATGAGCACTCCCTCAAACCAAAATTTGGGATGGGAATTAAGATAGCTCCAACTGCAACACGAATCCCTTGACTTCTTTTCGCAGATAATAGCCTTCCCTTTTGCAAAGTTACTTCTCGAGCTTTTCAGAACTTGAAAGCCATTTTTGATACTTTTTTGCCCACAATCGGACATATGATTAACTTCCATTTGTCTAACATCTTGTTCTCTCAAAATACTCGAACTTTTGATAGGTAAATTGTGGGTGGTATATGTAATATACCATGTAGCTCGTCACTGGGCAAGTACTTGGGATGTTCTAGGTTTCAAGGGCAGCCAATGGCACATCTTTTTCAAGATCTCACTATTGAGGTCCACTCTAAACTTGAGAATTAGAAAACTGAATGTTTTTCGAAAGCTGGTTGGGTTGTTCTTAATCAACCCAATCTCAAATCCCTTGCTAATACAATGCAGTGTTTTAAAGCCGACACAATCGCTAATAAATTAGATCATATAAATTGTCACTTTTTTTGGAAAACTCTTCCTCTAACAAAGCCTTATCCCTAATAGTTGTGGATAAGACTTTTCGATCTAGAAACCTTGGAAGTTGGGTCTACGGAAAATAGCTATGGTAAACATATTTTCTTTTGAAATTGGCTTGAAAAATACTCTCCAAGCCAGACAATTTTTTGCTCCAACAAATGAAAGTCAAGTGTGGGTCCCCGAACCGATTCTTTGATTGTAAGTTAAAATAATTAGACTCAAGGGTGTGAAAGTGTCTTCTCTAATTTAGACCTTTTCATCAAACAAGGCATACATTAGAAAGTTTGTAATGGTCAAACCATCAATTTTTGGATAGACTCAAGATGCTCCAATGAGATCGTAATATCCCAGCTTGGATTGGATCCTTTAACCTTAACTTATGTTAATATGAAGTTATGTGAATTTATTACTCCTTATAAGCAATGGAACTATCTCAAGCTAATATAGTACGTACCAAATAATATAGTTCGACTCATCCATGGGGTCTTTATCCCATGTACGAATGTTATGGATTCTTTTTGTTGGGGATTCACTAGAACTGGCAAAATTTCCACAAAATGCACTACTTGGAAGGCACATGATGGCCTGTCCAACAACCAACCATTATCATGGTATAACCAGATCTGGAAGTTAGATGTTATGCCCAAAGTCAAAATCTTCCTACGGCCATTGTGCCATAATTCTTTGCCTTTGCATGCCACATTTGTACATTGGAAAAATTAGGAGATTTTTCTATCAGAGTTCATTGACATGCCATGCTTGTGGCTTAGCTCCACCTAGTTTTTGTAACATTTGATGGCAAACTATTCACTAGGTCTAAACTAGAATCACTATGATATTTAATTTTGTGATGGCAATCACTGATTAGGAACAAGAGGATTTAGTTTTATTCTTTAAGTATAGCTTAAGCCATAGTTTTGGAACATTAAATGACAAAGGATGGGTAATTCTTTTCTCTTCCCCTCTTCTATGCGCACCCTTACTCCCCCTGCCTTGTAGTGTTGACTTGTTGGCATAGGGCTACCTCGATCATGAAAAGTGATGTAGCAATTCTAGGTAGAAATGCAGCGTTTTGGCTTTTATAATCTTGAATTATAACTTTGATAGTAAGGTTGAGAATGCTATACATAGGGTTGTTGTTGTCTGGCCTTTGTTTAGCATACTCTTTGTTTCATATTCACTGTGCACTTAGCATATCTCCCCTACAACTTGTTGTTTCCTGCATTTTAAATTGCATATGATTGCCAACCGTAAAGAAAGACACTTTGAAAGTGCGTATAGGGCTTTACCAAACCTTATGGATGCTACATTGAAGTTCGACATAAGTTGTATTAGAAAATAATTCAAAGTAACATATGTATGTATGTATATATGCATGTATGTATGTGTGTGTCTGTATATATGTATATGTATATATATACACACACACAGACATATACATACATACATACACACACATATGTATATGTGTGTGTGTGTGTGTGCATGTGTGTGTGTGTGTGTGTGTGTGTGTGTATATATATATATATGTATATATATATACACACACACCACACACACACACACACACACACACACACATATGTACATATATATACATATATACATATACATATATATACATATATTACATATATACATATATATATATATATATATATATATATATATATATATATATATATATATATATATATATATATATATATAAACACACTTGTGTGTCTTCATATATATACAGACACACGTGTGTCTATATATGTGTATATATGTATATGTACATGTAATCATTGTTGGAGCATGTGATATTCTTTATATTAATTCAAATTTTGGATTATTGAGCGACCCTTGTAACTATCATTTAAGAACTCTTTGAATTGAACAGGTTCTAGTCTTAGGGTGCCTTCCCTAAAATATGGCTATATTTTTTGCATGTTGTACCTATATCCTTGATGTGCTTTTTTGGGGCTTTGTGGCATAGAAATACACCCCATAAGAGCTTCCAATAGTGTCTTGAAAACCTGTTTACTCGTAAATCACTTATAATTAACCAAATAGGATTTGTGGCATTCATGCCACCAGTTGTTACTAAAGTCAAGTAAGGACACAATCATTTTTGGAACATGTGATATCCTTTAAATTAATCCAAATTATACACAAAATAAATTTGAGCATCTATTGGAGTCAATAGCAGCATCTCGTCACCATTTCGATGTCTTCTCAAATTATGTTTTTAGAAAAATAATTAATATTCTATATATCAGCCTTTGTTTTGGAGTATTGAGTGACTCTTGTCACTATATTTTAAGAACTCTTTGAATTGAATAGGTTTCACGTCTTGGGATGCCTTCTCTATAATAAAGTGTATCCTTTGATTTGGAGCTACTGTGGACTTTCCTTCCTCGATTGTGACTTTTGTTGGAGTGTCTAATAAAAGGAAAGGACATCAACAATTTGCCAAAATGAATGTAACTTCTGAAATTTGAGCCCCTACCCTAAAAGGTCTAATTAGATGAGGAATCGTAAACATGCTTCAAACTTTTGCGAGGCTGCTTGTCTCCTTTCTTCTTCCCTTTTCCGTAAGGAATGCATTAGGTTTGCTCATACGAGACTTAATTGGTCCTATAATTATAAACCTGCTTTCTTATTATTTATGTAAGAGATAACTGAAATTATATATCTAATGCTCCACTCTCTACGTTAAATTCTTAATATAGGAATCTTGATGCCATGAGAACTTACTTTGATACACCTACACCTGGCAAATAGGTCATTCAGTTTAGGTATAAGTCGGGTTAAGTTTGGCTCAGATCATGTTTCAGGTTAGGCAATATTTCGGGTCGGTTTGGCTTGGGTTGGGTAAACTTCAGTTCGGGTCAATTTCGAGTTAACCAATTTTTAGCCCAATATGCTAGTTGTGCAAAAATAAGCAACTTTGTAGAAAATTTCGAGTGGGTATGGTTCGGTTTAGATCAATTCAAATTTCGGGCCCACTTTTAGGTGAGCACATTTCGGAGGTTGGGGTCGGCTATGGGTCTGAGTCGTTCAGGTCAATTTTTGGGTCGGGTCAATGTTGTCAGGTCTGGATATACCTTTTTCACCATACCCACTGGATAAGTGCTCACCCACATTCAAAGTTGTGCTACTTCACTAGTTCATTTGAGCATTTTGGGAAATTATCATAGGAGATGATGATATCAGTCATTAAATACATGCTAGCCCTCTGCTAATCATAATGTTTGGGAACCTGGTAATGTTTTACTACATAGATTATTTCATTGTGCATAGATTATTTCATTGTTCTTCATTTTGTGCAATAACATGTAGAATTAGTATGCTTGTGTTTATCTTTATAACTAGAAATACCCAACATCTGTTCAGACAATTGGTAGGGGTAGCAAGTTCAATGCGAAGAATTGGTGGAATATTGTGTCCTCCTGTGGCAGTAAGTTTGATACACAACAATTCTTCTATTTTTAGTGGCTGTATTTGTTTCATGAGTTTTTGTTGTACCCTTCCCATATCATGTGGGGCTCTAAGCATTTGTTAGTTAGGGACACTAGGTGTGGTGGTGTGATAAGAGGGCTAGGTTTCATAAGTACTTGAAACTAAAATTAGTTTTGCGGCCCTGTGGGATCAATTTTGAACTATATTACCCTTCATTGCACTTTAAATCGTAGAATATGAGTATATTTTTTTACGTGTCATACCTATGTCCTTTATGCAGTTTTTTTAATTTGTGTTTGAAGTGTCTAGTTGCTTTTACTCCAATTTATTGCTTAAGTTATGAATTTTTATTAATTTTATAGGGCATATCGAATTATCTTCTGCTTGGCTTGAAGAGGGTGATGGTGCCAATGATGTTGATGCCATGAATATAGATGCAAACAATCAAGAATAGAAGAGGGGATTGTTGAGGAAAATGCTGATGGTGAAAAACATTATGTGGGACATATAGATTAAGTCCTCTTATACTAGCTCCTATTGTTGTTCATGAGTTACCAAATTTTTGACCAAGAACTAAGTATAAGTTTTTGCATTGTGGTCATCAAGCAAATAGAATCTTTAGGTATCATGTATCTTTTCACTTCTGAACATCACATGAATTTAGAATTTTATTAATGGCTTAGTTAATTATGTTTGTTTTATTATAGTAGGTGCATCATATTATCAAGTTATTTTACCCACAAGTTTAATTTTCAACATGTTCATATATTTTTGGAAATAAAGAAATTAAATGGCGTACATACATATCGATTATTATCGATAATATACTAGTTATTAATAGCAGGGATCGCAATATCAATAGATTGTTTTATTGAATAATAGCTATTAGTGAATATTTGGGACACAACATAGGTTATTGGTGATGGATGTGGAGATCAAAATTTTGAAGAAAAAGAAAAGAAGTGTTAGGGATCCTAGATTTAGATGGTGGAACCTTACTAAGAAGAATGCAACAAAGTTATGGGAGAAGGTTAAAGAAAAAGGGAGTTAGAGACAAGTAGAGGACACAAACGGAATGTGGGAAGTAGGAAGTCGGGTAAGGATATCTTAGGTACATCTAGCGGAGGCAAAGATAAAATAAAAGAAGCTTGGTGGTGGAATAAGGAGGTCAAAGAGAAAGTCAAGGAGAAACAAAAAACATATGCGGCTATAATTAATAGTAAAACTGTAGAAAAAAAAGTAGTTAATATAGGTAGGTACCAGGGTACTAGGAAGGCAATAACGAAAGCTTTCATCGTAGCCATTAACATTGCCAAGGAAGGTCAGAAGGATGTCATTAAGCTAGCAAGAGCTAAGGAGAGGAGATCAAAAGACATGGGTAATGTAACATGGATTAATGATGAAGTCAGTAAGGTCCTAGTAGAGGAAGCAGAAATAAAGGAAAGATGGCAAAGCTACTTTCATAAGCTCTTTAATGGTGAACTAATTGAGAATTCGTAGAGGAGAGGCAAAGGTGTTACGGGAGACAACCAAACTATCACTTTTGCAATTTGATTACAGAAGATGAGATTAAAAGGCCCTAAGGAAGATGCCCAATAGAAAGTATGTGAGTCTAGACCAAATCCCTGTGGAAGTGTGGAGTGGTTTGGGTAAAGCGAGACTAAAGTGATTAACAGAGCTATTTAATATAATTTTTAGTACTACAAAGGTGTTTTGAGAATGGAGATGCTACACAGTTATTCCCTTCTACAATTATAGAGGTATCAAGCTACTTAGTCACACTATGAAATTATGGTAAAGGACGACCGAGCGTAAGTTGAGGAAGGATATTTCAATATCAGAGAACCAGTTTGGTTTTATGACTGGTAGATGGATGAAAAGGGCAATTCACCTCCTTAGAAGTCCCATGGAATTGTATAGGGATAAGAAAAAGAATCTCCATATGATGTTCATAGACTTAGAAAAAGCCTATGATAAAGTACTGTACGAAATTTATGAAGGTTCTTAGAGAAGAAAGGAATGTCAGTTACATATATCTAAGTTATTAAGGATATATATGAGGGTGGTAAAATGAGTGTTGGGACCTTCAAATAAGACACAAATGAATTTTCAGTTAATATTGGAATACATCAGGGATCAAATCCAAGCCCTTTTGTTTTCACTTGTGTAATGGATAAACTTACTAAAAGGATCCAAGATGAATGGTTTATGCTATTTATGGATGATATTGTTCTCATTGATGAGATTAGG
Source organism: Carnegiea gigantea (assembly GCA_029747015.1). Taxonomy (NCBI): domain Eukaryota; kingdom Viridiplantae; phylum Streptophyta; class Magnoliopsida; order Caryophyllales; family Cactaceae; genus Carnegiea; species Carnegiea gigantea. The sequence goes on along the minus strand of JAKOGI010000050.1, from coordinate 102,438 downwards.
AATGGAGTCAACATTAGGTTGGAGCGATGGAGACCTGCCCTAAAGTCTAGAGGTTTTAAAATAAGTAAATCAAAAGGTGAATATTTACGGTGTAGCTTAAGTGGCGGAGAAGAGCACAATCAAGAAGTCATTATTGATGGGGTAGTAATACGAAGGCTTGAGAAGTTTAGATATTTGCGCCTGACCATTAAAAAGAAAGGGGATATTGATGAGGATATCAACCACCATATGAAAGTGGAACAACAAAAATGAAAGAATGCTTTAGAAGTAGTGATGAGTGTCATATTTGCATAGGATTAGTTAACTGTTTGGGAGTCATTTAGGGGATTAACCTGCTTAATTTTATGATTTATGTCCCTATTTTGACTATTATGCTTGGTTTCGCTTGTTTTGAGAGTGTTTCCAGATTTTGACTTTGTGAGACAAGTTGTGTGAGTAGAATGAAGACTTTGAGGCCTTGTGGATCAAAGAAGATAGCAATCAAGGCCCAAAGACACCCAACATAATCAAACTGTGGCCAGAACTACGGTCTATGGAGATCCAATGAAGCAATAGAATAAACAAGGAAGAGCCATGTCGATAGAGAGCCCCACGGTCTATCCACGGTGGGGGCCATAGTTTCTGGTGGTCCCCACAGACTGACCGTGGTCAGCCCTATTCCCCCGAGCTCGCTAGTTTTCTTCGTAGCTGTTCGTGTTCCATGTGTGTGGCAGTTTTACAGACTTGATTTTAGCCATAAAAAGCCATTTTTACTGCTTCATTCAACACTATTCCATCTCCATATTCCATTCCATTCTACCTAGATTAGGATTTAGATTAGATTAGAGAAAGAGAGAGTGAATTGAAGTGAAGATTTGTAAGGATCCTATCCAGGGTTTCCAACGATGGTTGAAGCACGATCTTGGTTTAGCATTTCTCTTCCCTTCTTTTCTCTTCTCTTCTCATTTTTTGTCTAATTTTAGGATTTGCGTTTTGTAAATTTGATTATCTTAGGTTGTTTTGAACTTGGATTTATGCAAAAACTTGTTAAGTTAACCAATCTTGTGTTAATCTCTTTTAGTACCTTGGAATTATTGGATTGCTCTATCAAATCTTATATGTTTATTATCTTATAGATACTTGATCGCTTTCTTGCATGTTTTGGATATTGGATAAAGAACTGAAAGGTGGAATTCGATACTAGAACCCTAGGATTTGACTTGATCGTGTGGAGTCTTGAGAAAGCCACACCAATTGAGAAAGCCACAAATTTGATAATCGCATGCTTAATTAACCTAAACAATCGAGAGCCCCTGAGAAATAGTAATTGGTTAGATTTAGGTATGTCACTTCAACTTGAAAGAGGGTTGTGATACTTTGATTGTCGGTTTTAAAACAATCAATTAAGAGAAAAGTTCTTGATTGATGCGTGGATCAGGAAGTTGCTTGATTTGCTTAATTCCATGATTATTTATCCGTTAGATTAGATAATTGAATAGTTTAATTTCAAATCTCAAATTTTGATTTGCTTAGCCTCTCTTGAGGGGATAAAGCCCATTAGATCAACCTAATCCTTGTGAGAGACAACCTTAATTTGCTACAACAGCACCGCGCGCTTACGGCCTTCTCAAGTTTTTGGTGCTATTGGCGGGGACTAGTGTCGAATATTGGATTTTTCTCAATAGTTTTAACTAAGTATTTTGTTTTTATTTGACAAAATAAACCAAAAGAAACTAAAAATTGGAAGGGATAAACAAGTTGAGGGAAAAAACGATGGCCATTTTTCATTTTTCCTAATTCGAGCATGAATTATTTTAGAGGTATTTTAAGCATTTGCGTGTCTTTCTTGCTCATAGTAGTTATTGTGTGGGTAAATGGAAAATTTTAGACATTATTGATGAGGGTGTGAATAGTAAAACCCAAGCTCTTTTAGGGTATTGGGGTTTTTGACCACTACGGCAAGCACACGGGTAATCGTAATATAGATAAATGATATCATTCCTTAGGGACTAATGTAACCTATCAAGTTTTGTCTATCAGAATATGCTAAGCAAAATTCTAATTCAAAGGGTTCGATTTAACAACTTCTAATTCACTAGTTCTAAAAACAATTAAGGGAATATGCCTAGGAATTTATGTAGTTATGAAAAGTGATTGGATCAAAACGAAAAACATGTGCTTTTTCTTTAATCAGTTAATCTCGAGGAATTGCAATCTATCCAAAAACTTGACCTATTCTTTCAAAATCAACCAAATTTTCCTAAACTAAGCAAAAGTTGTTCTTTCAAACTAATTTGCTTTAATTCAAGTTAAAACATCTTTGATTACTTTCTAGTCCTCCTAACATGCAAATGTCTCTTTTGAGATGGAGTTACACTAGGTTTTATCAAGCAGTCTAACAATCAAATGTCACCTTTCAGTTTTTCACCCGATTGTTTCAAGTGTGCAAGCAAATTTTGGCCACAAATCTACTCACAACGTGATAAACACTTGATAGAATGAAATCAAACCAATCATGAAAATGAGCACAATTCTTTAAATTAAAACATAATCCAACAACACTATCATAAACTACTAAATCCCTACACAAAAACTAAACTACTCACACATGATTAAGAATTCAACAACTAACTAATGTTTTGCGAAATCTGAGCAAAAGGGCTTGCCCGAGAATAGCCTTCAACCTGAGGGCTTCAAAGCAGCCTCAAGATCAAACACTCACACTTAAGATTTCTCACAAGTACAAATACCAAACTAAGAATCTAAAAACAATAATTTGAGAAAGATAAACAAATGCCATTCTTGCTTGCTATGCATCTCCTTGCCCTTCTCTACTGCTGCCTGAATGAGGCCTGTTATAGGAAAAAACGGATCATTTCAGCCACATAGCCGAGGAAAAACAAAGAGGCAACTGTTTCACTTCTCACCATGGTCCGTAGTAGGCACCACGGTCCAACCGTGGTCTGGGCTGGAATCGGTTTTCTGCTTTTTTTTCTTACTCCACACGCGTAGCAGCTCATAGGTGTCTATGGGGGAGGTCAAAATACATCTATTAAGGGTTAAATGCTGGGTAAAGAGGCCTAAAATCCTGCAAAACACATCAAACAACTATACCCAAGCATAAATCGAGAATAGGAGTATAATTAATAACATTAAGCATATAATTCTCCTAAAAATGAAGCAAAATAGCCCTAAAATGATGTATAAGTTAAGCACTTATCAAACTCCCCCATGTTTAAACTGTTGCTTGTCCTTAAGCAATGCTAAGAAAAATAAAACTATACACAACCTCCTCAAGATAGACTTATGTAATTTTTAAATAGCAAAGTTGATCCAAAGGTAGCCCAAAAAGATACAAAAATCATTAACAAACAGGCCAGGGAAAAATTTTCAAAAAAAAAAAAAAATCTTTTGATAGACCACAACATCTTGAATCAATCTCCCCCAAATCGTCAAATACAATCATTCCAGCATATGAAACAAGTGAGGCTAGCAAGATCGGTAGAACCTTACTATGGTTATGTGGCTGTCATCACTCATGTGTTTAATAATAATGAAGGTTCTCTCAATTCTCATTCCTTAGACTCAAATCTACCATAAGCTTGACAAGACTCTTAAATTCGCCATCACTAATATGCAAATACACATAGATAATTATGAGGACTTTCATGGGTTGTAATGGGGTTATAGGTAAAGGTAAGAGCGGAACAAATGTTTTGGAAATGAGGAGCTAGAAGCGAGAGAATTAGAGCCAAACAATTCTAATGCATCATTCAACATCATCCCTGAACCAATGCATATCAACAAAATATGTCCCTAATTTGAAGAGACTAAGAGTTGAAAGTTATAACAATCTTACAATCCCAACAAGGCTAACACTCTTTGATATTTTTTTTTTTTAAATTGATGTTTTTCTTCCTTTTTTTCCTCTTTTTTTTTGTTTTTTATTTTTTTCTGAAGCAAAAGAGTTAGCCATAGGAAATTCATACAAAACTTTGAATGTCACTCTTCTCTAAACTTTGCACAAAAAGGCAAGGGATTTCCTTTTTATCAATCAAAATTACACAACCCTTTACCAAACAACCAAAATCCACTAAAACATCTCAAGTCTCCTTTCTAGCTCCCAAATCAAACTTGACGCAAAAATTGAAATGCTCCTCTAATCTTGGTGTAAGAGTAAGATAATCATTTGGCCATAGGCTATAATAGGAGGTTCAAATTAAGAAAAATAGGATATAGGCTCAAAGGGGCTAGCAAGGGATACAATACACAACAAAGGTGGCTATTTGGCCGTGGGTGAAAACAAAAAGAAAATGCCTCAATCATATTGCCTAAATGCATATGCAAAATGTGATTTTGAATGAGAATCAAAGCAAGTTCAAGAGAAATGATGTCAAGGAAGAGTCACACATGAAAGAAAAATGAGACTAAATATAATGAATAGTCCACAATAGGCTCAAAATCTCACGAAATATTTACCAAAGTCAAAACTAGCTCACTAGTAAACATACGCCAAAATTCATGTAAAGACTCATGGGGTAAATCAATTCGCATCCCACATGTGGTCAAAACATGGAGATCATTTCGAAAACTCATTCACAAATATTTTTATATACAATTTGGGCGAATCAAAGGATCAAATTAAACCAAAGACATCTACCAAATCTAAAAAGATCATCATCGGAGGATTTTTTTTAATTCTTTTGGTTTTCTAATTTTTTATGCATGCTTCTAGTAACAATGCAAACTAAAATGCAAACGAACTAATAAAAGAAAAACTAAAATGCAACCTGGAATTAAAAGAAAACTAAATGCACTACTAAACAAAATTATAAAAAAAACTTAAATCAAAAACTCTACAAACTACCACTAACTACATATACAAAGCACAATCACACCAAACCAAAACAGGCATCAGATGCCAAACATAACCTACATAACGACTAACTCCCCCATGCTTGAATCACACTTGCCCTCAATGTGGGTATACAATAAAAAAAGGGAAGGGAAGGAGCACAGAGAATTCAGAAAGGATGTGGTGGTGGAGGATGGGGTGGTTGGCTATAAGAGATATGTCAATCCTGCCAGGTCTCTAGACATGCCCTATAATCCTGGAAATACTGTGTATGGGTAGCAAGCATACCACGAAGCTCATCTTGGCGCTCTTGGACAAAGTCCCGAAAAGCGACGTTCTCAGAAGCAACAAATGCTCGAAGGAAAGCTTGGTCCTCTCGAATGGATCTAAGGGTGCCTTGTAGGTCAGTATAGTCAAAAGGAGGTGGTTGAGAGGATGAACTAGGTCCTCCTTAACTAAAATGAGGGGCTGGATGATGAGGTGCGAAGCGAACAACTTCCTCATCACCGGGAACCCAATAAAGGTTAGCCTGGTGAAGTAAGGTGGTTCGATCGACATTAGAAAGCAACAAAAGCCGGTCCCTAGGGTAAATCCAACATAAACGTCCAACCTCAACTCTACAAAAGTTCATAATTTCAAAAGCAGCAATTGTAGTCACAATCCCACCTATTACTATCCTACCTTTAGTGCTAACAGCAGCACTACATAATTGCTTCAGTAAAAAGGAACCTAGGTCAAGTTGGATACCATCAAGCATACATGACAAAAAAGTACAACTCAGATAATCTCAAGGCATTCAAACTATAGTCCCGAGTAAATAAACAACAAGCCAAGATACGCTGAGCTACTCTAATTCAAGGGTTCCTAATATGTGTGCACTTTGACGAACTAGTGCTGTACCTAACACTCCCCGAAAATTTACCCCAAAATGCATTCGGGTTGAATTCGCGGGGGACTTAGCGATTCGGTAGGGGACTTAGCGATTCGGTAAATCCATGCTAGATGGAAAACCAAAGATACTATTGAAGGTGCCTAAGTTCATCTCGTAAAATTGACCCTGTAAATAAAACGATATATATCCGGCTTGACATTGAAGTCCTCTAGTGACCTCGACATGAGTGTACTTAAAAATTCTAGGGTTAAGTCCCAATATATATGCTCTTTTTGATTTCTAAAAAGTGTCCCATACCGCCTCTTGCAAACAACCATCTAATATCATCCAACATTCCTGAGCTAATAGTTCCTCATCATAATATCTAGTTACTACAACCATACTTACATTCAAGCAAATGTTTCTAGCAACATGATGAGGATGTGTCAAACCAAGAGGGTGAGGAATGTTACCTCTAGCATGCGCGGTTTGGGGTGCCCTTTGAGGTTGAGGTAGTGCTTGACTTGAAGATCCAACCTCCTTGGTGCTCCATTATCTCTTGGTTGGTGCCATTGTTGCAAAAACCCAAAACAAAAATCAAAACTAAAAACTAAATAAGAAAATTTGAAGAAGAAAATGAAGAAATTGAGTAAAAAGAAGAAGAATAAGAGAGAGAAGAAGATAAGTATGGTGGATGAATGAAGTGAGATGAATTTGAATAAAAAGAAGACCAAAAAGATGAAATTTATGGGGAAAGAGAAAAGATTGAGTGAAAGGGAATGATTTTGGGTGAAAATGAGTGAAAATGGATAAGAAATGAGGGAAGATTGAAGGTATTAGTTATGGAGGGTTTAGAGGGAGAAAATGGAGGTAGAGAGAGGGTGTCGTGAGGTTGAAGATGAAATGTGAGGAAGATGAGTGGGCACCGCAGTCAAAAACCTAGACTGCGAGCCATAGCAGTACGCGACGGACTGTGGAGTTCACCATGGTCTAACCGTGGTGTCTGCTGGTCCCCTTTTTTTATTTTTTCGAGTTTCTGGGTGGCACTCTGCGGCCATAGTTATGGGGATCTGGCCATAGTGGCTAACATTTTATTCAAAGCTTTTTTTTTTACTTTTCTTTTTTCTTCGTTTTTTTTTCTTTTTTTGATTTTTCACATACTAAAAAAAATAGTAAAAAGGAAAGCTAAGGAAAGAAAAGGAAAAAACAGCTTGGGTTGCCTCCCAAGAAGCACTCTTTTAAGGTCAAAAGCTTGACCCTTCTTCTATGCTTGGCCCGGATTCGATGGAGTATGGACATTGACTTTATCCTGGACCACAAAGTCAAATTTCCTCAATCGAAGGTACCATCCTAAAAGTTCCAGTTAAAGATCTTTCATTTTCATGACCTGACACCATAATGCACTATCAGCGTACAAAACAAAGCGCACTCGTATCCTATCAGGTGGGTCACCATCAACTTGCTCACTAAATCAAAATCTACATCAAATTCGTCCATAGGGGGCATAGAGAGAATAGCTTAGGCGAACCTGCAATACTCGCTCATCGAAGACTCGTTCGGTATAGGGACCTCAACCTCGGGCGTGTTAGGTGGAATAGGAGTAGCAAACTCCACCTTAACCTTTGGTCGGGGTCCTCATAAGAAATCCTGTCAGAATCAGAAAGATCTTCACAATTCAAGACATCTTCCATATCAATCTCAGGGGAAAGGAGTAATGCATCCAATAAAGAAGAAATAGGAGAAACCACGTCATCCTTTATATGACAAAACACAACATAGCACCCTTCTACCTCAAATGTAATCTGTCCCTTTTTTACATCAATATAACAACCAGCTGTAGCCAAAATGGGCCGACCTAGGATAATTTGAGCATCATCGGTCTCAGGCATATCAACTATAATAAACTCCTCCAATACCTAAATATCTCCTATATTGACTAGCACATTATCCAATCTACCTATGGGTTGTGTCTCAAAACCGTCAGCTAACTGTAATGAAAAGGGTGCGGCTAGTAATGGTCCTAGGTGAAGCTTATGAAACAAAGAATATGGCATGATACTGACACTTGCACCTAGATCACATAGAGCTCTCTCAACTTCCACTTTTCCCACAATACAGAAATACCCATTTATACATGCAGGAGAAGAGCACAAACTATAACTCGGTGAGCAGAACACATGTGGCACTAAGTACAACATATATGATAGTGAGCACAATAAGTATTTCAGTGAGCTCAACAGCTATGTTGGTGAACGCTTACTCATATTATGTATGCAGGAGAAGAGCACACCAAGATGGCCAAACATCAACCGAGGAGAGACAAAGGCCCAATGACAGAACCCCTCTGCTCTCCTTTTGTGGAGAGAATAACTAAGATTACATGGGATTTGTCAGCCCAAGAGAGGATGGTAGCTGAATATGTATTCCATCCATCACAGGACCTTGATTCAAAGTCAGTACATAACTCTAACACATACCACACTTAACAACACTTAAAATAAAATGAATATAAACTTACATTGTTTTTTTTTTTTTAACTTTTCTTATTGAACCAGTGAAGAAATCTTTGATAACGACACACATGTTGCATATCGTTATCACATGTCTACCATGCGTCCACGAGAATACATTGATGCCCAGGTGATCAATGTTTGGGCTGCTATCCTCAACAATTTAGAGAGAAAAAGAAGTGAAGGATCTCCAAGAAGATTTTTTGCACCAGTGGATGCAATGGTAAGTACATACTTATTTTACATTTACACAAATGCACATAATCAAGCAACTAATTGTACTGCTGCAAACATTCAGTCAACCTTGGACCCCTCGATAAATCTAGCAAAATCAGTGGAGGCAAGGTACATTGATTTTGAAACAATTCTTCAAAAAGAATTCTAGAGATGTGACAAATGGATCTCAGGAAAACTATTGCATCTGGTAAGCAATAATGTAATACATTTTATTTGTATATAAAAACATCACATTGTATAATACTAATCATCATCCAATTTCAAGGTGTTCTTCCTCGTATGTCACAAGAAGCACTTCTTTGTCTTCTGCTTTGATTTGAAGGAGGAAAGGCTTGACATCATCGACAACATGCACATCACTGCTCCATACAAAACCACATATGGAGAAACCCATCTATTAGTGGTATGTGCAAATGCTCACTAAATCATTCACTGCACAATACATCAACACAAAAAACTGGTGAGCTTACATATGTGATGAGCTAACACATATTATTGCTGAGTTAACACAAAATATTAGTGAGCTATCTCATGTACGTGGTGAGCCAATAAGTATGTGTAGTGAGCTAACACATGATATTGGTGTGCTAACACACGTATTTGGTGAGCTCAAATCTATATGTGGTGAGCCAACGCACGTATTTAGTGAGCTCATATGTATATGTAGTGAGATAACGCACATATTTGGTGAGCCTACACATATTTGTGGTGAGCCAACACACATATCTCGTGAGCTAAAACCCATTTCCGGTGAGCTGAACAAAATTATTTATTCTACACAGACAAGATCTTTTGGAAGATTTCTTCAAGAGAGTGTTGGCCACCCTAAACATGAAATTGTGAAGAACATGAAACCAGTGAGAATGAGAATGCAATGGAGAACAACAGATAATGTCACAGACTGTGGAATTTTTTGCATGAGGCACATGGAGACTTATTTTGGACAAGGAGATAAATGGGATTGTGGCTTCAAGAAAAACGAAGTAAGTTTACCAAACATTTGACCAATACAGAAATATGTTCAAAATAAATACAACACTTATTAATGGTTCATTTATAATTTTTCTTTTGGGTTTTGTTTGCAGGACAAACATCTGCTTGATGTAATATGAGAAAGGCACTGCTATGAAATCGCCAACAATGAAGACAACATATATAAAAATAGGGTGAAGAGGCTCGTCAAAGAGTTCCACGATAAACAACAAGCAGAACTGAATGTAATATCAGCCCAACCTCCAGTGCAAACATCATGACTAATCAGCATTACTTTAAGTTAGACTAATTATAGAAACTTATGTTTACAGTCTAATTTTTAGCAAGACTAATTTTAACTTAGACTGTTACTATTCATACCTTTATTTATGGTGAACTACTAGTAAACATTCACTATTTGATATCTTTAGTCAATTACTATATCAAATTCCAGTGACCTATAATACAAATGGAGTGAGCTCGTATCAAAATCCAGTGAGCAAAAACTTTTACGATGCTAAATACTATAAATGCATGCAGAATCAAAATACAATGATATTTTCTTTGTCATGTTAACTCAAATATTAAAGTGTTCAATATGTCATTGTCAAGCAATGCTATTCTTTTACAATGTAAAGTCATCAAAAATATTACATTACTTTTGTGGAAAATAGTGAGCTAACACATAAAACTAGTGAGCTAACAATCTTCACCAATGAGCAACAAATTATAAGTGTCAAAAGTATTCACCTTACTATAACCTTCAAAATTATTCAGCATCATGATATTTTCTTTGTAATGTTAACTCAAATACTAAAGTGTTCAACATGTCATTGTCATGCAATGCTATTCTTTTACAATGTAAAGTCATCAAAAACATTACATTACTTTTATGGAAAATAGTGAGCTAACACATAAAACTAGTGAGCTAACAATCTTCACCAGTGAGCAACAAATTATAAGTGTCAAAAGTATTCACCCTACTATAACCTTCAAAATTATTCAGCATCATTTGCTTAAACTTCAAAGAAGAACACATCATGATGATAAAGAATACACATTCTACCACTATTAATCAAGTAACAGATTTACATTAAAAATATTTGTTCAAGTCATACTATTGAGTCAACTCATTGCTAGGAATCGTATCCCCATTTGTTTGCCTCAACCTTCCATCAAAAATCAAGCTAAAAACCCTATACATTTCATTAAAATCTACCGCTGGATTAGATGCAACATGGGCATTAGATGAACCTGCAGCAACAACCTAAACCACCACAACAAAAACATATTGGTAGTGAGCATATATATGCATATAGTGAGCCAACGTATAAATATAGTGAGTGCAACGTGTAAGAATAACAGTGTGAGAACTGAAAATGTAGTGAGCCGATACAAACATTGAGTGAGCGGAGCCCATATATTAGTGAGCCTAGTAAAACAATTAGTGAGCCAAATACACATATTAACTGAACTGCTATTAGCAGCAGAATCAGCAAACTCCAAAACGATATTAATATAAGAAATATACATTATTAAATCAGCCTATGAATAGAAATTTACATGATCTTGAGACACAACTCCTCCATCTCTTGAACAAAATCTTGCCTTCCTTGATCCAACAATGTTTGATATCTTCTCCATTGTACTCTTCCTCCTTACATTCCTTTCACCTTTCTTCCTCAAACCTTTAGGATTACCAATGATTTTGTTACCACCACTGGACTGTTGATCATTTTCAGTCTCAGAAACATAAACAGAACCAACAACAACACGAACATCACCCTTCAGCTTCGGAAAGGCTTCTTCACATAGCTTTCTTGCTTGAGTATTTGATTCACTTGTAAGAAGCAAAGCCTCAAACTGCCTATGCATCTGAACCCTCCATATGGAACCGGGAACACCAGATGCACTACTACTGCTTACAGCTTCTTCTCCAGCCCATGGGGGTCTTGTTAGCCTAGTCCATCATTTCAAAATATATTGATCAGGGACTTTAGCCACATAATGAACATTGAAAATATGCAAGCAGTGGCAGCAGAGAATACCACTCTCACTGTACTTTTTATAATCGCAAACAATGTTATGGTCTGGTAGATTTAACCTAACCACAAACCCAAACTTCTTCGAAAGCCGATTCTCATACACAACATATGTATGCTCTGTACCATACGGCGTTTCACTTGAGCTAAGAAGATCTTGACAGCACCTTTCTCCTTTAATGTACTCATTCTCAAACACTTTGTACAAGTTATTCGTATAGATCTTTGAAGCATGCTGCAAAATGCTAACATGTGGCAAGTACATTGCAGAAAATCCATCCTTATTTTTCACATTCTCATCCTTCTTCTTAATCCTCCACTCAGTAACGACGTCACAGAATATATTGTAAAAATCAAACAACCCACAAGTGGCATTGACTCTCTTTGACAAATAAGCATTTGTCGACTCACTTCTTTGTGATGATAAAACGCCACCAGAGAAAAATAGGCTGGACACCATTTTTCTTTCAACCAAAACAGTTTAAGCAACCAAGCATTTTCAGCACAATTATACTCTTCAACCAGCCTAAAACACAAAACCAGTTACCAAAAAAATAATAAATTAGTGAGCAGAAAATGTAACCCTGGTGAGCAGAAGGCATAGTCCAGTGAGCAAAACATATAGCCTTGGTAAGCATACACTAAAGATTAGTGAGCATAAAGCAGTAACTTGGTGAGCACAATAAAAATCAGCAAGCACATACAGGGCTTACGTCTGCCAACAAAAGTTAAACTCTGCTTCTATATCACATCTCATCAAAATATGGTCAAACTTATCAACAAATCCACCCAATACTCTAAGATGACCAATATTCTTTTTAGAATTCTCTAAAATGTGCCAAGTACACAGCCTATGCTTTGCTAATGGGAACACCTTTTTAATAGCATTTGCCATAGAAAATGCTTGATCCGTCATGATAGTTTTCGGTTGAACATTACCCATAGCTTCCAAGAATGTTTCAAATAACCACACAGAACTCTCAATCTTCTCATTCATCAAAAATCCACATCCCACCATAACATTCTTTGCATGGTGATTCATATAAACAAAAGGTGCACAAATCATCTCATAACGATTGGTCCTATATGTTGTGTCAAATACAATGAGATCACCAAACAACATGTAATCACATTTCATTTATGTATCTCTCCAAAAGAAGCACGGCAAACAATCGTCCGCGTCCAATTTAAACTTATAAAAAAATCTTGTTGATTACCACACCTAGCTTCTAAAACACACATCAAATGGTCGGCATCGCCCCCATCTAAGGTCCTCTTGACTTCATTTGCAACACTATTGTATGCATCCCTCTCGCTAAAACTAAGTGATGGTGAAACCCCGGCCTCATTTCGCAGAAGACGATACGCATGCGAAACTTTCATACCGTTTCTCCTCATCTTTTGGAAATAGTCCACATGAGCTTTCTTGACTTTTTTATGTGACCTCAACTTATGCAACTCATCTTCCAAAAGCAGTTTATGATTATGAAGCATATCATGCTTCTTACAAACCCATTCCCCATTTGATTCAATGTAAAATATAACTCTAACTTTACAATTACACCTCCGGCTCCGTTTGGTAAATGTCTTGTCCTGTTTTCGTGGACACCTTTTAACACCTTGTTTGCTGCAGCAAAACTCCCTTGAACGAACCTCTTGTGACCCCTCTCTCCTTCGCAACTTGTCACACCTAATGGAAAAATCCTTACGGAAAGCGTACTCGTTGTATACCTCGAATGCAGCGTCTAGAGAACTAACCCTTTTACCAATCAGCTCTGATTCTTCACATTCCTTTACTTCAACAACACATTCATCACCATCTACACATTTCTCCTTATCAATCACAACATACTTAGATACACCACCAACACCATTACCATCATCAGAAGCCACACCTTTGCCCTTTGAACCACCAGTAGGATTACACAAAATCCTAATATAATCATCCACATCAGCTTCCCTAGAAACACAACGATCTAATGTAGATGTGTAAAATGAAGTATCATCTGCATAAACAAAAAGTTTGTTGTGGTGAGCTATAATGTGACATTGGTGAGCACATGTTTCAGTCCAGTGAGCCAAAAGCTTGTCTTAGTGAGCACATAATGCTATGTAGCGTGGTCGAAGGGAACAGAATCTGTTCCATGATAGGGACAAAATTTAATATATGAATTACATTTCGTGAGCACTGAAACTGATAAATGATTCATGCATACATGGATTCATGCATACAATGTGAACCTCATTGAGCTGAATATATTTTATTAGTGAGCCAACGACTATATACAGTGAGCAGAGAACATATATTGGTGAGTTGTTGTTTCCCATATGTAAGTAAAAATATGATATAGAAAAACAACTATAATATTTGTGGTGAGCTATAATGCAAACTCGGTGAGCCCACACTTCAATCCTGGTGAGCTAAACGTTTCTTTCAGTGAGCCAAATACTCATAACGATAACCAATCGCTCCTCCTATGTCAGTAGCCAAAATTCACCTAATATTCAACAATTAAACCAAATAACCATTCTAAACTTGTACCTTAACCGAAATTAACACAAAACACAACCAAAACAACCAATCAAACATTCTGCAAAAATACAGACCAGCAAATTGCAAATTAATACACTCAATAACAATTGCATTATAATGTCAGATCAAGACACTGGAACAATGAATGCGTACCAGTTCAAACAACTCGGAACTAAGTAATCAAAAATTCACGCATACAACTTCAAAATACGAGCACACAAACAAAGATCGAAAAATGATATCAAACCTGACGACGAAATCGCGTTTGATAAAGATTCAACATCAACAGCAACGTTCAGATCAAATTCAACCATTTCGTGAAGAACTGGCAGAACGGAATTACAACAACGATCACTGAGTGCGAGAATGAGAGAGCATGAAAACGGCAAACGGCAAGTTCAAAAATTGAGAATAATGAATTTTTTTTTTTTTTAGAGGAAGTTCAAATAGGCAACGCACATAACCGCTGGGAGGTGGGACTGGTTGGACAAATGAATTGTCCAACCGGTTGTACGTAATAATTTACCAAATTCTACCATTCTCACCCCCACGCACATGGCACGTGACTCCTTACCCCGCATTTCACGTTCTCTCTTCTTGGGCCCTCGCTCACTAGACAGACCCCGAAACCCTTTTCCCCAATTCTCGACTTTGTCTCACCCCATCTTCCCCATCGCGCTCTCTCTCTCTCTCTCTGAACCAGCACCATCATCTCCAGCCATCACACCACTATCTTCATCCTCATCCACACCGCCATTCACGCGGCGTCTGCCAGCACCGTCCACGAATTGCCCAGATCGATGACCATGATAAAAAGTGCTTGGGGTATAAATTGAAGGCAGCAGCACAAGGAGGTACCAATTAGGTTTAGTTACGTTTAGGTTTAATTTTAGGGTTCTTGATAGTTTTAATTTCAGTCATTAGTAGTTTAGGGTTTTGGTTTCCGTTTTGGATTTTGAATGTCAGATTCGCAATTTCGTATGTTCAGAGCTTAATTTGTTGATTTGGGTAGTTTATCACAATCTTCAGTTGTAATTGCAACGTTTTTAGGGTTGTTGTGAGCTTGTTTGTTTAGTTTGGAAAACTACAAATTTGGGTTCATTTGCTGTTGGTGCTCTTCTTCTTCCCCTGTTTTTCCCTGAGTTCGGGCGTGCTTATGGTGATTCCACCATTTTTGGTGGCAATTAAAGCTTGTTTGTGGCTGACTAGCATTCTCGACTATATCTCCTCCATGGCCATTAAATCTGGATTTGCTGGTTTGGTTTCCTGTTTCAATTTTTCTTGGCTTTCAGTTTTGTGCTCCTGTTCCTTTGGCTCTGTCTTCAGTTTTGCTCCCCCTCCCCTACTGGTATGCTTCATTCAGTTATTTCCTACTACTCTGTTTTCTATTTTCTTCATTAGTTTGGTTGATTCAATTATCTTCTGATTTTAGTTGAGTTAATTAGAATTACAGAGTCAAGATTTGAAAACTTGCAAGCTTTTATTCAACGCTGCTGGAGTTTGAGGTGTACATAGATCATGTAGCCTTGATTTAATGTTATTTTAGTTCTATGTAGTTATATTATATATAATGTCTCATCTATGTTATAGTGATTGATATGAAAAGTTAGTGATTCTCTATAGTTAGGTCCATTTATAATCTATAGTTTTTTTTGTTTATTTTTTTAATTAGTTAAGAATGGTGCTAAATTAGTTTAAGTTCGTACTTGGTGACCTTAATCTCTTCCATCGTCCCTGAAGAGACGACCCTTAAGTACTATGATGATATTTGTATACTTGTGGCATATATTTTTTGCTCAAAATTGTCCAACAGTTAGAACACTATGGGACTTGATTTTTGGATGTGAATGCGCTAAAATGAAGTGAAGAAGAGGGCTTAAATTTTTATTTGAATGCTTATTTTTTTTCTAGCCTTAAATAGGGTATATTTGAAGCTAAAATTAAGGGGAAAAAAGAAGGCTGAAATTTAAGGATTATAATTTGAGTCTTTTGAGCAAAAATTAACGGATAAAAGGGGAAAAAAGAATGAGTTATATGAAAAGCTTGTGATTATGGTGGACAGATAGGGGACATATTTACACTTTTTTGTTGATGTAAAACTTATAAGTTGACGGTACGTTATCATGATAATGTGAATCTTTTGTGAGTTGTGATGTGTACGTTGGTTTGAAATTTTGAAGTGAAGAGTGTTACTTAGAATATGTGGAGACAGATAGGTTTTTTATTTTTTTTTTAGTGAAACGATGAGTAATGAAGAGAGGAGCAAGGTTTGGGAATGTGAACCATATGCATGAGTTACTATAAAGCACTCTTGACTATGTAAAAGCATTTGTTTGTGATATAATATATGCGCATCTCCTTGTATGAGGTTTCCCAGATACATTCTACCATTGCTTATGTTAATTATTGTTTTGTTGCCTTGCTCATTTCTTATAAACACAGGTTGGTAGTGAAATTAAGGTGATTATAAGCTTTTATCATGAGCGCTTTGTACTCTATGATATCATGTTCTATCTTTAGTCTGATGCTTCATAAAGAATGTGTTAAAATTGGTTATGAATTATTGTGCTTTTCAATGATATTTTGAACAAGTTTTTACAACTTTTGTGATTTCTGAACAAGATTGAATAAGTGACAAAGGTTTAAAAAGCACTATTTGTTGGAAAACCTTATTTTGCAAAGTGTGATGTTCATGAAAACTCTTGGAGTGTGTGAATGATTTAAGAGCTAAGTGGTCTAGTTTTGTTCTAAAGTAGGACTCATCTATGCGTTTTAGGCCACATGACTCCCAATGCGTCTCCAAATATCCTAAGTAACCTATGCGTTTTAAGTTAATTTACCCTGATGATTGTAGAGTGTCTCCCAAGGTTGAGAGAACCGACCCGGTGATCGACCCGATCGACCGAGTGGATCGATGGTTCAATCGGTCAGACTGTTTGGACCGGGATTGGGCCGGTTGATTCGGTTTACCGTCAAATCGGGTTAAACCGGCACAACTCGGTGAACCGGGAAAATTTTTTTTATATATTTATTATATATTTTTTTTCAAATTACTAACTAAAATTTAATAGAAAAAAGTTACAAGTACAAAATAATAAGAAAGAAGAGAAATAAAAAATTTATTTATGGTCCCACATTGATGAAGTGGAAGGTGGTTACAAGACTCTCATTGGATAAATATAGGTTCTATTAGATAGTGAGAATTGAGAAGTCCCACATTGCCAATTTGAGCAAATTCTTAAACTTGCTAGCCTTATAAAAAAGCATGGAAGGCAAGCCAAAGACAATGCAAAGTCATGGGCTTGTAATTAAAGTTAGGTTTTGTAAAAAAACTCAAGGCTTTTGTGCATTTTTACCACCTATAAAGCATTCACGCTCCAAAGAAAAAAAAATTCAACCCCCTAAAATGACATTGTTTCAAGGGGAAAAAAAATAATTTAGATATAATAATTGGGTAACACAACTAATTAAAGGGTCACATTTTTTTTCAAAAAAAAAATACAAAAGTTCAATAATTTGGACATAATAACTTGGTAACCCATGCTTGAATATAGAAATTACAAGAGTTTGATGATAAATAAAAAATATACATTGGTTACATTAAACGAAATAAAAATTACAATAAATGAACAACTACAAAATAATGTGGAAGAAGAGATCATTAAATTATATATTTGATGAAAAAAATACTTTTGATTTTAACAACATAAACTATTAAAATCTAATAAAAAAAAAGTTACAAGTACAAAATAATGAGGAAGAAGAGAAATAAGAAATTTAATAATGGTCCCACATTGATGGAGTAGAAGGTGGTTACGATACCCTCATTACAAAAATATGGGTTCTGTTAGATGGTAAAAATTTGTTAATCCCACATCGCCATTTTGAGAAAATTCCCAAACTTGGTAGCCTTATAAAAAAAGCATCGAAGGCAAGCCAAGGATGCTATTAAAGGGTTGAACTATACTCGAAATTTTCACGGCCTAAAAAAAAAATTTGGTTTTTACAAAAAACTGGGAAAAGCCGGTCCAACCACGCATGGGCCGGTCTGATCGAGTCAGCCGGTCCAATCGGGTTTCACCGATTTTTCCCGATTTGATGGTTAAAGCGATTTTAAAGAATTTTCGGATCGTTGCTCCGTCCGGTTCCCGGTCCACTCGGTTGAACCGGCCGGTCCGGTCTGGTTCTCTCAACCTTGGTGCCTCCTAAAGTTTAGTGTTTTTGGGAACTCAAAGTCTAACGAGTATGCATTTCACACGAATCATGAGAGAATGAGCTAGAAGCTAGTACTATTCAATGCCCTAAGTGTGATCTTTTTGCTCAAATGAGTTAAATAAATGACTCTCGGTGGGTTATAGCCCAAAACAATGAAAAAGGGTTTTCAATTCTATTTTGTTAAAATTGAGATCGTGATTGAAATGGGTTTTTATTTCTATTCTACTAAAAGTGACACAGTGATTAAAATGAGTGTAGTTCTGTTCTGCTAAAATTGAAATAGTGATTGAAATGGGATTTCAGTTCTATCCTATTGGATTGAAACAACAATTGAATTGGGCTCTAGTTCCATTCTACTGAAATTGAAACATTGATTGAAATAGGTTTTCATTTATTTTTGGCTAGAATTGGAATTGAATCTGAAACTGTGATTAAAATGTGTTTTCGATTTTATAATGCTGAAACTGAAAGTTCTTAATCCATTCTGAATGGGGCTTCATATCTGCGTAAGTAAATGTCCTTTGGGTGAAATGTAGTTGACTTTACCGATGATTTAGTTTGAAATCCAGGAGAATGTTAGTTGATAGTTTCATTCCTGAAGGTTTGCTAAACCAAGTTCTCCATTACCTACATTATTGATACCATGCGATTAATACCTAAATGCTACTATATGCATGTATCTATATGATGTACAAAAGGTTTTGGTTTTAAGGGTGTTGGTTATTCACTAAGTGTGTGGCCTACTCACCTCTCATCTCCTTTTCCTTTTCAGGTTATGGGTAAGTTCAGATATCATGGATGACAATTAGTAAATCTCTGTATGAGTGAGCTTCATTTTGTGGAAGTTGGATTTGAAATGTTGATGCGTTGCTTTTCATGCATTTCATCTAGTGTGTATGCTTGTTGCTTTTTATGTAATCAGTTTGATTTGGGAACTTCGTTCTAAAAAAGGTATATGCAGGTGTAGTACATATGTAGTCTAGCTCTAGTGACCTCCTTTAAGTCAAGGCCACCATTCCCTTCCCCCAATTAGGTTAACCTACTTAAGGTAATGCATGGATTGATGTTGATACCTCTAGATGTGTGATCCTTGGAGGCTTATTGTTAGTTTTCTAATACTTGCATAAGCATGGAAACATTTACCAAGGATTTAGTACTCTGAGCGGATGGCTAATGGAGGAAATGACAAAGATCTTTTATTATTCAATTTCACAAGTTGCATTAATTTCATTAAATTTCATTAGCATGAAAATGCGAGCGGAATCTAAGAAAACATTTCTAAGGGGATTGGGGGAGAAAAAAAGATTTATGCTATTTTTACAATATTCCTCAACTTGATGCCTAGTCTTAATGTAACAACTTGAATATGGCTAAAGTTGAGGTTTAAAGGATTTGAAACGACTAATTATATTACCAAAGGTACACCTTCCTTTTCAGAAAGGCCACTCTTAAGAACCCACACTTAAGTGTGCTTGTTGTAGAGAAGTCTTAGGATGGGTGACCTCACGGGAAGTTTTCGGAACAGTATGAGAGTGGGTGAAACACACGAGAAAGGTTGTGGTGATTTGTGGGGTTAGTTGATGAACCTTAAAGTCGTTCTTGATAACTATTCGCGGTTCGGGAAGGGGTCGGGGCATTATAAATAGTATGAGAGCTGACCCGCGACCATGAGTTGTGCTAGTGGACAGGAGAGTCCCAGACAGTCACCTAGTGGGGCAAAGATATCGTGAGTGGACTTATGGTCAAGAGCACTTGTAAGTCCATCACTTAGCAAGTCACAATGAGGAAGTTCTGCTCCTCAAACGGGGATGATTGTAACACCCCAAGTTGTTTAAAATTGAGGCTTAAAAGATGTGAAACAACTACCTATATCATCAAAGGTGTACCTTCTTTTTCGAGAAGCCGACTCTTAAGAATTCCACAGTTAAACGTGCTTGTTATGAAGAAATCTTGGGATTGGAAAATTTTTCAAGCAGTGTGTGAGCAAGGACGAAACATGACATAAAGGCTTGTGGTGATTTGTGGGGCTAGTTAACAATCCTTGAAGCAATTCATGGTACCTTTGTAATTTCCTGGCTATTTAGTATTCCTCTGCTAGGAGAGTGATGTTACAATAAATGTGGCCTCTTAGCCATCTGTAATTTCCTACATAGATTAATTTTAACAAGAATGAAGTTGCAAACTAAAAATGAAATAAAGAGCCAATTCAAGTCATTCAAAAACAAGAGAAGGATTCTTATCTGCCTTAACAAAATTAGATGCATTGTCGATTACCATTTGGACCACATTCTCCTCTCCACCGTCCTCTACTAAATCATCAAGAACCTTGAATAAAAGATTTGTATCCTTTTCAATATTGGAAACATCCATTGATTGAATAAAGACCAAACCTTTAGGAGAGTTCATGAGAAAATTGACAGTATCCTTTGGTACTGTGGAATCGCGCCATCTATCGGACAAGATTGAATGACCCTTTTGAGTGAATTCTTTCTTATTCTCCACCATTTCCTTCTCAGTATCCTCAACTTCTTTCTTGAGGAGAGGAATCTTCACCTCTTACATGGAAGGAGGTCTTAATATGGACCAAATTGACCAATAGACTCACTCACGACATAAAAGCTATCAAGTGTAAGTAAATTAAAAAGAATTTCAGCATCATAGAAGAATCTAGAAATATACCTACAAACTTTATTTCTTAGATCTTTCGTACACATTTCATTTAGAGTCTTTTGTCTTCCTTGATTCCTCCCCTCCTTTCTAGCCATAACACCGTCCATGGATTGGGAGGGAAGAACATATGCAATGAACCTTTTATCTTTTGTTACTTTGGAAGCATGCTTATTACTACCTTTTGACCCACTTCTTGCAAATTTTCCTCCCTTAGGCATGTCAACACACTCATTATCATCATTTTTTACATCAAAATAAATTTGTAGAAAGCATTTAGACATATCATAAGCTTCTTTAGTTGCTTTTTTTAGGTCCATGCAATCTAAATATCATAAGCTTCTTTAGTTGTCTTTTTTAGGTCCATGTAAACTTAATTTCTTTCCTGACATGTTTTGGGACCCTTTGACAAGCTAATGTGACTTGGCATCCAGCAATTAGATGTTGTTTAAGTCAGTAGACACCTGTGACGGTTCTCACTCCACAAGAAGTAAAAAAATATTATTATTTATGCGATCTTGCTTCCTATATTTCCTTTTCGAATCCAAAGATTCAGAGGAAACCAAACCCGAAGCATTACTGACTAGGGTTGAATCCTCCATACAAGTCAAACTAAAATTTAGCAATTCACTTAAGATACAATCAACACAATCAATTAGACAACTGGACAAGCAATCGTACAGTAGTTATAAAATATAATTGCATTAAAAAATTGAGAAGAAAGACAAAAACCGAGGCAGAGGTCAAAGAAGAATTATAAATAGGCAGATTTGCCCAGAAAAAAAGGAACTAAATCAGCACCAGGTTGGCTGTTATTCACTTAATATTTTTACCCAAAAAAATAAATAACAAAATTAAATCAGCATCTACAAATACAAATGATAGAAGCACAGAGAGGGAGATCTCATATCAAACGATAGAAGAGAGAGACAGTGGCACAGAAGGTTAAAGTTGATAGACAAAATTGATGGAGAAAATACAAAGAAGAAAAAGAAGGAAGAAAAGAGTAAGGCATGGTCGGACGAAGAGCAGAGAAGAAGTAGTGAAAAAGAAGTTAGTAAAGGAAGTGAAGAAGAAGAGAAGCAGAGGAGAACAATAGCGTATCTTCTCAATGGAGGAGCTTTTAGGAGATTCTGGGAGCCTTGCAGAGTTGATAGAAGCAAAGAAAAGAGCTCTAGCCTCTAGGGTGTTTCAAATTGGGGGGAAGGGGGAAATTAGGGAGAGACTAAGAATGATGTATGGTAAAAATTAAATTCTTTTTAAATTCTAGCTTTTTCCCGTATAACACCTTATGTTCTTCTAAGTGTACTGATACAGGAACATCAACTACATATTTTTTCCATTTTCTTATTTGTTTTTTTTATGCAAAGTTAGTTATGGTTGTTAGTGGAGCTGATGAGCTGGCAGCATGAGCTGGCCATTTGTTACCGAGAAATCAGGGAAGCTAAGTCATATAACAATGGAAATGAGGAATAAAACGGGTACCAAAAATTCTGATTCAATACTCTCCCTCTCAATCTCTCTCAAATCTCAGCTCATTTGCTCAGTACAGGCATTATCGAAGCTCCCATTCTTGTTAATTCGGGCAGCTTCCTTGATCCTGTATCAGTGGTATCAGAGCCTCTCTCGATCAAGGATCTGAGAATAGCAATCTGGCACCCACCAGGAATCAAACTGCCATGGAAGAAACCTTAAGAACTCTTTTGGAGGATCATAAGAAATGGATGCAAGAACAGATTGATGCCCAGAATTTACGATTCAATGAACAGCAAAAACAGATGCTGGAACAACAGCAACAACACCAGCTACTAATGGGTCAGATTATGGAGCAGCTTCAGAATGGTGATGGAAGGAGTTACCAACGAATGGGCAATGGTGATCAAGGGGTAAGGAATTCTGTTTTGTTCAATCCAAAAGTAGAGTTTCCTTGTTTCGATGGAAATGACCCAAAGGGGTGGATAAAAAAATGTACTCGATACTTTACTTTGTGCAAAATTGTTGAGGATCAGAAGGTCGACTTAGCAGCACTGCATTTAAAGGGGCAGGCTGAAATCTGGTTTAATAGCTACATATTGGGTAGAAGGAATCTCACTTGGGAAGAATTTATATATGATATCAGTGCTAGATTCAAGGATAATCTGGGTAGCAAGGTTGTGGAGGAGTTCAATAGGCTGAATCAGTCAGGGTTATTGGATGATTACATTGCTAAATTTGAGGAGCTTAAGGCTCTTCTACTTCTGCGGAATCCCACCATGCCTGAGCCATATTTTTTGGAAAGTTTTATTGGAGGCTTGACAGCTGCAGTCAAACCCATTGTGAGATCATTTAAACCCACTACAGTTAGTGAAGCCATTGAATATGCTAGACAGCAAGAAGAATCCATTCAAGCCCTGAAAATACCCCCAGACAGATCACAATGAGCTTACATACCTCCATCAAAACCCATCTTGACTCATGCCCAAACATCCAAACCACTTCTACCTACCCCTGTAGCACAGGCCAGAGCATCCCACAACCCAAATAATACTGCTCTAATACCTCCAAAACCCATGAGATTTATACCTGCGGCTGAAAGAGCTGAGAAGATAGCTAAGGGATTGTGCTATTTTTGTGATCAACCATTTGAGAGGGGACATAAGTGTGCAACCAAAGGAAAACAATTGTTCTTGGTGGAAGTTTCTGATGAGGATGGAGAAGTAATGGAAGAGGTGGGGGATGAACAGCAGCCTTTCATGGAGGAGATGGAGCCTCAAATTTCCATGAATGCCATGTGTGGGAACACAGGTTTCCAAACAATGAGAATCAATGGACATGTGGGAAAGAAAACCATCCACATTCTCATAGACTCGGGAAATACACACAATTTTCTGGATGTGAATTCAGCCAAGAAACTAGGCTGCAAACTTGAGCCTCTGGCAGAGCAACCAGTCACTATAGCCGGAGGTAACAAACTGCCATGCCATTATGTTTGCAAGGGCTTCAGATGGTGGCTGCATGGCACTGAATTTAAGTCAGATGTTTATCTCTTACCCTTGGGAAGTTGTGACTTGGTGTTAGGGGTCCAATGGCTGTCCACTTTGGGCATTATTAAATGGGACTTCAAGAAACTTAAAATGGAATTTATGCAAGGCAGCAGGCAATTCACATTGAGAGGAATTAGAAGTGGCAAAGTGCAATTAATGTCTCAGGAAACATTACCAAAAGCCCTCAGACATGCAGCACAGCTTTTCATGATACAATGGTTACCTGCAGTGGAAGACTCATGTTTAGCCCTGGAATCAAGTCTCCCTATCAAGGTTCCAGCTCCACTACAGTACATATTGGAAGAATATTGGGATGTGTTTCAGGATTCACCATCACTTCCTCCAGCTAGGGGTCACTTTGATCACAAAATCCCTCTTAAGGAAGGTACTTCACCCATCAGTTTAAGGCCTTACAGATACCCCCTTAAACAAAAGGATATTATTGAACAGTTGGTACAGGAGATATTCAGCAAAGGAATTATACAACTCAGTTCCAGCCCCTTTGCCTCACCTGTGGTATTGGTAGGAAAGAAGGATGGTTCATGGAGATTATGCGTGGATTATAGGGAGCTGAATAGACACACAGTAAAGGATAAATTTCCTATCCCTGTCATTGAAGAGCTGTTAGATGAATTGGCTGGATCCACTGTCTATTCTAAGATAGATCTCAAGTCAGGCTATCATCAGGTCAGAATGAGTGAGGAGGACATTGCAAAAACTGCATTTAAGACTCATTTTGGGCATTTTGAGTTCTTAGTTATGCCCTTTGGGCTAACTAATGCACCAGCCACATTTCAGAGTCTTATGAATCATGTGTTCAGGAGATTTCTCAGGAAATTTGTTCTGGTTTTTTTTGATGATATACTGGTTTACAGCAAGGATTTGGAACAGCATACTGAGCATGTGAAATTAGTCCTTCAAGTTATGAGGGAAAATGAGCTGTTTGCAAAACTTAGTAAGTGTCAGTTTCGTATTGACAGGGTGGAATATTTGGGATATTACATTTCAGGGACTGGGGTTGAAACTGATCACAAGAAGATAGCTGTAATTCTGAATTGGCCACTACCTACCAACCAGAATGAGCTGCGAAGCTTTCTAGGTCTAACCGGCTACTATAGGAGATTTATCAGAGGATATGCCATGATTTGCAAGCCTCTTACTGACCTCCTTAAGAAGGATGGGTTCCAATGGGACACTACAGCAACTAATGCTTTTGAAAAGCTTAAAGAGAAGATGTCCTCAACTCCAGTGCTAGCCCTTCCTAACTTTGATCAACCATTTGAGATTGAAACTGATGCAGCTAGCTGTGGCATTGGGGCAGTATTACAGCAGAATAGGCATCCTATTGCCTTTATTAGTAAGAAGTTAGGTCCAAGATGGCAGAGGTTATCTGTATATGAAAAGAAGCTGCTGGCTATTGTTTTTGCTGTGCAAAAATGGGAGCAGTATTTGATGGGAAGACCTTTTGTCATCAAGACAGATCAAAAGAGCCTTAAACACTTGCTGGAACAGAAAGTATCAACACCCTTCCAACAATTCTGGCTATCAAAATTAATGGGATATAACTATACCATTCAGTACAGGAGTGGTACTGACAATGTGGTGGCTGATGCACTCTCCAGGGTGCAGGGTTCAGATCTTCTCCTAATGGCATTATCCACTATTGGTTCTGACTTGCTTGCTCTAATTGAACAAGGGTGGACCAGTGATCCTATTTTGGCTAATATCATTCAGCATAAACGCCATGATCTGAATGCTTTCCCTAAATATCAGTGGGTTAGGGGACAACTGAGGAGGAAAGGTAAGCTAGTTATTGGCAATGACCCTGTTTTAAGAAAGAAAATTTTACAGTGGGTACATGCTTCACCTACTGGGGGCCATTCTGGGAGAGACACTACCCTGAAAAGACTGAAACAATTATTCTTTTGGAAGGGCATGAACAAGGAAGTTCAGAAATATATCCGGGAGTGTATAGTATGCCAAACTTGCAAATATAACACCAATGCTCCTTATGGACTTCTACAGCCTCTGCCCATACCCAGTGGAGTCTGGGAGGATATCTCTATGGATTTTGTTGAAGGTTTACCCAAATCCTTGGGAAAAGAAGTTATCTGGGTGGTAGTTGACAGACTCAGTAAATATGCCCACTTTGTGGCACTATCTCACCCCTATTCTGCTGAGACTGTAGCCCAAGCATACATGGATAATATATTCCGGTTGCATGGTGTTCCTAAAAGCATAGTGAGTGACAGAGACCCTATCTTTCTAAGCACGTTTTGGCAATCTTTGTTCAGGACATTGGGAGTGGACCTACACCTCTCTTCTGCATACCATCCTCATACTGATGGTCAGACCGAAGTGGTTAACAGATGTTTGGAGCAATATTTAAGATGTATGTGCTTGCAAAATCCTAAGGAGTGGCTCAAATGGCTTCCTCTTGCAGAATATTGGTACAACACCACCTTCCAATCAGCCATTCAAATTACCCCCTTTGAAGTGCTGTACTGCCAGCCCCCTCCATATCATCTTCCTTATCTCCCTGGTGAGTCAGACCATGCTATGGTTGATCGGTCAATGCAGACTAGAGAGGCCATGATTAAACAACTTCAGCAAAATTTGCTCCGCGCCCAGCACAGGATGAAGATGTCAGCTAATCAGTACAGAACTGAGAAAACATTGCAGATTGGTGATTGGGTCTGGCTTAAATTACAGCCCTACAGGCAGTCTAGTATGTCCAGCAGTAGTAACATGAAGTTGGGTCCCAAGTATTCTGGTCCCTTTATGATCCTTGATAAGGTGGGACAGGTAGCTTACAAATTGGCTCTCCCCGCTGAGGCTATGATTCACCCTACTGTACATATCTCTCAGTTAAAACCCTTCCATGGACCACTACCTCCTTAACCTTACATTCCTGTATGGATGAGAGGAACACAGGCTGGGCCAGCTTTAACTCCATACAAAATCTTAGCACGCAGAATGGTGAAACGGCAGAACAAGGCAGCAATTCAGTATCTGATCCAGTGGTCACCCCATGATGAAGACCAGGCTACTTGGATGTTTGCTGATGAGTTTGAGTCCAAATACCCATCCTTTCAGCTTACTGCTCAGCCTTGAGGACAAGGCTCTCGGGAGAGGGAGCTGTGATACAGGAACATCAACTACATATTTTTTCCATTTTCTTATTTGTTTTTTTATGCAAAGTTAGTTATGGTTGTTAGTGGAGCTGATGAGCTGGCAGCATGAGCTGGCAGCATGAGCTGGCCATTTGTTACCGAGAAATCAGGGAAGCTAAGTCATATAACAATGGAAATGAGGAATAAAACGAGTACCAAAAATTCTGATTCAATACTCTCCCTCTCAATCTCTCTCAAATCTCAGCTCATTTGCTCAGTACAGGCATTATCGAAGTTCCCATTCTTGTTAATTCGGGCAGCTTCCTTGATCCTGTATCATGTACACTTTGCTTGCGTTGTGCCTTGGCTTGAGGTGCCATGAGGCGCATGCCTCCACTCTCCTAGCGAATGCGCTGCGCTTGAGAATATAAGAAGCAATAGAGCCTGCACCCCTCGCCTAGGTGTGCCTCAACTGCGTCTTTTTAAACCAAGTTACCTACATCACCAACCTCTCCCTCATCAGGAAAGCTTGAACTTTTACCTTCAACATTGAATTCTTTGTCAGCCTTTATTGCCTTCTTCATTTTCTCTTGAATTTTGTACAACGCTTATTTCATTACTCACCATAAGAGCTACAATCATTGACTTTACTCCATCACAGAGTGAATCATCAATTCTCTCAAAAAGGCCGCAACCACCTGCCACTCCAAATCTCTTGCATCTTGCAAACCTTCTCAAAGGTTTTTTTTTTTTTAATTTTTATCATGCTAGTTATAATCATGCATTTCCTGTTGCATTCACAATACCATTCGCAGTGAGAGAAGCAGAGGCATGATCGACAAATGTGTATAAGACTTCAAGCTAGACGACATTTTTAGGGCTGTTTTAGATCGAATTTATACGGATAACAAAATGCACAAATCACTTTCGCGACGTTTTGAACAATTATGGGTTGATTTTGATTCTAGGGTTTCCAAAAACCCTACTTTGGAGAGATGGGGAAGAAGGTTGAAGGTGTTGCCTCATTTCCCTCCCCATATGCTCTCCTTTGAATCTTTCATTTTAGGCTTTTTTAATTTTGTGTTTGCTTTCAGATAACAACTCCAAAAGTGATTCAAAAATATATTAAAACCGACTATCACTAGTTAATTTGAAGACAATTGGCATTTTGATGGCTAATTTCCAATTTAAGCAGAGCACAAAAGAATCTGGGCTGTTTTCGATAGCATTTTTAAATAAATTTGAATTTGGCTAAGAATACCTTTTGATAGATTTATTCTCATTTACTTGCCATGTGCAATTACCCTTAGTCACTCCTAAGTGGGACATAATGTGTACTGTTAACTCATGTTCGCTCTCACTTCTAATTAGCTGTAAGTTACCCTTCTTTTTAAGCTTTCAAGCAAGCCCTACGGAAGTACGGAGATCACGAGCCAGACCGATAGTCTGCCAGAATGTTAACTCTCGGTACACTCCAGAGTTTTGGAGCGGCTGCAGTGCTTTGGCAGCAGCTAGAGCATTAGACCAGATTTGCAACATAGAAGATGGTTCTTGACTCTCTGTTGCATACTATCAGATAGTTAGTGAAATTTGAGCGCTGCATACCCAAAAAAGATAAACAGAATATTGCTTAGAAGATTACCGGTTAAACCTGTCTGGTTTTTTTAGATGAATGGGCATCCAAGTAATTATGTGCATGATAATAAGTGAAATTTGAGCTCTGCATACCCAGAAAAGATAAACAGAACATTGTTTAGAAGATTACCGGTTGACCCTGTTTGGTCTTTTTAGATAAATGGGCATCCAAGTGATTATGTGCATAATAATCTAACTTCCACACAAGAAATAATAATTTATTGAATAACATACGTAGGTGGCTGTTAACTAGATCGAACCACTCAACACACTTCGAAGCTTCTTAACTTTTCCCTAGACCCCAGGACACCAATGAAAAGCACGTCCACCACCGAACCCGACACAATTTGAAAATTCCAGGACAGTACAAGTGATTTGACCTAGGATAAGATCACAATGCAAGCCCTCAACAAAGCAGAAATTCACAAGAGGTACATTGATTTGAACCACGGTTCCACATATCTAGTAGAGCCCCGGCCTGTGTCTGCAACCCCCAGAGATCTCTCCCCCTTGAGGCTTGAGCTGAAGGCCTCACTGTGGCATTGATACACCCTAGCAGATGACGACAACCGATCTTCCGCCATTTACACAGGTAAATTGTAACTATGTGATTCTCTCTTTCACAACGGCCCTCTGGAGGCTATTGCTGTTCCAAACAAGCACAAGGGTCTCCTCGTGCACCGGCCTTTTTCTACCTTCCATGTTCCCAATATCTAATGTGCACTTCCGGAGCTTGCATCTTGAAATTTTGAGGCTACTCAGAGAGTACCTGTCAGCAAACTATAGCAAACAAAAACAATCAACTCATACAAATTGGCTCATAAATAAAGCTGATTTGCGGTGGATGAAAGAAGTGAGACTCTGAATTCGATTTATGAATTCTGTGAACAGCCATATGAAAAAGAATGATTTGAGTGCATGGTTTATGAACGCCACTTAATCTGCAACTGTGTTGCAGTGCTTTCATGAAAACCACAACTTGTGGGAGACTGAAGTAAAACTAACTTGGAGAAAGTTTGTTAATGAGGGACCCAAAATTCAGAAAGCGCTCAGTGAGACAATTCATATTAAATTAGTAAAGTTGTAAAACGGAAACCACAATCGGGTGGTCACATCCTCTTCAACCTCAAATGTCTAGGTGCACTCGCTTCTTGGGACGCTGGCTAATGAGAGTTCATAAGTTCAACGAACTACTATGCAAATGTTTTCTACTAGGATTGAGAAGACACTACACCCAATATTTTGAGGAAGGAAAAAGGGCCAAGGGTACACTGCTAAAGAGAATAAAATGAGACCTCAAAATACCACCCAACAAAAAGCACTTGAATTCTGAACCTTCCGTAAAATCTAAGAATGAACCGGACGGATATGAAATGATATCATTCATAGGAAGCATCTAAGATCTTTATGCATCATGTTCATTCCCTAACTGGAAAGCGCATCGACATCCAATGAAGAGTCACAGAGTAGGTCAGAATTTCATAGCAATATCGACTTCGACGGATACTACTCAAGTATGTTTAGCTTCTCATACTTCAGACGTAGAAGTGCGATACATTATAATTCATGCCATAACATAAGATTGTTCAATATATTGGCAACATAACTGCAGAGGAGATAATTCAGATCGTGCCACTCACATCTGGTAGGTCAAAATCCCCTTCACGTGCATCACACCAATCTAATGATATACTTCGAAGCATTGGCAGCTGCTACAACCACAAAGTATGATTATTTATTACTCTTGCATCTTATTATTTCCCTAAAAAAAAAAAAAGAAAAAGAAAAGCTGCATGAATTAACATACCTCTGAAGCAGCATCAAGTATCAGGTTCCTCTCAAGTCCAGGGCCCTGCGCGCAGCAAGTCCGGGTTAGAACTTAGAATAACCTTCAGCAGCTACACACAAAAAAGCATCTCTTCTGACCTTTCCCTGAACCATCCTAACCATACAAGTAATTCAGAAAGGTGAGTATGACCCAAGCTTGTCTGAACATGATATCCATACCTAGATGCCATGCCCTACCAAGGCCTAACAACTCAGGATCAGGGGTAACATACGTGTAAGGTGAACTTTGAGTTCGGTTACACAATGCATTAGGTCCATTTTGTTTTGTGAGTTTCATGAGAACCAAATGCGTTTGGTGCATGCCATTTCATTATCTATTTTTCTTTCACCAATTCAAACAATACGCATTAGCCATGTTTACTCTCCAACATTGTCCACAATTTACGGACCAATACAATAGTTGCAGTTGGTTCAAGTAGTACTCAAAAATACTTCCGAGAGCAAAAATCTAATCGTAGACTAGTAAAGATATCTTATTGTGAGAAAATTCATAAGACCAAGAAAGAGTTCGAACAAGAAACAATTAGAAAGAAACTAGGACTACGAAAAGAAATTGTGTTTTTCTTAAGTTGCAAGCCAAAAATCTATCCTGTTTCAGAGTTACATAATTTTAACTTTAATGGCTTGCACTCTCAACTATAAATAGAACTATTTGATTAGCGCCGTTGTCAACATCTGTCTTGTTCTCATTAATTCCAGTCAAATAAAATATCTTCTATCATACAACAGTTAATTTGCCCCACACTGTTGCAACTATACTATTTGAAGTTTGTCTTTGAAATTCACTCATGGCAATAGAAATAAGGGAGGAAAGTGGACTATTAGTCAGTTTTAATGCCGAATCCTCTAAATGATGGGAAAGCCTGATTGAGTATTGGTCCGGTACCAGCGTTTTAAAAATTTTAAAAAAGGAATCAAACAATATAGGAGCATATTTTCAACAAGCATGTTGCCCAACACAATTTTTGCTTTTAGTATTTCCAAAACTCCAAATTTTCAGGTGGTCTTTGGACAAGTGAGGTTCGCCTTCGGTCTAGCCTTAGTGCCTTACCCCCAATACTGGGCTCTGAAAAAGAGGGACATAGATGAAACAAAAGGAAGACAATCGAAGGTGATTTTTAACCCAGACCCACCACAAAGAAAGTGCCAATAACATTGAAAAGCACAATGATGAGTATTCAAGTTCGTGGTCTAGGATAACGTTGATAACCTCATGCATGATGAAGTTTAGCCTTACATTATGGCAGAGTAGGAGATCTTCCATGGCTTTGCATTCGAGAAGAGAACCAATGCCATCTGTTGTCACTGATCCACAATCCTAATGTAAACACCATGACAGAAAGCAAGAGCTAGCTGAGGTTGAAAGCCGACAAAGCCTCAAAAAGCACAGACAACAATATCATGAAGGTTAGCTGAGAAAGGGAGAGTTTTCCTTCCACCATGGGGGAGAGAGGAGTACTCAATTTTGAAAGAAAAGCCAGAGCAAGCCCCTAATGCTGCTGATCCAGATGAATTTGCCACAATGAAAGATACATCATTCTCCTAAAACAACAATTTTTTTGGGGGGGGGGGGCGGCGGGGGAAATAAAGACACAGCTACTCGCAACCCCAACAAACAGCATGTGTGCGTGTGCACACACGCACACACACACACACACACACACAAATATATATACACACACGTGTGTGCGTGTGTGTAGTCCGAAATCTGGATAGCTTAACAACGCAACTTTGGACTATATTTTTGAGCTTAGATTGTACACATTAAAGCAAAATCCCATTCTTTTCCCTGCTCCGTTTCTGTAGAGCAATAGGTAGTTTACGGGTTTTAAATTTAGGGTCAATCGGACCAATCTCTCCGTAATTTTGGAATTCAAGGCTCAGACTGTCACAGCAGACCCCTTCACGCCCCGCCGGGTGGCGGGATTTTGGCATATTGGACATGAATTTGGAGATATATATATATATATATATATATATATATGTATGTAAACACACACACAAAAAATATATAAGCATGTGTGTGTGAATGCGCGCGCGCGCGCATGCGCACGCGCACACACACACACACATATATCTGTGTGTGTGTGTGTGTGTGTGTGTGTATGTACATATATATATACATATATGTGTGTGCGTGTGTGTGTGTGTGCGTGTGTGTATGCGTGTATGTACATATACACATATATATATATATATATATATATATATATATATATATATATATATATATATATATATACACACATATATATATATATATATATATATATATATATATATATATATATATATATATATATGACAGATATATATATATATATATATATATATATATATATATATATATATATATATATATGTGTGTGTAG
>JAKOGI010000050.1:27500-69466 GCA_029747015.1 Carnegiea gigantea | reverse complement strand
TGTGTGTAAACATATGTAAATATGTGTCAATATATGTACTTATACACAAATATATATACATTTTTTTGTGTGTGTGTGTGTGTGTGTGTTCAAATTCAATAATAAGTGGGCGTTTCGGTGAGACTGAGAGAAGAGAAGTTGAACTCTAAACCGTTATTTCTCATCCAAAAGCTAATATTATGCCACATCATCACCCCAACCCCGCACCCCCCCACCCCCAGTCCCTCCTCTCTCATACCCCTTTATTTCTGGAAGACTAGCTCGCCGTTCACCCATGGGAGCCATCTGCTGCTAGAGGTCGACCTCCGGCTACCGAATGCCCAGTTAGCGCCTCCTTAATGGCCGAAAACTAGCTCATCATTAACCACTTTGTTTCGAGAGGGCTAGTGTGTGTGTGTACATGCATACATATGTGTGTGTGTGTGTGTGTGTGTGTTTCTCTCTGTGTCTGTGTTTATACACAGACACAAGAGGTCGCGCGCACATGTAAGGGATGCTAAATAATAGAGGTCTTACATATGATTAGTTGAACTTTATTTTGATGGGAAAGAAAGCAATATCTAGCCCCTTGTTGGATTTCTCCTTCATAACTATAGATACAAAGATCATTACAAAACTAGAGCAGCTTATAGCATAGCAACTCATAGCATAGCAACTCATATTGTTCCACTAGTGCTTCTCATGAGGCAGCCTTAGACTTGCTATGGAAAAGCAGATACCCTCCCCATACCCTCTAAAATTAATAGTCGTAGCTCACTACTGCCGAAAGGTCCAAGACCATTATCTTCACCAATACCTCTAGACGTAGGGAGATCAAGCCTGGCCAACCAGAAGAGATGATCTGCCGAGAATCTGCAAGGGGAGATACCATTAAACTGGAGCAGAACAAGATAAGTACAATCTATACAAACAGCAGTCAACCATTTATAATGTACAATATAAAGAAAACTCAGCTAGACGCCACAGCTATGAGAATAACCTTGAAAATATCAGAGATGCTGACTTGGATACTATATACTCACCTACATCCAGATGTGTACATCCCACCAATGAAAGTTCAATTACATTAGGAAAGTTATGTGCCATGTGAGTCAAGTCATCATTGGTCATCCAAGGTGTCACTCTTTCCAACTTCAATTTCCTAAGAGTTGGCACGACATACTTGAAACTCAAAGCAGATAGATCTCCCATACAATAACAGACAGACAAAGCTTGTAGGCTCCTCTGTGTTTCCAACAACTTCATGATGGCAGCATCAGATATGACCTGTAAAGTACGGGTTTCAGAATAGTGAGATTTTGAATAAAACAGGTGAAGAAAATGCTGAAATGTTTACAAGCTAAAGCTTGGCCTACTCTTTTCTTAGTACTCGACAACTAAATAATTATCTTTTCTGGGGTAATACATCAAACCTCCCCCCAAACTGCAGGGGCTTACATCAAGTTGATACACCTAATTATGAAGTCACTTGCTTCCATTCATACAATTTATGATTTGGCTTTGCAAGCTAATCAAATCTAATGGAAATCTGCTGCTGTACTTCTGAAGACAGGGCCGCCTCTGTCCGTTTAGATCCCTTGAATACCCATTAGTTTCTTTCTATTCGTACAGTATACAGACCAAATAATTACCTAGTAATTCTAACGTACATGCCCATATACCATGCTCAGGTATATATCTATATAAGAGACATCATATAATTGGGCTGAGCACCTATTTTATTTCCCCCAACTCAACAAGCATTTTCGTAATTCTCCCAACCTAATTGACTAGAAAAAGATACATTGCAGGGAACAAAAAGTACACTGCAGAAAAAAAAAAATACACTACAGATAAGAAAAGATACATAGCAAAAAACAAAGGGCACACTGCAGCAAGGAAAAAGTACACTGTAGAACAGAAAATATATACTATTGCGGGGGGAAAAAAGATACACTGCAACATATTAAGAGCACATCTACTACACGACTCTATGGTGTATACCATGCTAGATACATACGTTTGTATCTAAGAATTTTCCATAATTACCTTAGACATCATACAGCAATCAATTTTGACATATCACCTACTCTTGAGATTCCAGCCACTCACTGGAAATAAAGTCAATTAGAAGACAATAACTTATGGCGACAACACATAAAATCAGTAAAAAAGAAAGAGGAAACGTCCAGATAGTAATATTTTCTACTACACAACGCCAGTTAAATAATTCCCAAACGTAAAATTCCGGGAGAAGAATTAGTCTAGATGACAACGTTCAAATTATCGGAGGTGTGACAATTTCAGTGGCAACTACAATGTGAAGATTTCATATAGGGAATAATGCTTAGTGATGATGTACATTAAAAAAATCCAAACCCATACCCTCCTGCCTACAGGGAAGGGGGAGATCAGGCCGCCTTACCCCAAACTCAACAAGGTTGCATTCATTGGACCATTGACTACATACTCTTATTAGGGGGGTGGGCAGGAGAGCACAGCAAGAAATAAAGGCATTAGAAAGTATAGCAAGGCATTTTGCTCTAGTGATTATTCCAACACAAAGAAGAAAATGGCTAAACATAAATTGATTTCTATTTCCATGTTCCGCTCAAATAATAGTGAGCAATGCCATATTGGTTCAAATTTAATTCTTTGAATATTATCTACTTCAAAACTTTCTTCATTTGTAACATGCAGCTACATTATTAGCTGCATGTATGCTAACATAGAAAGTAATGACACTGAGCTAATATGAAAGAACCATGTCACAATAAGGTGCAAACTAATCATCTATGTAATGCCCTTGCCAATCTGTACCAACAATTGAATGAAATTCATCTCTAGTTCAAAGGTTCCATATCAAATAACGGAAGTGATCCTTCTAGTTTCTCATTTGCAATGGTCAACAGTTGTTGAGAACAACTAGATTGACTTCCAATCTATTCAGGGTCTCCCAAAAATGTTAAACGAGAAAAACTAATGCTAAATAATATTCAATTTCTGCAGAAACTATCTTTTGGATCTGACAGAAACGTACCAAACTCAGTTATCTGACTCGAAAAATATTAAACGAAACTCAGACAACTCCGAAATACAGAAGCAAACTTGTACTCAGTTATTGCTGACCAATTCTTGCCCAACCAAGTTACTGAATTTGCTTGATCTGAAAAAAATCCGGTCCAAACATAATGCTCTTTTTGTCCGAACACAAAATTCAGACGAACTCAAACCGGGACCCGTTTTGGATTCAAGAAACCGCACAAGTTTGCCAGGAATCTTTCATTTAAGATACCGAAAAGTAACCCTTGTGCTTTGCATTGTTGATCTAGCCCAAATACGGTTAACCCTGACTAAAGAAAACCTTAAACTCACTTCTCCGCCTACGCAGTGCCCTTACTCTCTCTCACATGCTCGCTACCTTTCTCAATCAGATCTATCTTTGATACTCCATCTCCCCCTTGTCTCCATTCTCCAGCTTCTCTTCTTCCATGTAACTTTTGAGAAGAACATCTCACTCAGATATTCCTTGGCTCTGTTCATTTCAGCGTTTGGTAAACGCTCCCAGGCATTGCTAAACGTTAAACACTATCAAATGCTGCTAAACACTCTTAGATGCCCTGTTAAATGCTGCTGACCGCTTCTAAACGCTACCCAATCCAAACAGCTACCGCTGGGCCATGTTAATGTCAAAATTGATGTAACGGGCATTAGCGACGGGTAAAAAAATGGTCAACTGCCATTTTTGTCCTCCAATATATGATCATCATAATTTGGCTGTCAGCCATAATTTAAACCTGCACCTGCCAAATACTCCATTCAATATATTTTGTACAAGGTTATTTTTGCTCTTCAATTTCACAATTCCTTACGAAACTGAACCAAGGGCAAACTCGTAATTTACAAAAAAAATCACAAATATAAATTCAACATTTCATTGCTTAAACTCATTGCATCATGGTCCAATAAAAAAATTTAAAAAAAAAAAAAAAACCAAAGCCCACTTATCCATTCCCGCTGCACGCATTCTCTTGCATAATTTATGTTTCAAATGTATATTACTCTCATTTATCCCAATTACTTGGCCAAAATATTTCCGATAATCTTAAACATTCCCAAGCATTGTCTAGGCTGCTAAGCACTAACCACTAAAACCTAGCCACTCCTATATACTAGTTTTAACCGCTCAAACGGACAGACCCTAAATGTCTATTTATTCATTTCTTTGTCAGATCGGCTTCCTTTGGTTTGACAATATAGGTGTTGGAGATTAGCGACTGATTATGAAAAACTAGACCACGGGTCTCTATATCAGGTTGAAATTTAAATCATTGGCGATTATGGAAGACCAAACACTTAGAAGGTGCCTCATACTCAACCAATTGAGATCTGATGATGCAGAAAGTTAAGGATGAGGTTTCTTCAACTTATTTTTTATGAAAGCAATTGTTTATTCCTTCTTTCTCTTCTTTGGATCAGGGTTTTTCTTGTTATCTTCTTTTTAGTTTCTCCTCTGGCTTTTCAGTTTCTTGTAATCTATTGATCAGGGCTTCAAGACCATATACTTACATATTATAGAATTGTCTCTGGTGAGTTACTTTTTTCAAAAAAAAGTCTTTTCCATGAGATCAAAGAAGACCGCACATCAGACATTCAGCTCCAGACCAAACAAAAATAAACTGGGTTTGGCCATCAAGAGTTGTCTGTCTGAATTGAAGATCGACACAGGGTTCAGGTTGACCTCCAGAAACACATCGACCTGGAGAGGACTTTTCTCCCATGCTACCTTTGCTAAACTATTGCAATCCTACACAAAGCCAATTTTGAAAGGGGGAGAGGGGGGTTTAAGTGCAAAGAGTGTCAAGCGAAATATAAAAAGCAATGCTCAAAATTTACAGAACCAAATATGAAACGTGCAATTCACAAGATTTCCACTCATCAAGCCACTAAAGCAACGAATCCTCTTTCCACAAAAAGAAGGGGGTAACAAGACACACATGACAGCCTATACCTGTTCTCAAGATTGTTGGTGGATCTAACTAATTATTGGCAGACGTACAGAGAATAATTTACCACACAATTCACTGATGTTTGGCATAATTATTTTTCTAAAGGGGACCCAAGCCTTTGAATTTAAGTAGCTTGATCAGCTCATCATTGGTACTGCTAATTTTGGGACCTTCCCCAAAGACAAAATTTGCTTTCACCCAAAATGATGACGTGCATAATAAACAAACCCTATTCCTTGCTTTCCCAAATGAATCCCAAACAACAAGGACGACGACAACAGCAACAACAGTAGTGGTGGTAATGCTCTAAGAGATTGGTGAAACTCACAAACAATAAATAATAGACAATAACAGCTAAAAACAAGTTAAATACTCCCACTCCGAAGGCAAGGGGGTTCAATCCCAACCAGTTTGCAAGGTTTTACCCCTTCATGCATGGACCCCCCCCCCCCCCAAAAAAAAAAAAAACAAAGGAGGAAAAGGCTCCTTCAGTGCCAGCAATTCCCCACCAGAACACTGACAGCAACAATATTGTTCTGATAATTGTTATTGTGTTGCTGATGCAACAAGGACACCTTAAAGGCTTTGGGTTAATGTGTAGAAGTTGAGGGTATTTAGTAATTTCATGATGCTGCAATATGATTTGGCCAAATCATAAAACTCTGCCACTGGAAAAGGTCTTTATAATTAGTAGCACCAACAAGTGAACCAAATTATTCAAATTCAAAAGTTTGGGTCACAAAAATAATTACACCGAACCCCAACAAAGTGCGTAGCATATAGCTCAAGCTACTGATGAAACTAAAGCTACTGAATCTGTTGCAAAAGAAATTGGCAATACCTGAAACACAAGTGTGACCCATTCCATGGAAGTACTTAGTGCAGACAGCAGTATCAGCCCTTCTGGACTTAATGATCCACCTAAACCCACATTAATGGATTTTAGAGACCTCATAGCAGGTGCCATCACATACAGGGAGGAAAAAGAATATCCCCATCCAATTGCCAGTCCTTCCAATTGGCAGTTCTTCCCCAACACGCTAAACAATTCCCCAATAGGAGAGGTTCTGCTTTTGGGTGTGCTTTGCTGAGGAGTTAAGTTTCGACATCCCTTCACATCCAAATGTTTTAGGCCAGCATTATTTACAACCACACGAGACAAAGCCACTGCTGAAATCTACAATTGTTCAACCAAAGTGTATCAAAAAGCATGCATTCCATTATATCCCTTCTTAGATATGACAATAGATAATGCAAAACAAGTTTATCTTTGCCTTCTCTGTACGCTTTTACATGCAATACACCTTACAACCCTCCTTTCTCAGTGTCATTTTGCTTCATACCATATGCCTGTCCAATAATAGAACAAAATGGTACACACAATTCCCTCCCCCTAGTCTCAGATGCTCAACTAAGAGAGTTATTTAGCCCTTTGTGAACTTAATTAAAAATTGTCTTCTGGTTTAGTGGACTAACATTGTTCAAGGTAATGAACTCAATGGTGTATTGGGTCATACTGGGACTCGTTTACCAAGAACCTAGTTATTAGTCCAAGCAAATTGTTATGTTACCATTACAAGTAGATAATTGGAATTGGGAATTTTAAACAGGGCACTCAGCATCTCCCCCCCCCCCCCCAAAAAAAAGCAATAGATCTTGTCATTCTCAGTTGCGGCCCACATTTTCCGATCACATCTCTGAATTACTTCAACTTCAAGTTGGACAGAAAGTGTTTTCAGTAGCAGGAATTTAAAGGGAGGAGCAACCGTGAGCTTCTTGACGTCATTGATAGGAGAAATTGTCAGTTTGAATCGTACGCTTACCATTGTGTTTGAAACATCAAGCATCTCCAATGAATCACCTGAGAAACTGTATAATGCATCATCATCAAGGCATGTATCCCTTAAGCACAGGCTCTTCAGCATGTACTCTTGAGACAACATCTTCACAAGAGATGCTGCAATAACACCTGCATTTGGGATAAAGAATGTCATCTTACAAATAAGTGCTTTAAGAAATTGTTAATGCCACAATGCTAATTGGACCTTCTCTTTGTACCCTAACACAAGTTTCCGAGATACTACAATCAGTTGCAGCATGATATCAACCCAAGCAAACAAAGTTGAGAGTTCTACACACCCTTGCAGCCACCAATATGCAGCATTTGCAGAGAGACACCTGATGACTTCAGATTATCCTCATCGATCTCCATGCAGAATTTCCCAGTTCCTAGAGTTCTAGAGCAGAGCGCTGAAATTGAACACCCTCCAAATGATGTCTCAGAAGCTATAATTGAATGTAGCCTTTTGCATTTCAATATCAGATTTGATATACCACTGTCCGTCACTTGTGAGCAACATCTAATGTTCACATAACACAGAGAGACACATAATTCTGCGATATCAAGTAGCTCAGGATCTGATGGAAATATTAAGCAAATGAATAAGTGATATAATTGTAGAAAGGAAACTAAAGACAGAAGCGAATGTAACTCCTATCCATATACGCAATGAGAAAAACAAACTGAAGTTTCTCAAAACACTGCACCCCATTATAAGCCTAATAATGTAATACATATCTGATGCATAAAGATGGAGCATTGACGACAAATTGATTGTTCTTCGTTAACTAAACCAGATTCTATTAATCATTACTAGTGCCCAACCCACATAAATTTGGAAACTAGGAAGGAATTCTAAAAGAGGACATTCCCAGCCTCTAAGACTGAAGATATACATGTGTACAAACTCAATGCAGAGACCAAAAAGGCTAATTCTCACCTGAAAGATCTGTCCGTCCCTCCAACGTTAATCTCGTTACATTTGATATTATCTGCCTTGTCCCATGGCACAACGACATAGCCATGTAATTTTTTCGCAATGGTCCAGTCACAGATTCGGAATATAAAACAGACACATTTGAAAATGATAATGGATTAACATCAACAGTTAAGTCGATCTCCTGGACTGAAGAGCACTTCTCTATCAGCTGCGATAACTTTTTGGTTTCAAAATTCAAAAAATGAGTCATCCTTATAGTCCTCAACAATAGAAAAGACTTCTGAAAGCAATGAATTGCAGCACCAAGATGCAGTCGAGAACACTTGGAAATATCAACTTCCAGCAACATTCCAAAAGGCAGCAAATGCAGATACGACAGCCACTTTGGATGCTCCAGATTAACGGATATCCTTTGGATACCCTCCAACAATAAAGCATCCACAGAAGATGGTTGGGGAAGCAGAGAAAGGACCAGATTTGCTGCAGTTATTTGAGGACATCCTGAAAGGTCGAGTCTCTGCACAAAGAAAAGGCTAACTCAAAAAAAAAATTTGCTACATATGAGCATTCTGAAAAAGGGCAATCACATTGGATTTGGAGGACTATTTAATTTACAAAGTACAGGTGACTGAGCTGTTCCCCAAAATCTATAAATAAGCCCCATTTAACGGTAGATCAAACACCCTGTTAGATAATTGCTTTAGGATCAGATATTTTTCCGTTTAAGTTGTTCTATTTTCTGTTAAGGAGTCCTAGATTTTAGGGATGTGATTTACTGGTTTGTTGAGTTTGTTTTTCAGTTTTGAGTCATGGCATAGTGGTTGCTAAATTTAGGCCATGTTTTCTGTTACTTTAACTATTT
Organism: Carnegiea gigantea; assembly: GCA_029747015.1. Taxonomy (NCBI): domain Eukaryota; kingdom Viridiplantae; phylum Streptophyta; class Magnoliopsida; order Caryophyllales; family Cactaceae; genus Carnegiea; species Carnegiea gigantea. The sequence continues at coordinate 60,836 of JAKOGI010000050.1, read as the reverse complement.
AAGCATCACAAGCTGAATCGAAAAACAATCTCCCTTTTGTTGCATTCCTGTAGCTTCACTCACAGTAATCTTTCTCTGTTTTTCTATTTCTCATATATTTTTCTAACAAATTGGTATCAAAGCTCACTTCTTAAGGGATCTGTGAAAAATGGAAGCTGAGTCTAGTTTCTCTCAAATCACTCCTCCTACATTTGATGGAGAAAATTATCATTTATGGGCTATAAGAATGCAGACCTATCTGGAGGCTCTAGATTTGTGGGATGCTGTGCAGGAGGATTACAAAGTCCTTCCTTTGTCTGACAATCCTACCACGGCCCAAATCAAAAACAACAAAGATAGAAGAACCAGGAAAGCAAAGGCCAAAGCGTGCCTGTTTACAGCAGTTTCCACAACAATTTTCACAAAAGTTATGTATCTGAAAACGGCAAAAGCTATTTTGGGACTACCGGAAGGATGAGTATGCTGGAGATGAAAGGATATGAGGGATGCAGGTGCTGAATCTTATAAGGGAGTTCGAGTTGCTGAAGATGCAGAAGTCTGAGACAATCTAAGAATACTCAGACAGATTGCAAAGTGAACAAGGTCAGGTTACTTCGTACCGAATTTGCTGACTCAAGAATTGTACAAACAATTCTTGTAACGGTGCCTAAAGTATGTGAAGCATCCATAACCACCTTGGAAAACACAGAGGATCCGTCCAAGAACACTTTGGAAGAGCTTTTAAATGTCTTGCAGGCACAAGAACAACGCAGGCTCATGAGGCAGGAGCGTACAGTTGAAGGAGCTTTACATGCTAAGCATTAAGATGCAGGCAAATACAATACAGGAGGAAAGATGACAAGAAAAGTCCAGCATCAAGCAGTGAAAGCACTGGGAACAACCAAAACCATAGCAAGGGTAGAAGTTCAAAGCGAAGCTATCCACCTTGTCGGCATTGTCGGAAACTAGGACATCCTCCATTCAAATGTTGGAAGAGGCCAGATGCAAAATGCAGCAAATGCAACCAAATGGGACATGAGGCTGTAATTTGCAAAAATAAAACCTAAAAGCAAGAAGCAGAAGCCCATGTTGTAGGCAATGAAGAAGAAGAAGAAGAAGAAGAAGATCATATTTTTGCGGCATAGTGTTTCGCAACCAAGAGTATCTTCTGAAGCTTAGCTGATTGACAGTGGTTGCACAAACCATATGACATATGACAAAACCCACTTCAAAGACTTGAAGCCAAAAAAATTCACAAAGATCAAAATAGGGAATAGTAGCTATATTCCTGCAAAAGGGAAAGAAACAGTTGCCATCACAACAAATTCCGGTACAAAGAAAATTTCTGATGTTCTTTATGTACTTGATGTTGACCAAAATTTGTTAAGTGTGGGTCAGCTTCTTGAGAAAGGATTCAGAATATGCTTTGAAGATTCGCATTGTGTCAGTTATGATCCCTTTCGTTAAGAGATATTAAGGGTTAAAATGGAAAGCAAAAGTTTTTCATTTGATCCAATAGAGGAGGTAGCGTTCTGTAATAATAGTAATGCTACTGAGATTTGGCACAAAAGCCTTGGTCACTGTCACCAAAGGATGTTGACGATGAAGAAAATAGAGATGGCAAGAGGTCTACCGCAAGTTGTTGACCACTTACCGAATTGTGCTGCTTGTCAATTTGGTAAACTAAAGAGAAAGCCTTTCCCTAAATCAGCTTGGAGGGCTTCTCAGAAGCTGCAATTAATTCACACTAATGTTGGAGGACCTCAAAAAACACCATAAACGTTACTACATACTCCGATGGTTTCACAAGAATGTGCTAGATTTTTTTTCTTGAAATTCAAGTTAGAGGTGGCTGAAGTTTTTTGGAAGTTTAAAAGATTGGTGGAAAATCAAAGTGGCTGCAAAATTCAGATTCTAAGATAAGAGATTTGATAATGGGGGAGATAAGAAACTTGTGGGGAGACCTAGAAAGTTGTAAAAACTCAGGCAACACTACTGCGTGCTTTTGATTTCCTTAGATACTCAGCCCCATCAGCACCTTGTGCAATCTCAGACATCCTAAACTCAACTATATCTAATAAGAGTGACAGCACAAGTGTTTAAGGCAAGGTCAAAGTCCCTATTAGCATCACCATCTTCTCCGACTCAACAATCACCCATAAAAGGCATAAGGAGCATGTTAAGGAAAGGTTCACTTTCCCCTCACCATCATCAACTTCAGTTCTATTTCCTCTGAGAGTTATAAGAAAAATATCAAGGCAAAGTCAATTTCCCCTTAAAGCTTCATGTCTATAGCCCTTAGCTTTACAGTAGCTTACCCTAGCCTATCTACTTCAAAATCAACAGTAAAGTTCCATCCTAGGAAGAGAGCGTTGAACACTAATGGTGAATTAGCAGATTTTAGCTTCATAATAACCCATGACAGTATTTCTCTCGCCTCTTTTGGACATTTTTAACATATGGTGGTTGCTTAATTTTGTAAATGGATGACTTTTTTAGGGAAAGTCTGAAACATGTTCTAGATGATGTGCCTACATTGGTGCAAACATTTCCTAGTTTCCTAGCATTGGTTTTATTTTGGTTTATGATGATGTCAACAACTTATGTTTGGTTATACTGGTATTTGAGACAATGCCATTAATATTACTAGCTCTTAGTGTTTGATATAGGTAGACTTCTTTAGTTTAGATTGATCCTTTGATTTGCACAATTGGGTATAAAAATGCTTAAGAATGAATTTGCGAAAATGAGCTTCATTTTTTGATCATATGTTGAGTGTGAGTTTATTACCCCATGACTCTTTACATGAATTTTGGCATATGTCTACTATGAGCTAGTTATGACCTTGATAGATGTCCTGTAAGGCTTTAAACTTTTAAAGATTAATTTATCAATTTAGTCTTTTGTCAATTCATGAGCGACTCTTCCTTGACATCACTTTTCTGTAAGTTGCTTTGATTCTCATTCAAGATCACATTTCGTATATGCGTTTGAGCAATATGATTGAGGCATTGTTTGACTTGTTAACCAAAAGACCAAATAGCCACCCTTGTTATGCATTATATCCCTTGCTAGCCCTTTTGAGCTTATATCCGTTTTTATTGATTTGAACCTCCAAACACAACTTTTGGCCGACTAATTATCTAACCCTTAAGCCAAGACTAGAGGAGTGTTTCATCCTTGTGCATCGAGTTTAATTGGGAACTAGTAAGGTGTATTGAGATCTTTTTGGTGGATTGGGTTGTTTGGTGAAGAGATTTGTGTTCTTGTATTATATATAAGAAATCTCTTGTCTTGTTGTACAAAGATTAGAAAAGAGTTGAAATTCAAAGTTTGATATGGATTTCCCTTAGTAACGCTTTTGAGGGGGGAAAAAAAAAGAAAACAAAGAAAATACAAAAACAAAACAAAAACAAAAACAAAAAAAGAAACAAAGAGAAAAAAAGAGAAATAATAAAAAGAGTGTCGGCCTTGTTTGGATTGTAAAAAATATTTATGACTTTCAACTCTTTATCTCTTCAATTAGGGATGTATTTTGTAGATGAATTATATTTGTCTAAGGAGGATGTTGTATGAGCGCATTGGAAACGTCTAGCTCTTAGTTTATGGCTTCTACCTCTACATTTCCAAAACATTCGTTTCCCTCTTACCTTTACCCATGGCCCTGCTACAGCCTTATAAAAGTCCTCATGATTGTCCAATGTGTGTTTCATTCTAGTGATGGCGAATTAGAGAGTCTTATTAAGCTTTTGGTAGATTTGAGTCTATGAAATAAGAATTAAGGGAACCTTCTTACATTTTCAAACACATGTGTGATGAGTGCTATATGACTATAGTGAGGTTCTACCGACATTACTAATTCCATTTGTTTCATATGTTAATGTTTAATTTCAGGTTCTTTTCTCTCAATTCTCTCTCCTCGCTTGTTCTTGATTATTTTGAGGTTTGTCATGTCTATTGAATTGAATGCTGTGGTTATTGGTGAAAAGATGATTGTAGGCTAAATCCTCCAACTTAGGTTGGGATTAACGCCGAATATGTATAGTTGAATCATGAATTGGCCCAATCCCCGCTTCCCCTTTATTTTGTAATTGCGAATTCTACTATGCACACCACATGCTCAATGAAATGCTCGAAAGAGCATTCATCCTCCTTATTTAGGGGAGCGTTGAGTGACGAAATCTTTACCTAGTGCGACTTAGTGGACGATTAGGGTTTTAATATGAAAATAATTAAGATCCTAATTGGAATTTGAGATTGTAGACCTTGTAATCCTTCAACTTCTAGTCCCATGAGAATAGGCGACTATAGTTCTAGGATTAGTGATAATGGGAAAGAGTATACTTCAGCCGAATTTAATTTATTTTGTGAAGAAGCTGGCATCGAACATCAATTCATAGCCCCTTATACTCTACAGCAGAATAGTGTCAGCGAAAGGAGGAATACAACAATTATGGAGATGGCCAGATGTATGCTGCATGAGACGGAGTTACTGAAAACTTTCTAGCAGTGCTGTTTTTCTGCAAAATCAACTTCCAACCAAGACTTTGGAAGAAAAAACTACATTTGAGGCTTGGTATGGTTATAAACCTTCACTAAACTTTCTTAAAATGTTTGGTTGTGTATGCTTTGTTCACGTTTCGCAGGCTAAACGTGACAAGCTTGACAAGAAGGCAACTCCAGCCATCTTTGTAGGTTACAGTTCAGTTTCTAAAGCCTACAAAGTTTATCATCCTCAAACAGAAAAGATGACCATCAATAGAGATGTACACTTTAATGAAGAGGAGAAATGGGATTGGAAGAATCCACAATCAACATTGCCAAGAGACATTCTGAGTAGCTTATCTGAACAACAAGCAAGTGAGCAATGGCTAAACGAGATGGAAGATGATCCTCCACTTCGAGGTTACAGACTTACAGGACACTGTCAAATATCTATCAAAGATGTAATGTGGCAATATGTGAACCAACCATGAAGAAGCTCTCAAAGATCCAAAGTGGAAGAAAGCAATGGAGGAGGAGATGTTGGTGATTCAGAAAAATGAAACATGTGAGTTGGTCAATAGACCCGAAGACAGAAAAATTATTGGTGTTAAATAGGTGTTCAGAACCAAGCTTAATGCTGATGGCTCTATCAACAAACACCAGGCCAGACTCATTGTCAAAGGGCACTCACAGATTTTTGTTGTTAATTATTCTGAAACTTTTGCTCCTGTTGCCAGATTAGACACAATCAGATTGGTGCTAGCAATTGCAGCTCAAAAAGGTTGGAAAGTGTTCCAATTAGATGTCAAATCAGCATTTTTCAAATGGCGTATTACAGGAGGAAATTTATGTGCAACAACTAGAAGGCTTTGTGAAACCCGGAGAACACAAAGTGTATCGACTCAAAAAGGCTTTGTATGGCCTAAAGCAAGCTCCAAGGGCATGGTACACCAGAATTGATGAACACTTGCTGAGCCTTAGCTTTGTTAAAAGCGTATCTGAGTCCACCCTATATGTGAAACATAAGGGCAATGATTTTCTTATCGCGTCCTTGTATGTTGATCATCTTTTGGTAACAGGAAATGACCTGAAGTTGGTTGAAGAGTTCAAACAAGAAATGATGCAAGCCTTTGAAATGACAGATTTGGGTCTGATGACTTATTTTCTTGGGATGGAAATCACTCAGGCAGAAAAAGAAGTATTCGTCTGTCAAAAGAAGTATGCAAAGGAAATGTTGAAGAAATTTCAAATGGAAGAATGCAAGGCTATGAGTACACCCATGAATCAAAAGGAAAAGCTGAGTAAAGATGATGGTTTTGACAATGTTGATGAAGGTCACTACAGAAGCTTGATCGGATGCCTGATGTATCTCACATGACATCGTGTTTGCTGCAAGTCTGCTATCAGGTTTCATGCATTGGCCCAGTGAAATGCAGTGAAATGCATTTAAAGGCCGCAAAAAGAGTGTTGAGGGACATCAAGGGTACAATTAATTATGGTGTCAAATTTCAGAAGTGTGAGAACTTCAGGTTATATGGGTTTTCAGATATCGACTGGGCTGGATCTATTGATGACATGAAGAGTACCTCAGTTTCAGCTTAGGTTCTGGAATTTTTTCATGGTGTTCCAAAAAGCAAGATATTGTTGCACAATCTACTGGAGAGTAGGCAGCAATTGCAGTAGCAAATCAGGCCCTATGGCTGAAAAAGATTATGTGTGATTTGCATAGGGAAGAGAAGGGTAGCACGAAGATTTTCGTTAACAATCAAGCTGCCATTGCAATTTCAAATAACCCTATTTTTTCATGGAAAGACGAAGCATTTCAACATCAAGTTGTACTTCCTGAGAGAGGTTCAGCGAAAGGGAGAAGTGGCTGTAATTTACTGCAAAATTGAAGATCAACTCGCTGGTTTATTCACTAAGCCACTTCCAACCAGCAAGTTCAATTTTCTGAGGAATTTGCAGCTCCTAAAGCAAGGAGGAGGGTCAGATAATTGCTTTAGGGTCAGAAATTTTTCCGTTTTTGTTTTATTTTCTGTTAAGGAGTCCTAGATTTTAGGGATGTGATTTACTGGTTTGTTGAGTTAGTTTTTTAGTTTTGAGTCATGGCATAGTAGAAGGGGAACCTTGGAGCAACGGTAAGGTTGTCTCCGTGTGACCAAAAGGTCACGGGTTCGAGCTGTGGAATCAGCCACTGACAACCTGCCTACAATTCACCCCTTGGGGTGCGGCCCTTCCCCGAACCCTGCGTGAACGCGGGATGCTTGTGCACCGAGCTGCCCTTTTTTAGTTATGGCATAGTAGTTGCTAAATTTAGGCCATGTTTTCTGTTTACTTTAACCATTTAAGCATTACCAGCTGAATGGAAAAACAATCTCCCTTTTGCTGCATTCCTATAGCTTCACTCTCGGTAATCTTTCTCTGTTTTTCTATTTTTCATATATTTTTCTAACACACCCAACCCCCCCTGACCTTCTCGCACACACGCACAGGTACTACAGGAGCAAAATATGTTCTATTCCTTAAGATCCCCCTTTCTTGAAGGTGCACTGCAACATGAGCATCAACAGACCCCATAAGCTCTAGGGGAAGACCCAATTATGAAGATAATTGTTCTCCAAAAGCTGATGAAAACTGAGAGAGCATAATTAAACATGAACACGTGTCAAGAGCAGCAAGCTTGAAACAATATAGTGATTACTGATCAACAGCCAATTACCCAAACAATCAAGAACAAGCATGTGGCGATATTTAAATCAAATCCAAATAAAGCTCAACTAGAATCACTCTAACAGAGAGCACATTTAGCGAAGAAGATAGGATATACAGAATAACAGATGAAAATTACTTTTGAATACTTTGTCAACCGAATTTTCGTGCAGTTACCATTCCAACCATCACCCATATAATGTGAATCCTTGGATGATCCCTGTAGAAGACTAAACGTTGCTGCAATACCTTGCTTAGCAAATCCACAAAAATAGCGACACCTGTATTTCCCTATAAAACGTCCAAATTATTGATGTGTTTACAAATTAGGTATGCAGTGAGAGATTCACTGAATAGTTGCACGCAAAAAAGGCTACCAAAATTCAAGATATTCATGCATACCTAAAATGAACCACGGTGGTAAAAGGAAGACACGTATCTGTTACACAACAATATTCAAAATTATTAGATAGAAACCATTGTAATCGAAACACACACATATGGGTGCGTGTGCAGAGGGGTAAAAAACAAAGGCTAATATTTAAACGGAAATAGCCACTTAACTCAAGGGATGGTCCTTCATGTATCTCACTAAACATGAATATTGTTTTAGTGTTCAGTAGTGAGCCCATCAATAGGCTAGGAGATACAAACAATGCATGGCAGTTGCACAAGACAAAAGGATGCGACTTTAAGGAAGCACTCAAGAAGGTCAGCACCAGGCAATTGCTATATAAATAGTGAACAGCCAAAAGGACTAATAGAATATGTCAACATATTAAGGAGAAGATTTCCAAGAAACGAGTGAGTCATCCTATATAATCCTTGGAAATGCAGAAAAGTCCTTGGACCTTACAGCGTTCAAAACTCCAAAATACAAGACAAAGCGTACCTAGACACCATCCAAAACAATTACATGATTTTGCAGGACATGCAATATCATTATTGCTTCAGCAATGGTAAAATTGTATAATTCTACAATGCTTTTCTCCAATTTCATTTTATCTCCAATTTCAATTCTACGCAGACTTTTGGGCCTCAAGCACATCCTCATTGCTTATATTACGCTTGTTAAAGATATATATGAAGGAGCCAAGAGAAATTAGGGCTGTCAAACGGGTCGGGTCGGGTCGACCCATTTAATAAACGGGTCAATTTCGTGTCGGCCTTGAAAATAACTTAGATTTGCTCAAAACTGAAAAATAACAAGTCTTTACACTAAACGGTCAAATCGTGTCGATTTCAGGTTGAAATCGTGTTGGGTCGGGTTCGTATTTCTCTCAGTAAATTCGGGTCGGGTTCGGGTCGGGTTATCGGGTCGGGTCAGACTTTGACAGCCCTAAGAGAAATGTTTCAACCCAAAGTGGGGATGTAGAGCACTTTCTGATCAATATCAGATTACGTTAAGGTTAAGTTGAATCAGTTAATATTTACCGAAAGGATTACGAGCATATATTATTGCAGATATCAGTCTTGCTAGTTGTCCCCTTTAGCAGCTGGAAAAGCCACCATCGGGCAAACTTTCAACTTGTGGTATAGTGGACTAAAACAAATGCATTGCTAAGTTGTCCTCTACTTTTTCCATAACTATTAGGTAGTTAACTTAATGGTTTTTAAGTCAGGATATAACCAAAAAAAGGTCTTTTGCTAGCCAGGTTTGGTAGATCCAAAATTCCCCATATTGCCATTTTCCCTAGTACATACTGGATAGTTCAACATTGTTGTTTTCCTATTCCCTTGCTGCCACTCCCGTCCCCCATTTCAGTGTATCACATCTCTATCTCCAACTATAGGTCCACTTATATACCTAAGTGCATATATAAGTCAGTCGAAATGCCAAAAGGAGCTACTCTACACAAGGAAAAAAGACACTATCCTAGATGTAACAATTACACACCAAAATCTTCAAGCAATCTCGTTGACCTTTTTACAAAGCTAAAATTTCCTCTCTACGTCTTTGTCAAGCTCCCAATAATATAATGTTCTTACCAAAAACTCCCTACTCTTCATCTTTATTGCAGCTTCCGAACTCCTCGCATGATTTCTTAGATGCCATATAGATGTCAGCCATATAGGTTGAACGAGTTCAACAAAAAGCACATTGTTGTCTCAATCTCTGATCTCATTAGACTCCATATAGATGTCAGCCTCCCACCTTTTATGTATGTCTAGTGAAACATTAATGCATCTGATACAGCCTTGACATGTATTGTCATTCTCCTCTAGTCGTCCTAGTCCATGCTAACTTGGGCACATTTCAGTCATCACAAGCGGATGGCTGGAAAAAGTGAACGTAAATATACTATTCATATGTGATAAATAAGCTACCAAGTCATCAAAGCAGTAGCCAAAGTATCGTTAACTCAATTATGTATTACTAAAAATAAATATCCCTAATGGTCAGCATATTGGATGCCAAATGTAATAGTTAAATTATTCTCATCCAAAACCCCCGATGGTTGGATTATTGTTATCCAAAACCCTTTTTTATTTTTTCTCATCTTGTGGGTTTTCTCAATGTTGACTAACCTCTTAGCTATAAGAAGTCCTTTGTGTAATTGGGGAAAGTAAACTATGAATGATTGTTACTGACACTAAACTCGAGTGACCTGATTATTGCTGTGTGTGAGAATTTTCAGATCTCTGTAAAGCCCTTTGCACAGGAATTGTTGTAAGAGTTTCCTACTTCAACTATGTTGAGTATGACTTGCTCTAAGAGCATCGGACATCAATTTGGTGCTAAAGCGTTCGATTCCAGCTGCCACCATTTCTTCATAAATTTGATTTTCAGATCTGGTTGCAAGATTCAAAATCATTGATTGTTCAAGCAATTCACCATTGTGCAGATCAGTCTGTTGTTATTCAAATCCCTGTTGTTATTCACATCTCTGTTGTTATTCAAGTCTCCCCATAGCAACACTGGTTGGCGTCATAAATTTGGGAATGTAGAAAACTTGCTAGATTTCAGACAATTGTTGATCATGATGCTCGAGTGAATTTTTACTCTCGGGGCGATGCTATGAACGCCTTTTGCAAGCTTCAACGGTGTCGAATTTTTCGAAATATTGTTGTGAATTCGATCTCTATTTTGTTAGTGAGTTCATGTGTCATTGCAGACCTTACATTCCAAGGTACCAGAGCTCTTTCAAGTTTAACATCCCACCCAAGATTATAGGGTTTCTTCTCTAAGGTACCACCATTTCTTATTTGGATGCAACAAATCCACTCAAGAAGCACATGACAAAGGAGTGGTCATTGAGAAAGCTAAAGCAGAAACTTTTCAAGATGAGTTTACAAGAGATCGTGTCCAAGGAATAACGGATATTATGTTTTATATACAAGCATCTAAAATGATATTGACAACTCTTTTGATAATATGAATCAAGACATTGTTGTCTCCCGGTCATACGTAAATGAAGCCCACGAGGGAATGTTCATTCTGAACAATGAAGACGAGCTACAGCGAAAACTAAAGAAGAGGACATGAAAGCAGAAAGGGAGCCTTTTAAATGCTAATGAAGATTCCGAGATTGCTCAAAGCACACTTTCCCAACATCGATCGTGAATCTTTGCCAAGTATTCAGGAATTTGAGAAGATGCAAAAGGACTTTTATTTGAACCAGACATTTTATAAGCATGTTGTACCAATGAGCAGTTTTTTGAGAAATATAATCTTCATCCTAATGTCTACAAGGTTTTCAATACTGGAGAAGATATTAGGGCTTGGGTTTCAATACATTTGCAAGAAATCTAGCTGATTTGCATTTCAAAAATGAAGGTTGAGTTTTCACAACTGGGGGAGAATGATCCAGGATAAGAATAAAGGAAGGATAAGAAGATTTAGGAAAGCAGGAAATATCTCAACATTTTCTTATTAGTCAGGTATATGTTTAGCATACTTTAATATAGTTAAAATGAAAACATTTAGTAGTATATTAGCAAGATTTAATTTCCTAATCTATAAATATTATCCTAGGTTTGATATTTTAAGCTTTTTATTTTTATGTCCTATCTTTTCGGTTTCTTAATGTTAGCTTGCCTCTTAGCTATATGAGCCCCTCCATGTAACAGGAGAAAGCAGACATTGAATGATAATGATAATTATGACATTAAAGTTGAGTGGTTTGATTATTTCTAATCCAAGAAGCAAAGACTAGGACACGAGAAACCAACAAAATACAGCACTACGCTGACAGGACACATGTTTCTAAACAAAAATAAGGACAACACACCCAGCCTAACACCTTTACTACTTATATGCTCCCCCCCTCCCCCCCAAAAAAAAAACAAAGAATAGTAATTCTGATAACAAATTTAGATACTGTAAAGGCTACTGTTTCACTTAGGAGAATAAATAGTTGTATTTTCCATCTTTAAATGAAAGAATAAATCAATAAATAGTAAGTAGCATTTACCAACAGAAAGTAGGATTTGCAGGGAAAATTAACGCAACAAAAAAGAGATGAAAGGAGAGCTCTTTACAGCTTTACATCTTGATTTTCGGGCCCATTAGCCTCAAAGGTCAAAACACGTCCACATTAAACAAAAAGAATATTGAAATTTTTCAACTTATAACAAAACTTCCCGTGGGACAGTAGGAGACAAGGAAAGAGAAAATTTTAAATTAAAAAAAAACCCCTCATTGAGGCCTACAGAACGAGAAAGAGATGAAGATGTTGGAGTGTGAAAATGGAGTTTTTTCTATATTGATAAAATTAAAGCGTTTAAGCATGTATATAAGCTTGAGAATCACTCCACTCATTGCCAATTGATTTTGAGTTGGAACTTCATTTGAGTTTATATCCAAGGTTCATTTGTTTATGGCCCAATTTCTATAAAATTTAACATGGAATCAGAGCAAGTTGCTCGATCTTGATTTGCCACCGCCCCCATTCAACTAAAATTGTGTGCACGTGTTAAACCTTGTTTGTAGCCCACACGTGAGGAGGTGTTGGATGGTAAAAATAGAGTTTGTACCACATTGATAAAATTAAAGGTTTGAGCATGTATGCAAACTTGTAAGTCGCTTCACCCATTGCCAATTGATTTTAGGTTGAAACCTCATTTGAGCTTATATGCATGACTCATTTGTTTAAAGCCCAATTTATATAAAATTTAACATGATATCAGCTCAATCTTAGTATTCTTCACAAAATTTTTAAACATCGTGGGTTTTGGGGCTTTCTGTCCTATTGTGATTGTTGGGTGACAGTCAAATCTTGATTTGAGGTGTCTCCCACCTTGTCAAGCTTACTGGTCCAATATCCGCATACTTTTACTGGTAAAGTCTTTTGGCACTCGTCTCTTTTACTATTAGGTTTCTATCTTTGAGGATCTGGTTTTATATTTGGGCAGTGCAGATATGTGGCATACTGCTCTTGCAGTATCTTCAAAATGGCTGAAACTAAAGTTCCAATCAGTGACATGACATGGTTTCAGAAATTTTTTTTTTTTTTTGGGGGGGTAAGTAATCAAAGATGTATATTAAAAAGACACCAAGGGGATGTCACCCGTGTACAAAAAGGGCACTACAAAAACATTATGCCCTTAAGCTCTCATCCATTATGCAATCGATAAAAGCCAAAAAATTTAACTGTTTGTCACCACTAAGCCCCACAATCCAACTATACAACCACCTCAAATAATAGAGCTTGAAATCTTGAAATGATAAGATTTTATCCTCGAAAATATGGCGATTCCTCTCCTTCCAAGTAGCCCACCAAATAGCCAAAGGAATCATGTTCCAAATTACAAGGACCCAGCTCTTCTTCATCCTTCTCCTCCAAGCCACCACCACATCTCTCACATTAGAAGGTTGAACCCAACTAATCCCCATAAGCGAGGGAGATAAATCCCAAAGCAAAGAAACCCACCGACAATGTACAAGAAGATGATCCACAGTTTCTTCCTCCTTCTTCCTCCTCCAAACACATGGAGCATTTACTTGGACCTCTAAAATTTCTTCTCTTAAGCATGTCATCCGTGGGAATCTTGCCTAAGGTGGCTGCCCAAGCAAAGAAACACACTTTTGTGGGAGCTTTAGACTTCCAAATGAACTTGGCAGGAAAATCACAACCGTCCAAGTCTTCAAATTGTGTGGAACAAAAGCTCTTGACAGTAAAGGAACCCTTAAAGTTTAGTGGCCACACAATCTCATCATTACCTTGGGAGTTGGGACAGAACCTTTTTGCCAAGAAGTACGGCTAACAATTACAAACACTTTCCTCTTCCCAATCATTAAGACTCCTTACAAAAATCAAATCCCAATGGCTAACGTCACCATTCCAAGAAACAACTTCTTTAACCGTGGCATACTTTAGACAAGCCATCCTAAAAAGATCGGGAAAAAGATTTTTTAAAGGGCGATCCCCACACCAAACATCGTGCCAAAATAATACCCTTGATCCATCCCTCACCTCAAAATGCACTAAAAATTTAAAACGCTCAAGACCTGCTAAGATAGATTTCCAACAACCAACCTCGTGAGGATAAAGACTCTTTTTACTCTACCAACCCAACTCGTCTATCCCATATTTTGCCTTGATCACATTTTTCCACATAGCACTATCCTTTTTTGCAAACCTCCACAGCCATTTGGTCTTCAATGCTTCATTCATAACACGAAGAGGTCTTATGCCAAGTCCTCCCTGCTGTTTAGGGCGACATACCTCATCCCAATTGACCCAGTGGAGGCCGTTACCTTCTTCGTTGGAATTCCAAAGAAAATCTCTCATGATTTTCTCTAACCGACTGGCAATGCTTGCTGGGATGGTGAATAAAGACATGAAGTAGATGGGCAGACTACACAAAGTGCTTCTCAAAAGAGTCAATCTACCACCTCTGGACAAAAGCTTTGACTTTCAGCCAGCCAATCTCTTATGAAACCTCTCAATAACTGGATCCCAAATTGCTATGCTCTTATAAGGAGCACCAAGAGGAAGAAAAGGTATGAAGAAGGCAGATGATTAACTCCGCACCCAAAAAAAGGGGCCAACACATGAACATTAGGCACATCGCCAACCGGAATGAGTTCACTTTTGAAAAGGTTGACCCTTAGTCCCAACATAGCTTCAAACAGGAGAAGGATACACCTTAAGTAGCCCAAATTACTCTCGTTCGCCTTGCAAAAAAACAAGGGTATCGTCGGCAAAGAGCAAATGGGATATCATCAAACCCTCGGAATGAGGATTAGTAATATGAAAGCTGTTTAAGAAACCTTCCTCACCTGCTTTAATCACCTATCTACTGAGAGTCTCCATAACCAAAATGAATAATAAAGGCGACAACGGGTCACCTTGCCTTAGGCCTCTTGAGCTTGAGAAAAAACCAGATGCTTCACCATTAACTAAGATAGAGAAGCGCACAGAGGAAATACAAAAAGAGATCCATTTCCTCCACTTGTTTGGAAAGCCCCTTTTCTCAAGAATAGCTAAGAGGAAACCCTAAGAGACATGATCATAAGCCTTCTCATTGTCAATCTTATAAAGGACACCAGAAATCCCATATCTAATATAAGAATTAATGCACTCATTAGCAATCAAGGCAGCATCCAAAATTTGACGCCCAGGAACAAAGGCATGCTGCGAGGGACCCACAACTTTTCCAACCACTCTCCTCAATCTTGAAGCGAGGACTTTGGCAAGAATATTATATACACTTCCTACTAAACTGATGGGCCTAAAAGACTTAATATCATCTGCACCAGCCACTTTAGGAATCAAGGTAATAAAAGTAGCATTTAAACTTTTCTCAAAAACACCCCTGTTGTTTTCACCAGTCTGTCTGGTTTACCCCTTTCCACCCTCGCGACTGGCACAACCCCCACCCCTCTCTCCCCAGGTGCTGGTCCTCGGTGGCCGATGAAGCTCAGGGTGCCCGGACTGGTCATCGGAGGTCCACCTGAGGTCTGTTGGACTTTAGGTATCTGGGAGCCGCTGGTCGTCCACTTCGCCGGTCGTCCTTGGTCAATTTCGGCTCTCCCCTGTTGTTTTTTCAGATCTCTGCGCCGGAGGAGGTCTAAGTGTTTTCCGGTCACTGCTTTGGGTTGACCGGCAGTTTCTGTCAGCTCCAGTGAGATTTGTGGCGACTTTCCGGTCGCCGGCGACTTTTTCGGTCACTGGAATCTCGCCGGAATTCCCTCATCTCTCTTTTTCCGGCCCAGATTCAGCTGTCTTCTCTCTTGGTGCTGCTGTTCTCTCCATCCAGTCTCCAGTGAGTAGCGTTTGTGTTATTCCTCCTCGTTTTCTCTCTTCTCCAGCCAGTGTTCGGTGTCGGTGGGTTCTGTGGTCATTTCTTTTGCTCCCTTCTTAGCTTGTTTCGTTCTGTGGTTTTGCTTCCTCCCCACTCGTTGCATTGGCCTCGTGTTTGTCCTGCATGCTGCTGTGAGGGTGGAGGGGAAGTTCCTAGAAGTGACTAGGGGTGTCGGTGGTCCTTTTCCTTTTAAAGTTGCTGAATCCAGTAAAAGGAAAAGGTCTTTCATCCAGTTGAGCCTCCAGGAGTTTCGATTGGTGGCAGTTCAAATGGTTCGCTTCTGCTTCTCAAAGGGAGAACCAGTGTGGTTGAAAACTTTTAGGTGGGGTCAGAGGTGTCTATTGCTTCAACTGAGAAAGAATAACAAAGGTAGATTCATTGTCCTCTCTCTTTTGGGTAATGGTGGGCAGGCTAGGACTGTGATCTTCCCTGAGGGTGCGAAGGCAGAGAGTTGGTTTGGGGTGACAAAGATTTTCAAGGAAGCTCTGATTGAAGGCCACAAGAAGCCATCTCATTCAAAAAGGAATGCTCCTATTCCCTCTAGGCCTCCTATGAGCAGGGATAGGTCTTTTGCTAGTGTCATTCGAGGGCAACTGGGTGGCCCCCCTGACTCATCTTTGATGGGGTGGAAGTATAGGGATTGTGGTTCATGGGATGTTGCTGCAGCTGTGACAGGCGAAGTTCATAATGGTAGTGGTAACGTGTTAAAGCAGAAGGTCTCCTTCAAGGATAATGCTAAGGATGTGTCAGTGTCTCCTGGTACGAAGGGTGGTTCTAAGGAGTGTGTGGAGGCCTCTTCTCCCTGCATTAATCAATTTCAGGTGTTGAGAGATCTTTTGGAAAACTATCCCTCCTCTCATTGTGAGTGCAGCTCCCCGTGTGCCTCAAGGGTCCCAGAATCATCTCATCCTGCAGCTCGCTCACCAGCCACGAGTGTGGTAGTTTACTCTCGTAGGAAGAAGCTTGGAAAGGCTAGGCTCGTTGTTGATGTTGGGACGGGTGCCCCTAACATGCATGAGGTGGGAGGGCCTTCTTTGTTTGAGGAAGCTCTGCATCAAGCCCACACTCAAGGTTTAGATGATGTTGCATTAGTCGGTGCTGCCTTTTCAGGAAATGTTAGTGAAGGTTCTGCGTAGGTGTTGGAAAGAATGATCTTTTGTAAGAAGATGGGTTTGGCCATTGAAGGTAGAGAGATGGAGTTGCTATCTTTCCTTGCCTCGCTGGAAGCTAATAGAATGAAAGGTAATGAATTGGTTGAAGAGAGTGGGGGGATGCAATTGCAAGGGAGAGCTTGTCTTCGGATGGGGCCATCCGTTAAAGTTCTTGCTCGGAATGTTAGGGGGCTCAATTGTCCAAACAAGCGAGGGGACGTTAAGTGGGTGTTCCGCACTTTTGCATGCGATGTTGCCATTCTCCAAGAATCCAAGTTGGAGGTTGTAAGTCGTCCGATAGCGTGTAGTCTGTGGGGCCGCCGTCTAACTGAGTGGCTTTACTTACCTTCAGTGGGTCGCTCAGGAGGCATTATTGTCATTTGGGATCCTCAAGTCTTGGAGCTTGGCGACTCTCGCATTGGGTCGTTTTCTGTGTGTTGTAAGTTTAAGTTTCTGGAGGACAATTTTGAGTGGGGTCTGATTGGGGTATATGGGCCTAATGACGACTTTATGCGAATGGCCTTATTTGAGGAGTTGCCGTTCTTTATGTCCCCTTCGGACATACCGTGGTGTTTGGGTGGGGACTTTAATGTCATCAGGTTTCCTTCAGAGAGATCCACAAGTGGTCGGTCGTCTTGGGCAATGAGAGAGTTCTCTAGTTTTATTGATTCTTGCAATCTGATCGATCCTCCACTGGAAGGTGCTCGCTTTACTTGGTCCAGCCATGAGGAGGTTCCTGTGTTATCTCGCATTGACCGATTTCTGTTCCCAGTTGAGTGGGAAGATCACTTCCAGGGGGTTCATCAAGTTACCCTTCCGAAAATCACTTCGGACCATTTTCCCATTCTCGTTCGGGTTGGGGAAGTCTCCAGAGGTAGACGTCCTTTTAAATTCGAAAATATGTAGCTTGAGGTGGATGGCTTTAGTGACCTTGTCAAATCTTTTTGGGATGAGCTGGTTATCGGTGGCCCCTCCAAGTTTGTTTTGGCAAAGAAACTGAACTTTTTGAAGACCAAGCTTAAACAGTGGAATAGGAATGTGTTTGGCCATTTAGAGTTGAAGATGGCTAGTTTGGTGGAGAAAGTGAAGCTCTTAGATGAGAAGGAGCAGCAACAGTCTCTCTCATGGGTAGATAGAATTGAAAGACTGGAAGTTAAAAAAGATCTCTCTTTGGTGCGAAGGGCCATTGATATTTTCTGGCGCCAAAGAGCAAAGCAACAGTGGATGGTGGATGGTGATCGCAATACCAAATTTTTCCATCAAGTGGCAAATAGAAGAAGGTTGTTTAATGCCATTCACAAAATTAAAGTGGATGGCGAGCTCTATGATGATGCTGCCTTGGCCAATGATGCAATTGTTCACTTCTATGAAAATCTGTATCATGAAGATCATCCATCAAGGATCTTTCTTGATAGTATTGCTTTTGCCTCTATTAGCCTTGATGATGCTAGGGATCTTGAAAATGATTTTACTGAAGCTAAAGTTTGGAATGCCATCACTGAATTAGGAAATGAGAAAGCGCCAGACGGTTTCAATTTAGCCTTTTTCCAGCACTGTTGGTCTACTGTCAAGGAGGAAGTTATAGGTTTTTTTGTTGATTTCCATAATAAAGGTGTCTTTGAGAAAAGTTTAAATGCCACTTTTATTAGTTTGATTCCCAAAGTGGCTGGAGCCGATGATATTAAGCTTTTTAGGCCCATCAGTTTGGTAGGGAGTGTTTATAAGATTCTCGCCAAAGTCCTCGCTTCAAGATTGAGGAAAGTTGTCGAAAAAATTGTGGGTCCCTCGCAGCATGCTTTTGTTCCCAGCCGTCAAATCTTGGATGCTACCTTGATTGCCAATGAGTGCATCGATTCTTATTTAAGATCTCGAATTTCGGATATCCTGTGTAAGCTTGACATTTAAAAGGCTGATGATCATGTCTCTTGGAGTTTTCTTTTGGCTATTCTTGAGAAAATGGGCTTCCCTAACAAGTGGTGGAAATGGATCTCTTTTTGTATTTCCACTGTGCGCTTCTCTATTTTGATTAATGGTGAAACATCTGGTTTTTTCTCAAGTTGAAGGGGTCTAAGGCAAGATGACCCTTTGTCGCCTTTATTGTTCATTTTGGTTATGGAGATGCTTAGTAAGTTGGTGATTAAAGCAAGTGAGGCGGGTTTCTTGAATGGCTTTCGGATTAGCAACCCTCACCCCGAGGACTTGTTGATTTCTCATTTGCTCTTTGCCGATGATACCCTTGTTTTTTGCAAACCGGACGAAAGTAATTTGGGTTACTTAAGGTGCATCCTTCTGCTTTTTGAAGCTATGTCTGGGCTAAGGGTAAACTTTTGCAAAAGTGCACTCATTCCCATTGGTGAGGTGCCTAATGTTCATGATTTGGCCCGTTTCTTTGGGTGTGGAGTTGAGCATCTGCCTTCTTCTTATCTTCGTCTTCCTCTTGGTGCTTCTTAAAAGAGCATAGCTGTTTGGGACCCAGTTATTGAGAGGTTCCATAAAAAATTGCAGGCTGGAAATCTAAGCTTTTGTCCAGAGGGGGTAGATTGACACTTTTGAAAAGCACTTTGTGTAGTTTACCTATCTACTTCATGTCTTTATTCACCATCCCAGCTAACATTGCTAATTGGTTAGAGAAAATCATGAGAGATTTTCTTTGGAATTCTATTGATAATGGTAAAGGCCTCCATTGGGTTAATTGGAACGAAGTATGTCGTCCTAACTCCTAAGAATGAGGGAGGACTTGGCATAAGACCTCTCCGTGTTATGAACGATGCTTTGAAGAACAAATAGTTGTGGAGGTTTGCAACGGAGGATGATGCTATGTGGAGAAACGTGATCAAGGCAAAATATGGAGTTGATGAGTTGGGTTGGTGGAGCGAGAAGAGTTCTTATGCCCACGGTGTTGGTTGTTGGAAATCTATCTTATCACGTCTTAAGCGTTTCAAATCTTTAGTGCATTTTGAGGTGAAGGATGGCTCAAGGGTGTTTTTTTGGCATGATGTGTGGTATGGGGAGCGGCCTTTAAAGACTCTTTTTCCTGATCTTTTTAAGATGGCTCGTCTGAAGTATGCTACGGTACAAGAAGTTGTTTCTTGGAATGGGGACATTAGCCATTGGAACTTCACTTTTGCGAGGAATCTTAATGATTGGGAAGAGGATAGTTCTTGTAATTTGTTAACCGTACTTGCTGGCAAAGAGGTTCTGTCGCAAGGAAAGGATGAGATTGTGTGGCCATTTAACGCTAAGGGATCCTTTAGCGCCAAGAGTTTTTGTTCCACACATTTTGATGCCTTGGATGGTTATGTTCTTGCTGCTTTGACCATTTTGAAGTCTAAAGCTCCCACAAAAGTGTGTTTCCGCATGGACAGTCATCATAGGAAAGATCCTTACTGATGACATGCTTAAAAGAAGAAATTTTAGAGGTCCATGCAGATGCTCTTTGTGCTTAGAGGAGGAAGAAACCGCGGATCATCTCCTTGTACATTGTCGATGGGTTTCCGCGCTTTGGGATTTAGCTCTCTCTCTTATGGGGATTAGTTGGGTTCAACCTTCTAATGTTAGAGATGTGGTAGTAGCTTGGAGGAGAAGGATGAAGAAGAGTTGGGCCCGTGGAGTTTGGAACATGGTGCCTTTGGCTATTTGGTGGACTACGTGGAAGGAGAGAAATCGTCGTATCTTTGACGACAAAGTCTTGTCGTTTCAAGATTTTAAGCTCTATTTTTTGAGGTTGTTGTATAATTGGAGTGTCGGGCTTAGTGGAGACAAAAATTTAAATTTTTTGACTTTTGTCAATTGCATTATGGATGAGAGCTTAAGGGCATAATGTTTTTGTATTTACCCCTTTTGTAAATGGGTGGCATCCCCTTGGTGTCCTTTTAATATACCTCTTGATTACTTACCCAAAAAAAAAAAAAAAAATTGAAAGTCAATAAAAAATCCCATAATCTCCCCCTTGACAATAGACCAACAATGCTGAAAGAAAGCTATATTGAACCCATCTGGCCTGGAGCTTTCTCGTTACCTGACTCAGATATGACATTCCACACTTCATCTTCAGTAAAATCTTTTACAAGATCGCTAGCATCGTCAGGGCTAATAGAGGCAAAAGCGATTCCATCAAGAAAAAACCTTCACGGTTGATCTTCATGATACAGATTCTCATAGAAGTTGACAATCACACTTCTGGCGGAGGCAGCATCAACATAAAACTCACCATCCACTTGAATTTTGTGAATAGCATTAAACTTTCTTCTCGTATTTGCCACCTGGTGGAAAATTTTGGTATTTCGATCACCTTCCTCAATCCACTGTTGCTTTGCTCTTTGGCGCCAAAAGATATCAATGGATTTTCGCACCATAGAGAGTTCTTTTTTAACTCCTAATCTCTCAAATCTATCCGCCCAAGAGAGACTGTTGCTACTCCTTCTCATCTAAGAGCTTCACTTTATCCACCAGACTAGCCATCTTAAACTCTAAATGACCAAACACTTCCCTATTCCACTGTTTAAGTTTGGTCTTCAAAAAGTTGAGTTTCTTTGCCAAAATAAAACTCGAAGGGCCAATAACATTCAGTTCATCCCAAACAGATTTGACAAGGTCGTCAAATCCATCCGCTTCAAGCCACATATTCTCGAATTTAAAAGGACATCTACCTCTAGAGACTTCCCCAACCCTCAGAAGAATGGGAAAATGGTCCGAAGTAATCTTTGGAAGGGTAACTTGATGAACCCCCTGGAAATGATCTTCCCACTCGACCGAGAAGAGAAATCGATCGATGCGAGATAACACAGGAACCTCCTCATGGCTGGACCAAATAAAGCGAGCACCTTCTAAAGGAGGGTCAACGAGATTGCAAGAATCAATAAAACTAGAGAACTCTCTCATTGCCGAAGACGACCAACCACCTGTGGATCTCTCTGAAGGAAACCTAATGACATTAAAATCCCCACCCAAACACCACGAAATGTCCCAAGAAGACATGAAGAACGACAACTCCTCAAATAAAGCCCGTCACATATAGTCGTCATTAGGCCCATAAACCCCAATCAGACCCCACTCAAAATTGTCCTCCAAAGACTTAAACCTACAGCACACAGAAAACGACCCAATGCGAGATTCACCGAGCTCCAAGACTTGAGGATCCCAAATGACAATAATGCCTCCTGAGCGACCCACTGAAGGTAGGTAAAGCCACTCAATCGGTCGACGACCCCACAAACTGATCGCTAACGGCCGACTAACCACCTCCAACTTAGATTCTTGGAGAATAGCAACATCGCAAGCAAAAGTACGTAACACCCACTTAACATCCCCCCGTTTATTTGGACAATTGAGCCCCCTGACATTCCAAGCAAGCAAATTAACGGCTGGCCCCATCCGAAAACAACCTATCCCTATCAACTTCATCCCCCATACTCTCTTCAACCGAATGTTCCCTTCTCATTCTATTTGCTTCCAACGATGCAAGAAAAGAAAGCAACTCCATTTCTCTACCTTCAATGGCCAGACCCATATTCTTACAAAAAAAGACCATTCTTTCCAAGACCCAGGCTGACCCTTCACTAACATTCCCTGAATCACTAGAACCGGGCAATGCAGCACCATCTAAACCTTGAGGGTGGGCTTAAGGTAGAGCTTCCTCAAATGAATAGGGCCCTCCCACCTCCTGCATAATAGGAGAGCCCGACTCAGAAACGACGAAATTAGTCTTTCGGAGCTTCTTCCTACGAGAGTAAACAAGCACACTCGTAGATGGTGAAGAAGCTGTAGGATGCAACTCCTCCTCCATCACATTCAGAGGTGATTCTGGGATCCTTGAGGCGGACGGAGAACTATCGTGTGAGTTACACTCACAATCAAAAGAGGGATAATTCTCCAACAGATCTCTCAACACTTGGAATTAATTAACACAGGGAGAAGAAGCCTCCAAAAACTCCTTCGAACCATTCTTCTTACAGGGAGGCATCGTCGCATCATTAACATTGTCCTTGAAGGAGACCTTCTGCTTCAACACATCACCGCTAAAATTTTGTTCTTCACCAATCACGGCTGCACACACATCCCATGAACCACAATCCCTACACTTCCACCCCATCAAAGGCGAATTAGGGGAGCCACCTGGATGACCTCGAAGAACATTCGCAAAAGACCTTTCCCTCCTCACCGGAAACCTGGAGAGAGTAGAAGCATTCCTTGGTGGAGGAGAAGGCTTCTTATGACCCTCAATCAAAGTCTCCTTAAGAATCTTTGTCACCCTAAACCAGCCCTCTGCCTTAGCTCCTTCAGGAAAGATCACTGACCTAGCCTGCCCACCATTACCCAACAGCGAGAGGGAAATGAATCTACCTTTGCTATTCTTTCTCAGTTGAAGCAACAGGCACCTCTGACCCCACCTGAAAGTTTTCAACCACAATGGTTCTCCCTTCAAGAAACCGAATCGAACCATTTGTACTGCCAACCAGCGAAATTCCTAGAAGCTCAACCGGATAAATGACGTTTTCCTCCTACTGGGCTCAGTAACCTTAAAAGGAAAAAGGCCTCCATCACCCCCAGTCACTTCCAGGACCTTCCCTTCCACTCTCACAGAGGCATACATGACCAAGAGACGGGCAATCCAGCGTAGCCAGAAGAAAAAAGTCCACAAGGCGAAAAGAAAAAACCCCTACTGCCCAGCAGCAGTGTGCACTGCTTGGGGAGGAGAAAAACGTGAGTAGCAGCAGAAAAAAGCACTTACCCGTGGCTGGCCGGAAACGACGGCAGCACCAAAGAATAGAACAGGAGAATCCGCGCCGGAAAAGATGGATTGAAGAAATTCCGGCGAGACTCCGACAGCCGGAAAGTTCGCCGACGACCGGAAACCGCCACTGAGCTTGCCGGCGATGACAGAAACTTCCGGCGAACCCAACACCTTGATCGGCAAATACCAGCACCCTCCTCCAACGCACAGATCTTAAGAAAACCAAAGGGTAACCCGTCGAACCCAAAGCCGACGACCGGCGAAGGGGCGGCCGGCGGCTCCCAGAGACCCAAAGTCCACCGGACTTCAGGTAACCCTCCGATGACCACTCCAGGCACCCTGAACTTCACCGGCCACCTGCTGAGTTCGCGACCTATCTTCCCGACGCAGAGGAGAGGGAGAAAGGAGGTTGGGGCTAGGACGCGTCGAGGTGGCTTCTGGGTGGTACACTGAAGACCGGCAATCGTGGTCTGGCGGAGGCAGAGGCGTGGCCCGACTGTGGTGGCCGGCGAGGGAGAGGAACCGGGGGGGGCTCCTACAAACCTCTACCATCCAGCTGGAAGGCCCTGACTGTTTTCTTTTTGTGGTTTATTGTTTCAGAAATGTCTTAACAGTACGGAACATAAATTGAATGGTACCAATTACTTCAAAAGGAGCAAAATTATTTGAATATATAAGCAGAGTATTGGTAAGGATGATCACTTGTCTGATGATGATCTTTTCTGATGATCCTAAGCAAGGATGGCTAAGGGAAGATGCACGGCTCATTTTACAAATTAGAAATTCCATTAACACTAAAGTGATTGGCTTGATTAACGATTGTGAACTTGGGAAAGAACTAATGGATTTAGAGTTCTTATATTCTAGTAAAGGCAATATCTCTTGAATTTATGAAGCTTGCAAGGCCTTTTACCGTGCCAAAAAGGAAGGCTGATCCCTCACAGCCTACTTCATAGATTTTTTTTTTTTTAATGAGTAATCAAAAATTGCATTAAAAACATACCAAGGGGATGTCACGCACTTACAAAAGGAGGCAACAAGATAACATCATGTCCTTAAGCTATCAACAATAGCCCTATCAACAAAATCTAAAAAAATCAGCTTTGCACCACGATCGAGAACTGACTCCAACTATACAAATTCCTCAAAAAATAAAGTTTGAAATCTTGAAAAGACAACCTAGCCTTGCCCTCAAAAATTTCTGTTATTCCTTTCCTTCCAAGTACACCACCAAATAGTCAAAGGCATCAACTTCCAAACTCCAAAGACCCAACTCTTCTTTAACCTTCTTGTCCAAGCCACCAACACACCTCCTATGGTTTTAGGTTGCACCCAACTAATCCCATCAACGATAATGACAAATGCCATAAAGTGTAGACCCATTGACAATGGAAGGTGGTCATCCGACTCTTCCTCTACTAGACAAATCGAACGCCTATTGGCCAACTTAAAGTTCCTCCTTTTAAGCATATCCTCGTAGGAATCTGCCCTTTGGTTGCCGCCCAAGCTAAAAACACACCTTAGCGGGAGCATTAGACTTCTAGATAGCCTCAGCTGGAGAATTGAGTTGAGTTGACCTTCATATGTCTCTTTATAGTAACTTTCAATGGTGAGTTGCCCACTTGACTCATGAGGCGAATGTATCTCGTCCTCTCCCTCAGAACAACCTTAGCGTTAGCGTGTAAAGCCAAAAGACTTAGCCCAGCCTACTTCATGGAGTTCAAGAAGACATATGAAAAACTAAACATGCCTTTACCATTCAGTTCTAATATCAAAGTACAATAGGGATAAAGAGAATAAATGGCATTGACTGGCCTTCCTTCTGAATTTGAGACTGCTGCATATCAAATTCTCTAAAGTTCGGAGATCACTTTTCCAAACGATGCCTTCAGTGGAGTACTTCGCACAGAGAATACTCTACACCATCCATTGAGCCAATTAATGTTCTTATTGCCAAAGTACGACGGATAGATGCTGGTAGGAAGAACAATAACAGAGGAGTAACCAAGGCTACAGACAGCCCTTTTAATGAAATAGTTTTGTTATTACTGCAAAGAGCCTGGTAATGGGAATTCTTACCAATCTACAGACAGCCCTAACAGTGTATTTACTACAAAGAATACATGTTAGACGCATTGCAGAATTTTATGGCTCATAATGGGATTCTTCACCACTCTTCTTGTATTGGTACACCTTCTCAAAATGGAGCTGCGGAGAGAAAGAATGGGCATTTACTTGATGCTGTTTCCATAGCTCGTTTCATTATCAATCATATGCCATTGCCAGTGCTCAATGGTGATATTCAGTATAGTGTTCTCTTTCCGAACAAAGTCACTCTTCTCGGTAGAACCACGGATATTGGGTAGCACGTGCTATGTTCAGGATGTACGGCCTCAAGTTACTAAGCTTGACCCAAAAGCGCTCAAATGTGGCTCAAAGCTGAGGGGTTCTCCAATCTTATTAAAAAATGGTGGGAGGAGGTGGAAGTTGAAGGCTTTGCCAGTTTTGTGCTTGCAAGGAAATTTAAGTTCGTTAAAGAGGAGTTGAAGAAATGGAAAAAGAAGTCTTCGGGGATGATAAGTTAAGGAAATACAAACTGTTGTATTCTGTTAACACTCTTGATGTGAAAGAAGAATCTGATCGTCTCAGCAATGATGAAATTGACCAAAGGACTGAGGCTAGAGAGGAGTTGGCAACGGTTTTGCAAATGGAAGAAATTTCTTGGAGGCAAAAGTCAAGGGCTTTGTGGCTTAGAAAGGGCGACCGCAACACAAAGTTTTTCCACAGAACAGCCAATCTGTGCAGGAAGTTCAACTTTATGTCAGCGGTGATGATCGAGGGGAATCGCTATGAAACGATTGAAAATATGAAAAGCTCTATACATGGATTATACAAGGAGCTGTTTTCTGAGACTGAACCCTGGAGGCCGAAAGTGTATGGCTTATCACTGGCTTCTCTACCTGCCTCTGCTAGGGAGGTTCTTGAGATGTAATTCGATGAAAAGGAAGTAACTAGAGCTCTACATGACTATTGTGGGGATAAAGCGCCTGGCCAGATGGCATGACTATGGCTTTCCTTCAAGCAAACTAGGATACAAAACGGGGGATGTGTTGACCATGTTCTCAGAGTTTTACACTAATGGAAAATTTGTGGCTAGCCTTGATGCTACTTTTATTGGGCTTACTCCAAAGAAAGTTGATGCTCAAAATATCAAGGATTACCGGCCAATTAGTTTGATACTTTGATTCGTTGTATTTATAAGTTACTCTCAAAGGTGTGAGCTCGTAGGCTAAGAGATGTTATTGGGGGTCACATTTCAGAGAATCGGAATGCCTTTGTGGAGGCAAGTAGATTTTGGATGCAATGCTTATTGCAAATGAGCTTATTAACTCCAGGATCAACTCAAGTACGCCCGGGGGTTATTTGTAAGCTAGGCATCGAGAAGGTTTATGACCACATCAATTGGATCTTCTTACTTACGTTATGAGCAGAACGGGGTTTAGGGAGAGATGGATTGCTTAGATTCGCCATTGTATCTCTTCTGCTTCTTTTGTGGTGCTAATTAGTGGTTCCCATTCTCAATTCTTTTCTACCTCCAGAGGGTTGCGCCAAGTTGACCCTATTTCTCCTCTTCTGTTCTTATTGATAATGGAAGTTTTCACAAGGATGTTAAATTCAACTCCTACATTGGGGGCTTATATTTGGGTTCTCTATAGGCCGATTGAATGCATTTATTACTAATGTCTCTCGCCTCCTCTTCGCTAATGATACGATTATCTTATGTGATAATGATTGTGAGCAAATAGTGAACTTGCGTGGCATTCTTATTTGGTTTGAGGCGATTTTTGGCCTAAGAGTCAATCTGTCGAAGAGCTTTATCTTACCAGTTGGGAAAGTGGACAATATCCAATTGCTTGCGGGTATTCTAGGTATTCTAGGTTGCTCCATTGATTCTTTTCTAACATCCAATCTTGGTCTCCCTCTTGGTGCAAAATTTAAGGATAAATCCATCCGGGAAACTGTAGTTGAGTGTTTAGAGAGAGAACTATCTGGGTGAAAATCAAAATACCTTTCCAAAGGGGGGAGATTGACCCTGATTAAGAGTGTTCTGTCGAGCATTCCAACTTATTTTCTCTCACCCTTCCCTTTACTAGTCTCAGTGGCAAATAAGTTAGAAGCTATTTAGAGAAAATTTCTTTGGGGGTCTTTTGGTAGCGACTTCAAAGATCATCTCGTTAGATGGAATATTATCAAGAATCCCATACCTGATGGGGGATTAAGTGCTAAGGATCTTAGACTCTTCAATGAGGCATTATTAGGCAAGTGGCTATGGAAATACATAAATGAGAAGGATATCCTTTGCAGAAGGGCGGTTCGGAGCAAATATGGTGATAATGGTCTAGGATGGTATCCCTCTAAACCAAGTGGTGCTTATGCGCAAAGTTTGTGGACATTCATTCACAAAGAATGGGGAAGATTTTTTCATCATTTTTTCTTCGAGGCTGGTGTTGGTTCTTCTATTTTCTTTTTTTTTTTTGGCGGCACGATCGTTGATGTAAGGAGGGTCCTCTGCGAGATCTCTACCCCTATCTTTATGTGCTTGCTGTGAATAGAGATGCTACTATTGCAGATTATTATCAATGTGGGCCTGGCACTATTGTATGGTCTCCAGTTTTCCTCCAAGATGCTTTGGTTGATGACACTATTCTTGCCATCTTTCTCAATAAGTTGAATGAGGTTACACCCCAGGACTCACTTAATGTGGTTACTTGAGATCTCAACTCTAAAGAAGTTTTCACTATCAAATCTTATTATTTAAAGCTCCCCTCTTATTTTGTCTTCGCTATTCAGTCAAGTTCTTTGGCGTAGTTCCCTTGGAAAATTATTTGGAAGACTTTAGCTCCCTTAAAGGTGTCAATTTTTGTGTGGAAAGGTTCGCATGGTAGTATTCTGACATGTGATAATTTACAAAAGAAGGAATTATCTTGGTGAATAGATGCTCTATGTGCAAAGAGGATTTAGAGTCTCCTGATCATCTACTGTTGCATTGTCAATTTGAAAGGGCTCTTTGGGAATTATCCTACAGTTGCTTGGGGATTTCTTGGGTTGTTTCTGATTCTCTAAGGAATCATCTTTTGGCTTAGGATGGTGCTTTTAGTAGGAAATTTAAAGAGAAAAGTCTCTTATTGATCTCACATGTGATTTTTTGGACTATTTGCTGAGAGAGAAACAAAAGAGTCTTAGAAGTAGAGGATACACCTCTTCAACAATCAAAGATATTATTATCAGGACTCTTTTTTTTGGGGATAGTGGGAACTTTTGCCAATCTTCTTTTGATGTAATTGATTTTGTGAATAGGTTCCATCTTGGGTGTACATAACGCTTTTGTAGGATGCCTGCTTGCATCCATCCTTTTGTTCATATTTTATTTATATATATTTTACTCTTTTCCTTATCAACAAAAAGCACTCAAATGTGTCTTATTAGGAGACTCTTGCATTCAAAAAGGCTATCATTGTTATTCTCCTGATCTCAAAAGACATTGTGTTTGCTAATGTATTGTTTTCAGACGACACACCATTCTTTTCCTCTTTTTCCACATCTACCAGTGCGGGGAAGGAAGATAATTGGGTTATTCATAATTTCACCACTCGAAAGGATTCTACTAAGCAACCTGATGAGGGTGTCTCTCCTACATCTGCAAGTTCTGAGCAACCACCAATTAGTGATCCTCCACCAGCAAAGCCACCAATAGGTCAAGTTTATTCTAGAAGACAAGAGATCAATAATACCTATCTTCCAGCTACTTCTTCACCATCTAACTCCCCTCCAAATGATCTTGATTTTCCTATTAGCCTTCGCAAAGATAAACAACAATGCACCTTCCCCAACCTTCCAAAATCTGCCTATCCTATTGTTAATTTTTTTCATATGATCATTTATCTTCTTCTTATAGCTCCTTAATTGCTTCTCTAGACTTTGTATCTATACGTAAGACAATTGAGGAGACTTTCAGGTGGTAAAATGCAATGCTTGAAGACATCAGTGCTTTAGAGGAGATCACACTTGGGATTGGGTTCATTTACCTAAAGGTAAGAAAGTTGGGGGGGTGTAAATGGGTCTTTGCAATCAAATCCTGATGGCTATATGGCAAGACTCAGACCTATATTGGTGACTAAAGGATATGCCAAATCTATGGGGAAGATTATTCTGAAACAAGGGTGGAGCTATGTGGGTGCAAGGAGTGTCTATGTGTCAATTGACACGTCAGGTTGGCAGAAACAACTTATGCAGAAGACATTTTGGACAGAAAATGTCTATATATACAATTTTGTTAGTCAATATAATAGTAAATACAATAGTAGTTGGTGTGTGCTCGCCCACTGCTCGGTTGGTCGCCCAGCACGCTTCATTCACAGTTGCATACTAAGGGTTTCCCCTAGTTTCCTTAAGTGCCGCCTTTTTTTAGATATATTGGCCTCTTAATTTTCTTTCCCCCTCGATTTCAAATCTGTTCCTAAAACTACACACGACATTATACGAGCCTTTTTGCCCTGGTCAAATTCAAGGTAAATTCTCAGTTTTATCTATAATTATTTTAGTCAAATTCATGTTAAATAATTCATAGATTTAGTAATTTACTCTCACGACTAAAGGAATTATGGCTCTTGGGGATTTGGAGAATTTGATTTGTTAGAAATCAATTGGTTAAATAAAATTGAATTGTTGTGCTTTTGTTTTCTACAAAGAAACTAAGAAGTTAGTTAATTTTGAATTCTTATGCTCTTGATTTCTAAAATGAATTAGTTTACTTTGTCTATTTATATGAGTACGAAAATCACTTTTTACATGACACTTTGTTACTCATTTTCAGACGGATCTTTTAAAAGATTATCCGACGACGATATTATGCTTTTGTTTTCAAAATATGAGATATCGTCACAGACAACATTAGTAGAAGTATTAGCTATGTATTTTCATTTTCAGAACTAATGTGAAATTTTATATTTTTTTTTGATAAGGAAAAAGAGTAAAATATATTAAACTGTAAAATGTACAAAGGGATGGACGCAAGCAGGCATCCAACAAAAGGATTATGTACACCTTAGATGGAACCTATCCACAAAATCAATTACATCAAAAGCAGAATCACAAAAGTTTCCACTATCCCAGAAAAAAAGAGTCTTGATAAGAATATCTTTAATTCGTTGAAGGGGCGTCTCCTCTCCTTCAAAGACTCTTTTGTTTCTCTCTCGCCAAATAGCCCAAAAAATCGCATGTGGGATCAATAAGACGCTTCTCGCTTTAACTTGTCTACCAAAGGCACCCTCCCAAGGCAAAAGATGATTCCTCACTGAATCCGAGACAACGCAGGACTCCCAAGCAACTAAAGGATAACTCCCACAAAACCCTTGCAAATTGACAATGTAGTAGTAGGTGATCAGGAGACTCCAAATCGTCTTTACACATAGAACATCTGTTCACCAAAATAATTCCCTTCTTTTGTAAATCATCACATGTCAGAACACTCCCATGCGAAACTTCCCACACAAAGACTGGCACCTTCAAGGGAGCCAAACTCTTCCAAATGATTTTCCAAGGAAACCACCCTAAAAATCTAGACTCCATAGTGAAGATAGAATTAGAGAGGAGCTTTAGATAATAGATTTAACAGTGAAAAAACCTTAGGGTTGAGATCCCAAGTAACCGCATCAGGTGAGTCATGAAGTGAAATCTCACTCAACTTACTGAGAAAGGTGGCAAGAATAGTGTCATCCACCAAAGCATCACGGATGAAAACAGGAGACCACACAAAAGTGCTAGGCCCACGTTGGCAAAAATCTGCTATAGTAGCATCTCTATTCACCATAAGCACATAAAGAGAGGGGAAGCTATCTCGCAGAGGGCCCTCAGTACACCAACGGTCGTGCCAAAACAAGATAGAAGAACCGACACCAGCCTTGAAGGAAAAATGATGAAAAAATCTTCCCCATCCTTTGTGAATGAACCTCCATAAACTTGGCCCATAAGCACCACTTGCTTTGGATGGATACCATCCAAGACCATTACCCCCATATTTGCTCCTAATCACCCTTCTCCACAGGCTATCCTTCTCATTCATGTATCTCCACAAGACTAGCAATGCTTCATTGAAGAGTCTAAGATCTCAACCTAATCCCCCTTCCGGTATGGAATTCTTAATAATATTCCATCTAACAAGATGAAATTTGAAGTCACTACCAAAAGACCTCCAAAGGAATTTTCTCTGAATAGCTTCCAACTTATTAGCCACTAAGACTGGTAGAGGGAAAAGTGATAGAAAGTAAGCTGGAATGCTCGCCAAAACACTTTTAATAAGTGTCAGTCTCCCCCCTTTGGAGAGAGATTCTAATTTCCACCCAAATAGTCTTCTCTCAAAACGCTCGATCACAAGTGCCCAAATGGATCTATCCTTAAATTTTGCACCAAGAGGGAGACCAAGATAAGATGATGGAAAAGAACCAATAGAGCATCCTAGAATCCCTGCAAGCACTTGAATATTATCCACTTGCCCCACTGGGAAGTTTAATCCCGACACCCCTTGATTCGAAACCTGAATACGCCACTGTTTTGCGATCTTCTCCCCAGTGCCTAACATGACTTTAGTTCATCTTTTCATATCCGTGGTTGCTTCTCAAAACTTGTCTTTACACCAATTGGACATTAAGAATACATTCCTCCATAGCAATCTCCAGAAAGAGGTGCATATGGAGCAACCAACTGGGTTTGTTCCTCAGGGGGAGCATGGGAAAGATTGTCAATTGAAGAAATCTCTATATGGTTTGAAGCAAAGTCCTCGCGATTGGTTTGGCAAGTTTAGCAAAGTAATCCAAGAGTTAGGGTTGAAAAAGTGCAAATGTGATCACTAGACAGTTGGTGGTCGTATATGTCGACGGCATCATCACTACAGGAGATGATTATTCAGAGATCTCTTCTCTTAAGTCATTCTTACACAACAAGTTTCATACAAAAGACTTGAACCACCTCAAATGCTTCTTAGGAGTAGAAGTAACAAGAAGCAAGATAGGAATTTTCTTATTTCAAATAAAATATGTTCTTAACTTGCTCGCAGAAACCAGAAAGATAGGAGCAAAGCCGCGTAGTACTCCAATGGTTCCTAATGTACATCTTGCAAAAGATGATGGTGATCCCTTTCATGATCCAGAAAGATTGAACTATCTCATTATAAGTCGTCCGGACATTTCTTATATAGTGAGTATTGTTAGCCAATTTATGCCTGCAACAATAGTCGAACATTCGGCAGCCTAGAGCATATCTTATGTTACTTGAAAGGGGCTCCTAGTACTGGCCTTGGCGTACTATATAGAAATCATGGGCACACTCGCATCGAGTGTTTTGCAGATTCAGATTGAGCTGGTTCCCAAATTGATTGAAGATCCACTACATGCTATTATGGTTTTGTTGGTCAGAACCGAGTTTCATGAAGAAGACGCATAATGTTGTGTCCAGATCCAGTGCAGAATATAAATACAGGGCTATGGCATAATCTACTTGTGAAATTTTGTGGATACATCTTTAATTGAAACTGGTTTGAAGTTTGTCACCAGCAGAACTTTGGTTTGATAATGAGGTTGCTCTCCATATTCCCTCGACTCCAATGTATCATGAACGAACAAAACACATCAAGGTTGACCGTCACTTTATCCGTGAGAAGAACCAAGAGAAATTAATTTCCACCACGTATGTAAAGACAGGGGAGCAACTAGGTGACATTCACGAATGCATTAACTGGGACTCGAGCTGATTATCTTCGTAATAAGCTGGGCATTATTAACATCTATGCTCCAACTTGAGGGGGAGTGCTATAGTTGGTTGTATATTAGTTGTAGATTAGCTTTCCTTATATTCTTGGCAAGATTATATGCTTTCCTTATCTTGTTAGCAATATTATAGGTAGCTGATAGTTAGAAGTATTTAAAGCATAAAATATAGTTGTTACCATAATTAGGGCCCTGTGGATATATATAT
>JAKOGI010000050.1:15000-20000 GCA_029747015.1 Carnegiea gigantea | reverse complement strand
CGCATATCTTGGGAAAAATAACGTAAAACAAGACAAATTAAAAAGTAACACTGACATGATAAAGAGGAAGAAAGCTACAGAATGTAACTTCCAGGTGATACCCATGCATGAACCTTAAAGTATGTAGAAACATCCCAGAGCTCCATTTGATAGGAAAGCAGCACATTGATGATTCACTTGTACAGCACAAACCAAACACACAAACAAAATATGTCAACATATAAATGGCAAAATCAAAAACGAAAAGAAAATGATGAACAAAAGGGGACACTGAGAAGTAGGTGAAGAGAACATTTCAAAAAGACATAGCCCAAAGGATTGGCATATTAGACATGATACCAGCAACTTTCACAAAGTAGTTTCCTATCATCATAGTATGATGCGTGCAACACACAAATAACTTCCTACCTTTCCTCGTTTAATTAGAAAACCTTCAACTTTAAACAAACAAAGAAACCGGGCGGTCATGTTCTAGTACAAACTGGCAGAGTATTAGTCAAATTCATCAATTAAAACTCTAGAGAGCAGGACCCACATTGGATGTTGTTGATCAATTACAACTCTAACTTATAGGCTATTATCATCATTGAGAGTAGTTAAGAGAATTAAGCTGAGTACTTTACTACTTAACAACCCTCATTAGATGAACACATGAGAAATTACCGCGTTTTGCTTATAAAATCCCAATAAGAAACAAATGCATTAGGCTTTGGGTTGGAGTTGTAAACTAGAAAGTCACAAATATCCTAGTATCCCTTGATGCAAGAATGAATATTCATTGCAGCTTTCTATAAGAATTTACAAAAATGTACAAATTAAGAAAAATAACTTTTCTTTCTACGTAGTAGTTTCTTTTCCGTTCCTTTATTTTATTTTATTTTTAAATTGGAGGGGGAGGGACGTGCTTAGGCACTCAATCTTTAGTACCTTATGCAAAGGGAGAGAGTTGCCAGGAAAGAATATAAGAGGTGACTTGAATATGGGGAATAAGGTTAAGTCAAACAAATAACATCGAATTTTAGGAAAACCCCTTTTTTCCCCACTGGATAACCTTTAATTAACCCTGGCCAACGTAAACCCAACTTGAAACGGCTACAAAATGTAGGATGTTAGACACCAGTTTTCAGCCCAAAATCCAAAATCACTTTAACCAAAAAACTCCTAAAATCTAGGGTTATGGTCATGGTTGAGTTGGGTTGACAAATAAGTCTCTTTCACAATGTTTAGCAATATATGAGTCTCTCTTGCTCGTTTTCATGCTACTAGTTTTATCTTAGGTAATAATATTAAACCCAAGCCATGAGTGGGGTCACTTTAATTTTTATTATCCAATTTTATGAGTATTTAGATTTCTCCTCTCTTTAACTTTCTCATAATCTTTGTAAGTGAATAGCCATGGAAAATCAAATCAACTAGAAAAGAAAAGGGAAAACCAAAGATAATGTAGGATAGGGAGCACGGATACATCCTCTCTCTCTCCCCCCCCCCCCCCCAACACACACACACTCATGCGGTCATTACACCACCACACCCCTCCCCCAAAAAAATCCACACCCACACATACAAAGAGTGGGGTAGTGGAAGAAAGAGCCAACCAAGAGAAAGCAAGGACAACATTCTTTCTTTTCAGCAGTGCAAAGAGTAGAAAGAGAATAAAAAATATAATATGACAATCCTAGAACATATAAAAAGATGATGAGAATAAACTTATCAATAGAGAGAGAAGAGGGTAAAAAAATTTTCAAAACACACAAAAATTAAAAAAATCATTTCAAGTTAGATAGCAAAAAATCTGCCGCTCTTACACATATAATATTAGTTGGATTGGATTGTTCTCAAATATAGCCAACAAAGAATGGAAATAGCATTCCTTGTTTGATTATGATCCGTCTACAAGTGCCTCGTGTTGTTTATGTAGTGAAGGAAGCAACTAAACAAATTTGGCATTACACCACTACTTGCTATTTCACCAACATGGCATGCATAAGTAAGAGGAAAGTTGGATTGATTCCTCAATGCAAGTCTAAAACCCTACAATTGGTTTCCACTTGTCCATCCGCATTTTAACTATATCCATTATTGATTCCTTAAATTTATTTTAATTCAATTTTTTAGCAGTGGACATCAGACACGTGACAACTAGACCTTGCCTACTCAGGCAAGGCTTCAAGGTATTAAATTGGATTTGGAATTTTGGATTTTAGAGTGTTTCAAGAAGTTAAAATTCCTCACAAGCTCAACACCTTAAAAAACATCTTTTTCTTCCATCATGCCCATTGAAGCCGACATATTGTCAAGGGTTTTTTTTTAAGGATAAGAAAAAGGCAATATATTCATGATAACAAGAGGAACTACAAGAAAGGATGTTGAAACCATCCCACAAAAGCTAATTACAACTCAAGAATAGGCTATCCGCAAAATCAGTTACATCAAATGAGGAGGAACGAAAAACCTCCTCCTCCCAAAGAATAAATTCTTAAGCCACTTGCCCTTTAACTGCCGCAAGAAGAACTTGACATGAATCAAGCTAATTGACAAATATTAATTAAAGAATCCTACATCCATAAACTCAATACTCTAAACATCTTATACTTCCCTCAACTACACTTTTTGGTGATTAATGTAATTTGTTAAGAAAATCAAAGGAAACTAAGGAATGGAAACTAACTGGATATGCATTTCATTTGCTCAAGATATGAAACACTTATCATAAGTTAGTAACTAACAACCTTCGTATACTGGAATCACCCAACCCAACACCTTCAGCAACTTGCTTGTGCAGAAACAAAGAATAACAAGAGCTATAGCACACCTTAGGGTACATCCTGGTGGGTTCTATACATAGAGGACTCCAATAACCAACTTATGTCATACCAAGATGTTTGATCGAAAGGCTTCTGTACTCTGAGCCATATTTTACATTCACCATTTAATTGAATGCCATCCCAAGTTAATCTATTCCACACAGCATGAGCTTTTGTACATGTTAAGCATGTAAATTGAAATTTATAAGCAGCACCCCTACAAATCCCTACAAATCCCACTAAAAGAACAGCTAATCACTTTCATATGCCTGCTCTCACAATTTCCCCATTCCATGAGCTGAAATCGCATTAAGCCGAATTATTCTCCCAATTAGATGTTTTTGTAGACTAGAATTTCATGCTTCTCATTGATCAAAACTTAACAAACAAGAGTTACATTACATAGTGTCAGTCCCCCAAGCTCAAAACTAGATTACGCCATTTATGGCAACCCAGTTGTCACAGTCTTGCTTCTTGCCTGCAAGCTTCAGTTCTTGTTCTTACTTTTATGCTAGTAGCCTACTAGAACATTTTTGTGTAGCTTCTAAGCCTTCTATTGCATCAATAACCATCTTTGAGGGACTTGATTAAGGGTGGATTAACAAAAACTGCATTTCAAAACCCGATCACTCCAACTGGAGCTTTCTTGATATCTCTTTTCAAACTAATCACTTGTTTAAGCTACTTCTTTGACCTAACCTTGCTAAATGTGCATGATAATATCTTCCTCAAAGAGTCTTTGAGCTTATAGATTCCAATATGCTTACTCGCACGCAATACCCAATTAAATACAACAATTATCTTATCCAACAAACAAAATTATAACCTTTTCTGCAACTTACATCATGTTAATGCTATCAAGCCAGCATCAAATATAAACAACCAAGAGAGTAATTTTCTCGTCCAAAGAGTGGTTTATACTTTATAGGGATTGAAATTCAAAAAATAAAAACTTCAATCGAACGAAGTGGCCAAAACAATTGCACAAAAAATCAATCCACAATCATACCCTTTTCAAAGAAGTTTGCATCAAATTCACCAGGTTGATTTTTAGCTATGGAGCTTGGTCTTAAACTCCCAGGACATTCAATTTTTATAGAATTCAGCCCAGTGCCTTTTAAACCCGTGAACATTGAAATGCCATTGAATCTCTGGAACCGTTAACATGTGCTTATGACTTCAAAATAGACAAACAAAACATGACCCCAGATAAAAAATTTAGTCACCATTTTATGATCACAAGTTACATTGAAGCTAAAAACACAAACTAAACAGAACTCTCACTTGAGTTGAGTAACCCATGGACTCACTGAGCTGAAAGTGCTTGTTTGAACCACGGTGCCATTGTTATGCACACAAAAATAATCCCATAAATTCAATTGCAACCCTTGAAAGCAAAGTGCTTATAAACAAATTAGCAAATCAAGCAACAATTTCATCAAGATGGAGCAAAGACCACTTAATTCACCTAAAATTCCCGCTGAGAAGGCTCTGAAAGTAGGAGGACTCTTCAACTAGCCTGTTCCGGTTTATCTTGACCTTGATTATATCATGGCTAGGAATGGTGGACAAGTCCCAGCTAGCAATATCGTCTGTTGATATGAAAATTTCGGTGAGAGAAGTGCTTTCAGCTGGTTCGATGAGATTGGGATCCCTGCACTCGATAACAATGGTGTCATCATCAAAGTCTGCAGTAGCCGCCATTTACAGCTTCTTTGGTCTGCAACACCACCCGCCCGCTGCGCACTCTCTCTCTCTCTCACTGTCTCTCCATCGCTAGTGCTTCGATTGCTCTCCCTTGTCCCTTTTCCAATCAGTAACCATATTTCGCTAATGATGAGTAGATGTGACAAAACTGATCCGAAACTCAAAATTCGAATTGAATGGTTCGAATTTATATTTGAACCGACACCCAAAATAGAATTAACCAATTTGGGCCCGAATATTCAAAGTAAACTAATCCAGAACCGAACAAAATCCGAATTGTAACATGATCCGAAATGACCCACACCCGAAATGATCCGACGTAATTCAAACCCGATCCGTAGTGAACCTATCCGAAGTAAACCGAAAATGGACAATTCGAACCCGAACCGAACCGTACCTGATTTAAAAAAATTCGATTCTTATCCGTCTCAATTTTACCCGAATAAATAGTAATTTTTTTGGATTTTAGTCTTTTCTCTTTTGGGGGAA
>JAKOGI010000050.1:7500-10000 GCA_029747015.1 Carnegiea gigantea | reverse complement strand
TAATGCCCAAGGGCAACAAGTAATAGTAAAGGATGGCCCTGAAGTCTCGATCCATATTATTACATTACACTTCATTGGTAACCCAAAAGAAGAACAAGCAGCAGCCAAAATAATTCTTATTAACTTAAGGTGTCCAACCTTAAGTGATTATCGTTGGTATAAAAATGTCTTTTTTACAAATATTCTTAAAAGAGATGATGGAATACAAGATTTTTGGAAAGAACGTTTTATAGCCGGACTTCCAAAACTCTTTGGAGAACGCGTCTTAAGCAAACTAAGACAACAATTTGGTACTAATGATATCCCATTTGGATTATTAACATTTGGCCAGCTCTTTGGCATATCAAGAATGAAGGACTTAATCTTTGCATGGAGATTAAACTTCAAGCTAAATATGGAGCAGAAAGAGCCCAATCCAGAAGGGAAATGGGAACTTTCTGTATGCGTTTGGTATCACCAAAATAGAAGCTCCTTCTGCTGTTCATAAAAAGGTTCAGAAGAATGTTAATAAACCTCATCCCTACAGACGACCTCTTCCTCCTCCTCCTCCTCCAAAGCCGTATAAGAAGAAGTTTGGCCTGAAACCTACTCCGAAGGGTAAGGGTAAAACTCCTATTAAAAAGAACAAGATTGTTTGCTACAAATGTGGTAAAATAGGCCACAAAGCTTTTCAATGTAAAACTGAGCAAAAGATTAATGAGTTATTTTCTGAGGAACCAGAACTTCAGAGAAAGCTCTTAGCCTTACTAACAAAAGAATCTTCTGATTTTGAGGAAGAAGATTACTACATGGAGACAAGCGATGACGATTCTGAGTACGAATCTTCTCCTATACAAATGCTTAATGTTATTACAAATCGTTCTTAAAAAGAATTTCTTTTAGATTTAATGGGGAACATAACTGACAATGATTTAAAGAAAGAGTATTTAGAAAATTCAAAAATTTAATTCTTGAAGTAGAAAAAATAGAGCGAGTTTCTGTGAGTAGTTTGCTTGTAACCTGTGTCCCCCAGCTTTATAAGTATTGTAAGTTTTTATTTTTTCAATTAATAATAATCTTTGTTGGTACAATTCTATTATATATTATTTTCTTTAAAGTTTTATTTTGCTTATATTTTATTTTCTTTAAAGTTTATTTTTACT
The DNA here is from genome assembly GCA_029747015.1 of Carnegiea gigantea. Taxonomy (NCBI): domain Eukaryota; kingdom Viridiplantae; phylum Streptophyta; class Magnoliopsida; order Caryophyllales; family Cactaceae; genus Carnegiea; species Carnegiea gigantea. The sequence continues at coordinate 8,858 of JAKOGI010000050.1, read as the reverse complement.
TATTAATCCTGGGTTTCAGTTGATATCAGAGCCAGAATAGTAGGAACAACTTCAAAGAAAATAATATATAAGCAAAATAAAACTTTAAAGAAAATAATATATAATAGAATTGTACCAACAAAGATTATTATTAATTGTAAAAATAAAAACTTACAACACTTATGAAGCTGGAGGACACAAGTTACAGGCTTTAAAGATGGCAAACTACTCACAGAAACTTGCTCTATTTTTTCTACTGAGTTTGTTACAAGAAGAGTGTTCTTTAAATAGAAAAGTAGGAGAGAAACATAATAATTGAAAATTATAGTAAAGTTGACTGCAAACTTTGAAAAAGGAATCATCTAGTTTTGTCTTTTGCAATCATCCACTGAAAGTAGTTGTAAATTGTCAAGGGTAGCTGTAGAAGATATACCCGGACCTACAGTAGATGAATGGTACTTTACCGGGGAACTGTGGTGAATAGTACTTTGTCAAGGAACTGTAGTGAATAGTACCTGTTGACAGTTTTGTCTTTACCTGCCGACAGTTTTATCTTTACCTGCAAAAGAAAAATTTTGTTAAAAAATGACCCTTACTTTTGCCAAAGGTCAAGGCCTTTGCGGATTCTTTTGTTTTTATTTTGTTATAAATCTTATGGGTCTTGTGAATCCTATAGATCACAGGAAAAGGTGTTCGGTATAATTATCCTGAACTGGTTTTGAAGGTTGAGTAACAGCAGATTTGTAGGTAAGTGGAGGGAAGTTTGAAAGTGGGGAAAATGTATTTTTTGTAGGAATAATTTTGTCTTTCTTGCTCATTTCGTTTCCCGCATACAATGTATTTTGTTACTCTTTCCTTGTCAAAATTCTCTTGTAAGAAAATCTGGTAAGGAATTATTTTCTCCTTTGATATATTCAATATCAAAGTCGAAAGGGGAAAGAATGGCTTGCCATCTAGCAAAAATTTGTTTTGAAACTAAGTTTTTTACATCTTTTTGTAAAACTTCTTTTGCTGATTTATAATCAATGCGTAAGAGGAAGTTTTTGTTAAAAAGGTCATCTTGAAATTTTGAAATACATAAAACAATGGATAAATTTTCCTTTTTAATAATAGAATAATTAATTTGAGGACCGAGCCATAGTCCTGAATGGCATCTAACCAATTGTTCTTGATCCTTAAGTTTCTGCTTAAGAATCCCCCCATATCCTACGTCTGGCGCGTCTATTTCAATTATAATAAAGACAGATGGATGAGGTATACCTAGGCATGGTAGGGATTTGGCCTGTTGTTTGATTTGTTTGACTATTTCTGTATGCTGTGGTGTCCATGCAATAGGGTTCTTTCTTAATTGTTTGGTTAGCCAGAAATTCGTTGGTCAA
>JAKOGI010000050.1:2500-5000 GCA_029747015.1 Carnegiea gigantea | reverse complement strand
TCCTCGTCGACCCCCTCCCCGGCAACCACCAACGCGAGAGAGAGAAAGAGAGAGAGAGAGAGAGGAAGGAGAGTCGCGGCGGTGACGGTGGCGGCGCCACCTCAGTTCGCACCCCATCGACCCATCGACTCCCCAGCTGCAACCACCGCGACGAGCAGAAAGTGGGAAAGAGAGATCGAGAGGTCGAGGGGGGGAAGGGAGCCGCGACCACTGAGGCGGTGGCGACGAGACGCTAGCAGGGTGCCACCGGTGGTTCGGCGACCACCAAGAGCCGTGTGAGTCAAGGATTTGAAAGTTAGGGTTTGGTCAACAGCTTGGATGTGTAACCGGTACTCAATTGGTGCCCACTGAGTTGGGGCTTTAGCTGAACTCGAAGATTTGCGCGGTTTGGGGGCCTAGTTGAGCAGTCAGCGAGCAAGGGTCGAGGATTGGGGCCTTCTAACACCCGATGTCGAGCCCAAAGCCCTTAGAACGGGTCCTTAGCTTGGAGTCCAGGTGGGTGTTTCTCGCCTCCTAAGCTAGTACTATTTTTCAAAAATGTTTTCCAGCAGATTGATATTGCATGTCATATTAGGGTTGGCTAAATTCGTTGGAAATGTCAAGAAGTGAATTAAATATGTTTAGCTTCGATTCGAATCAATTTAGTTAATTTATGCCTGAGGTTGTAATTCGAAGTGAATTATATATGCTTAGCTTCGATTCGAATCAATATAGTTAATTCATGCCTAAGTTTTTAATTCGAAATAAATCATATATGTTTAGCATTAATTCGAATGCATGTAGTTAATTTATGCCTAAGTTCTTAATTCGAAACGAATTATATAAGTTTAGCGTTAATTCGAATGCATGTAGTTAATTTATGCCTAAGTTTTTAATTTGAAACGAATTATATACGTTTAGCGTTAATTCGAATGTATATAGTAATCCATGCCTGAAGATTTAGATTGAAGTGAGCTATACATGTTTAGAACCAAGTTTAGTATATTCCGTTATTAAATGCTTGTAAGTCTAATTCGAACCAAGTCAGGCATGTTTAATATCAACTCTAGTAATCTAATTAACGCGTACTTGAAAGGTTGACGTGAATAAGTCACTGCAACACTAAAAATAATTGCCCAAGGTTGTATTATTCTTTAATGACACGAAAAGGGTTGCAAGATAGTCTTAATATAGGAAACGAACGTCCTGAGACGCATTATGCTAACAAGGTCTAAATAGGTTCGAGTAGTAATGTCGTTACAAGCAATGAATGTGTAGATTCGCATCATGTCTAAGTGACCTAAATGGGTTTGTTAACCAACAGTGATATGACAAACGGAAGCTTAGGGTCGTAATATGTCTAACTAGATATTCGACTCTTGCTAGACTTCAATGGTATAAATGGTCATGTAATAAGTGAGTCGTTTTATGTTCGCCGTGAAAATGTAAATGACGTAATAGGCTAAATGTAACATAAAGCCAACACTTGTCCATTTAGTGAGTTACGTTTAGCTTTAGAATGGCTTGTTTGCGACTCCTAGCTAACCTACATGAATGCCAATCACACCCCATGCTTCTTATTAAGTTTAGCCGTACGAATGCTTACATGTATATATATGTGTGCTTGGATATAACCGTTGGTTGCAGCGCTCGACTAATTGCTAATATTTTATCAGTAAGTTCAGCATTGGTAAGTGTGTAAGTTATGCATTGCCTTTCAGTATATCATAGTGATTAGGTTGTTAGATTATGAAATTGAAACCGAGATGGTAGTTGGATGGTTTGAGGTAGAACAATGAGTGGTTCGAGGTTCTTGTGGTACGGTGTTTGTAAGGAGAGAGTTTGGGTTGTGAATTAACCGCAATCGTGTGGATTGCGAGGCCATGTGTGGCTCATTGTGATGAATTGATTATGAAGTGCTTGAATGTGATACATGTGGACCCCCTTCCCTTCCATGTCCTCAAGTTACATTATGTGCATAAGGGAGAGATTTTCAAAGAAGGATTTCATGTTTTGAAATAATAGTAGCCATAAATATTAGTGCATGATGGCATACTTTAACTAAATGAATGCAATTTTGGCAGTGAACCTGCTTGAACGGGGGAATCCTAAAGAGTTTTACAAAGGCGTGAGTTGCATAATAAAGGATTTCGCTGTGAGAGGCAGCAAACTTATTAGTCATTATGACCAGTTTAAATGGCTAAGATAAGTGCTTAGGGACAATAGATGGGAGTGAACCTGCTTAAACGGGAGAATCCCTAGCCTAGGGAGTAATCCCTAGGCACCCTGACGAGGGTTAAGGTCCAAAGTTAGTTGCCATCCCGGGAGTAAGAGCTTAGTGTGAGTTAATCTCACTAGGATTGAGTGTAGATCTCTTCCATCCAGCACTTTGTGATGATCTTATTCCCAAAATAGTTTCTTATTAAATAAGAAAAGCAGTTGGCGTCTCGCCTTTTTATGTATTTCAGAAAGAAAGTTTTTAAGGGTCATTATGAGATCAAGATGAAAGAGATTCTTTAAA